>ML677332.1:29143908-29180727 GCA_007922305.1 Dermatemys mawii
AAGAAAGAAAGAAAGAAAGAAAGAAAGAAAGAAAGAAAGAAAGAAAGAAAGAAAGAAAGAAAAGGGGGGGGGGCGGCAAAAGATTGGAAAGTCCCCAAAATGGCCAAATCAAAAAAATCATTTAAGTCAACCAAAATATTTCAATCAACTCAAAATTAACAGAAGAAGAAACAAAAAATCTATTCTGAATTTACCTTAAATGTTTTGGTCTATTCAGAACTACTATTATTATTTTTAATTCAATGACAAATTTTACAAAAGGGACCAAAACTAAACAAAACTGGCTGTATGGTTTTTATGGGGCAAATGGAACTTTTGGTTTAGTCTCTGAACCCAAACATCAATTATTCACTCAGCTCTTAAGGTTGGATGGGACAGTATTTCACTGGATCACTGTACCAAGCAGAGCATTGTTGCCATTTAATGTTAATTTTTAATGGTCAAAAGTCCTACAAAGGGACTATTCACTATACCAAGGTAAATAAACTACAACAATCAATAATTGTGCTTTGTGTAATAATCAGTTTGCAGATTAATAAATGTAACATTATTTTTTTAAAATATGCCTGCTATAGGAATGACAGGTGCTATAACCCATTGCCAATTTCCAGAGAATTGGAGTGTGATACACACTTTCAAATGAGCCGGCAATGACACTGGAATTTCTGATTTAAGGCTAATATAGACTCTTGTATAAGAAGTCATATTTACACTAAATATTCTCCTTTTGGGCAAAATGCATCATTCACTCTACCTCTCTATTTCTTATGAGGTTTTTTGTTTTCCTTCTCTACTTCCATATTACCAGCAGTGATTGAGCTAATTAAGCTGTTATTCTAAGACTCCTCCCCACCTTCATACAAATTGATTGAAAGTAGTTTTGGTCAAGAGGTCCTTTGATCCAGAAATAAAGGCATAACAAAATCTAGCAACTAGAAGATGAAGTTTGAAAGATTTAAATGGGAAATAAAGCACAACTTTTTAACAGTAAAGAGTAATCAATGTGTGATAGAGTATTATATGGGAAGTGATTAATTCATCTTGACTTGGAGTCATTTAAGAGACAGCATACCTTTTAAAAGATATGCTGTAGTTCAGTCACAAGTCGTTGGGCTTGATAGCATTCACATATGAAGCAGGGAAGAGTAATTGTCTCCACAGCAGAAACTACTGGACAAAATACTATAGCCTGAATTATGCCAGTTGATTAAGTTATCACACTTGATCAAATAAATTATTCAACAAAAAACCCCACAGCATATTCCATTGAATTTTTTGACAGAGAGCATTCAGTCAGCTCTGGAAGAAAGATAAGTGAATGGACAGATGTGCACATTTTCCCCCCATCAGAATAACACAAATAAAATCCAACTGTGAACCAATTAATAATAATTCAGTGTTCATCAGGTTGTGGTTCATGACAGGTTGTGGTCCTTCTGTTGGTAAACTTTGTAGAGATCTACTGTCCTTTTATACCATTGATTTGTTTTTTGTGTGTGCATTGGATGGCCACTTTTCCAATGAAAATACCCAAGAAAAGAGTCCCTGAGTTTTCTGAGATTAAGATAAAAGCAGATATTCAACCATCATGATTCAGGAGCATTCCCAATGCTGTATCTGCTTTGTTAGGTAGTACTGGGGATGAATTTTGATTGACTAGATAGGTAAAGAATCAGAGAGGTAACCGTGTTAGTCTGGATCTGCAAAAGCGATAAAGAATCCTGTGGCACCTTATAGACTAACAAATGTATTGGAGCATAAGCTTTTGTTGGCTAATACTCACTTCATCCATGAAAGCTTATGCATCAATAGTTTTGTTTAGTCTATAAGGTGCCACAGGACTCTTTGTCGCTTTTGTAGATAGGTAAAAGAGACAATTAAAAGGTAGATTTTAAACCAGTCCATAGGATTGTGGCCATAGGATATTCCATTCAGGTTAATCAAAATTCTGAGGCTAAATCTCTAAATGCCACACTGCAAAAAGTTATCCCAAAGTATCAGAATTAAAAACAAAGCACAAGAGCAAGTTGCTCTAAGGACAGAGTCTCAGGCTTAGCTTTGAGCTCTCTGTCTTCAGTAAGCTAAAGTCTTACTGTCTTCAGATCTTAACATTATTTATGGATAGTTCTTTGGTAACTATGCATTTTATAATCTCCCATGAAAGAATAAATACAGAGAGATCAGTAAATATGTTTGTAGGCAATATTTAAATTACATATTTATTATGTTCCTGAGAGATTGAAATGGCTTACTTGGAGATTTTCCAGTCTGTCATGCAAATCTATTTTTAATGTTTTTTTATTATGAAATAGGAGAATCACAGGACTTACAGATGGAAAAGACCTATTAGGTCATCCCATCTATTTCCCTGCCAAGGCATGATTGCTGCTGATTGTAACAAATCACAGAGAAAATCAAGTCATATTCAACTCCTTCAGTTTCTGAATGTCTCCTTACCAGCACCATGATCCAACTACCCCAAGTCACCAGAAAAGAGTCTCTATCCATAAGGTAAAAATCAGCTCTTTTTGCCCAAATAAGAATCAGTTTGGTTCAATACAATAAAATTAAAGAAACAAAATAAATTTAACACTCATGGATCTGTTACTTTCCTTTATGTGCTAATGTGGCTCACATGTAATCCCCTTAAAGCAAGTGTCCAGGAAGTATGGAATTGGCAGAATGGCTCTATGCTGGTCCCTAGTCTAGGTTTACTGCCAATGGAGTGGGCTGTGATTGAAGTATTTCAGTGCAATTGACATTCTCAGCAGTCATGAGAGCCTCTGGGGGCTATTTCAGTGAAGTGTAGTTCAGAGTAGCTCTAAGGCTGTTCTAAATTGTGCTGTGAGCTAAACTGGTCCACAGATGACCCCAGCTACCTTTGGTGCTGTGAGCTAAACTGGTCCACAAATGACCCCAGCTAACTTTGGTGTTGCTCCAAGTGCATCTCAGGAAGATTTTTTTTTAAATCTGAATTACTAATGTCATCTGTTTTACTAGGAGTAATTTAAACATATAATCTAATTTTCATCATTTTTATTTCTTGAGCTATTATACAAATCCCCTGTTCAGAGTCACATCATGCCATCAGTCTTTAAGCATAAAACTCTCCTTGAAAGTCAATCAGGAGTTCTGCTTAAAAACTAGTGGAAACATCAGATTCAAGTTTAGGCCCTCATCTCTCTAAATGAAGTCAATGGTTGTCTGGGAATGAAGCATGTGAAAACTAAGGACCCAGGATTTGGCTAATTGTTTGTTGCTTGTGCTCAACTCAACTTGGACATGAACAGTAGACTGTGCAACCCTTACTCACATTGATGATCTCTTTCACAACTAGTTGCTTTCACTTTTATTTCTCTTTCATTTTAAGGCTGTGATGCCCTTGCACTTTGGTTCCATCATTTTCCATAATTCTTTATAACAGACAGAAGTTTCAGGGGCCCATCTCCCACCTAGCCATAAAGAAAGGAAGAGTTGTTGCAACTCACCTGGAGCTGTTCATGCCTCCTGGTTAAGAGCCCATGTTTTAGCACAATGCTGCATTACTTGGGTTGTGAACATGTCAGAGAAAGCTTTAAATCTATACAGACCAATTTCATTCATATTTAAAATTAATCAAAACATTTATGTTAATATTAAATTCTTCTTTACAAAACAAACTGTAGGGCCTAGACCATTTCCCAAACTCCCTTTAGAAATATGCATTTCTGCAATCTTTCATTTATTTTCATTAAGTCAAATCCATTGCACAGATTTCATCATTTATCTGGAGTTAATCCTTGATACTTCTCTGCTTTTTTGCAACAGTTCTTCCAAGGTTAATAATTTTAAAAAAAGCCTTATACATTTTTATCCCATTATTAAGTTACAATCTTTTGGGAATTGGCCTAAGTGAATGCAATCAGAAGGACATGTACAATTTTTCCCATTCATTATTTGTGAGATTGTTATGAGAGAACTTGACTTGACATAACCACAGCCATTTTGTGTACTCAGCCACCATTAACTGGAATTGCAAACGCTATGTAGTCAGGAATAACTTGGCCTTTTCCTGGGCAAACAAAACAGCTGCACAGCTACAGTGTTGCTAATAAGGAGAGATAAAGTGACAGATACATGAGAATGGGAGGGAGGGATAACTGATCTTGGACCTGGGTGTCTATGACCATGAGTTCTGGGTTTTTTTGGGGAAGTGGAGTTGCTTTGCTGTTAAGTAGAATTATTAATTATTTGGCTGATACTAAGGAAATTGGTAGCCTAATAGGGTTATTATGAGTTATATGCTTTGTTTTGAGCAACCTATAAAGAGATTAGTTAGAGTGTGCAATCTGGAGAAGTACAGAAAGGTTTTCAGCAAGCTAGGATGCTGACATTCCATTCTGTAGCAATTAGGAGGAAGGCTGGCCACCGTATACCTGCTGCTGACCACTTGATACCATCTCAGATTTTGGACAACTATATCTTCAGTGCTCAAGGCCATTGTTATCTTAGATGTGTACTTTAGATTCAATAAAAATAAGGATTTTTGGATGAAAGCACCCTTTTATGCACCAATAGTTTATCAGACTGAGTAGCTGTGTCCTCGTTGATTTATGGAAAACAAAGACTAGTTACCATATTTTTGATTCAGAAAACCCTGGGTAACAAGATATTTGGTTTGTTATTCAAATTCAAGATGATTAAACATTTAACAAATGATGTCCCAATGCACTATCTATTCAGCGGAGAGAACAGATAGGTTCACCCTACTGAAAACTTTCTTGTCATGTAAATTAAATAAAACTGCTAGTGAATGAGATTCTCCTGGCAATTTTATTATATAACAGTATTGTGTTTTCAATCCTGCTTCTTACCATAATGAAATCTATCTATCAAGTGGGATTGAGCTTTTCACATCTGATAATTTAATTAAGTTTTTACTATCTCTGTCACTTAGAGTTGGTCTACACACAGTTGCACCAATAAAAGTTCTGTCAGCATAGTTCAACAGAGCGCATCAGCACTGGGCTGATGCATCCACATACCATCAGGCACTATCAGCAAAGATGTGGCATACTGTGGGTAGACACCCCAGTGTCCTTTATAATCATTTCTGTTGTGTATTGAAAACTGTTAAAATTATAAAGTATCATTTTAAAATCTGAGGGTTTTTCCGGAGAATGTTTGCACGCTAACAGGTTCAGGAGCAGGATGTCTGGGCATTCAGCAATCAGTCTGCAAAGAGATAGTCTAAAGCAAAAGAGCGAGCTGTGCATCTCCACCTTAGAGAGCAGCCTACTTTGTCTGTCTGGTTTTGTTCTTGTTCTAATACAAGTTGGGATTTTAATAAATCAGACAGTAGCATACTGCATATTCCCTGAAAGATAAAACCAAAATATTCTAACTTCCATTTGTGTGCTGTGGACATAACAGCATTTAGGTACAATATTATGAGAAACGGTTACTGTGTATTGTGAAGCAGCAACTATGTATTTGGGGATATCTATACACTTCTCAGGGGATTTGAGGTCAAATGCCCAGATTTCCCTCTAATGTATCCCATAGTGTTCAAAGAGAGAGCAATCGATTGTTATGTATTTACAGGTTTTTTAGGAGACACTTGGATTCAAGAATTTAAACATTATTGTGTTACTATAGGTATGTGGCAGGAAACACACGAATGATTTTTTGCGGGGGGGCGGGGAAGAGTATGAAAGCCTTCATGGCTGTATGAATTTTTGTCTGTAATCCCACTCAAAATAAAGATGCATAAATGTATGCCATATTTCTACTTTATATACATAGTTCTGCCACGTTGTAAATAAAGACTAGCATGTTAACTAGGATGCAATGCATCACCAGTGACAATATTTCACTAGTAAAGGAAAATACCATGTACATTCAGACACACCACATGCCCCTCCCCCAATATTGCACACATCTGCTAGCTCTTCAAACTGCCCTGCAACCAAACACACACACACTTTCCCTACACATTCACTGCCCCTCTCACACACAGAGTCCCTCCTCCTCACACAACACTCAGTCACATATCATGTAGTAGGTTGGAGATGCTGCTTGTCAGTAGACTCCACCTGGAAACTTGCTGCTCCCAAAGCAGCTACAAACTACATGAGATGTCGGAGCCGGTAGGGAGGCCGGGTGACAGGGAGCAAGTGAGAAGACTGACTGTTGGTGCTGAGAAGGGTGGTACAAGGTGCCACTACAAGGGAAAGGAGAGATGAGTAGAGTTACAGGGCAGCCTGATAATTTAGTTCTGTCCTAGCTGGGTGCATTTTCTAACACCACAAGCAACAGACCTTTGCCTATAGTAGCATCAGAGGGCATATGTTGACCATGATACCCCTTCAGTCTGCCCACAGCTATCCTCTACTATTGTATCCAGTTATATATCTCATTTGAGATCACATTTGGATCTCCTCCCTTATTAGGGATTTAAAAGATCACAGGTTTAGAGAGGGCTGAAGTCAGTGAAGGATTTAAAATTGAGGAGAAGATAGGAAGATAGCAAAAAAAGAAAATGTGTTTCCTAATTATGCTGTGGAATATGTCTCTAATGGATTCCACTCTCAGTTTCCCAATCTAAATAAATAAACTGGCATATGGCCTGCTGTAGACTTGCCAGTGCTAGTGTGAGCGTGTCATAGCTCATATTTATTTGATGCAAATATGGAACATAAAGTTGGATGTAACTGCTGAGTCTGTGTTGACAAAGTTCCACACATTAGTTGCTGGTAAGTGATGACACATACCAGAAATGGCAAGTGATTTTATAATAGTGGAGCAAGGAAAGTAAACACATCAGGGTGGTATTGCAACTTACAAACTAGCTAGAATTCAGCACTTAGCTTTGCTGGAGAGTTCTCCAGTGACACTGACAGATGAGAAGATGCAAGACTATCAGCAATCACAGTCCTATCTCTTTAACAGATCTTTGGTTGAAGTTCCAGACCTTTCCATTGACTTCAGTGGGGCTTGATCAGGCATTTGCTGCATATGACTTTTAAGAATGCCTATGGGAAACACTTTTTTTGATGCCTCATTTTTCAATTATATTTGATTCTCATAATTTGTCCTTGGTCTACTGTCACCCCACTTATTTTCCATTTGCACCCTCCAAAATGATCTTGAAATAATAGCAAACAAAAAATTTCTAAGAGGAAAAAAAAGACCCTGATAGCCTTGTTTCCTCACTGTTTCACTTTCTAATTTTTCTGCATATCCTGTTTTTAAAAGCACTTAAGTGCTTTGTACAATAACACTTTGTAGGTTCTTATTCTGGTCCCACTGAAACCAGTGGCATGCCTCCATCCACTTCCTTGAGTCCTTATTTTGCACCTGAGCATTTTTACAAACTCTTCCCATCGTTAAATAATACAATAACCAATTAAATGTAATATGAGATTCACTATTTACTTTTGAGATAGCTGTATAATGTCCATTAAGGCACCTCTCACTCTCCCATCAAGCACACACAGGAGTGTTACATAGTTACAATACATTTTAAAAGCCAGAACAATTAACACAGCAAAAAGAGCTGGTATGTGCATATATATACATACACTAAAAAAGCACAAAGCAGCATCATTAAAACAGTATATGGAAGAAGGGGCATTATTAATCTATTTATACCTTTCTTTGAAGTAAATTGTGAATTGCATGTTATATTTGAATGTTATATTATTTAGGCAGAAGTTAACACAGGACATACACCTGGAGGAAAAAAGGCTTTCAGTTGTGGAAAGGGAGGAATGCCCTGTGATGGCTATGACCAGGAGGCTCAAGTTTTACCCTCTGGGGTCAATCTTATAGTAAGGAGTTAGCACCCTTGATATATACTTGTACTACAAAGTTTGAAGAAGTTATTCATGGGAGCTCACTATAGGGCTGAATAGTCTTCTGAATCCTGACACAAAATCTGTGCCAAAAGCCCCTTTGCTCATAAGAAAATATAGTTCCATATGCAGCCCCCAAATTTCCATTCACTATCTCCCTATTGTTCCAGTTCTTTATTCCAGAATTAAAATTCTATCAGTTTATGACTGATGAGTAAGAACAATTTTTTTAAGGCTTATTGATACCACCAACCAAGTGAGATGAATGAATTAAACTCTCTTTCATGTGAACTGGTAAAGCTGAAATTTATAGTACTTTTGCTTATTTTTCTCCTTTCAGCCACAATCTATTAAAGTGCTATATCTAACATTTTACTACATGTTTCTGTTTCCCCATTCCACCTAATTCTTTCCTATTTTTCATATATATAGTTTTACAATTTGGAAGCTTTCTCCCCGTGTTTGGCTTTAGAATTTAGTAGGCCTGACTCATAAAAAATAATATAGGCCAATTTTATGGCTGAAATCATTCAAAGTTTCATGTTTTGCTTCGGTGGGTAGGGGAAATGAGAGCTCTTCAAATAAAAGCACATTATTTACAGTCATTTTAAAAAGCCATTAGTATTTAGGGCAAAACTGGCCACACATCTAGGTGCTCCTGGGAGCGTTTAATTTCTTTTATTTTCCCAACATTTTGGTTTTCCTTCAACATTTTGGGCTCCTACTGTGCAGTCTAAAAAGCGGCAGAAGGGTGAGAAAATGCTATACAGATGGGCCGATCGAATATTCCTTGCTTGGATGAATCTGACATTGGAACTGGGAGTTTTGCTTGAATAAGGAGTGTAGGACTAGCTCCAGATTGTGCTGGAACATGTTTTTATGGCTTCTGTTCTCTCCCATACAATGGAATAACTTTGTGCTGCTGTCATAGTGCACACCTACCATAAAGCAAGTCTAGATGGCCGATGGAGGATCCCTCCTGAATAGAGGAATTATGGGGTGGCACAGAGCTGCCATTGTAGTTCTTTTGTCAGCAGTGAAGGGTGTGTGTCTGAGGGGAAAAGCAGGAGAGACTAGGGATCTCTTACATCTCTGTTGATCTCAAACTACTGGAACGGCCACGTCAAGCTCTGAACAGCTCTCAAGCTGCTCTTATTTACGTCTGGACTGAGAAGTGCCACGAAAGCCCCATAATCAGGAGAGAAAAAATGTAGACAAAGACACTTTTCCAACCTCTACTACTCCAAAACCTCACAGAGCATTCCTCATTTAGCACTAAGAATCTTGACCAATATCAAGTGTGACGGAGTCAGTCCAGAAGGATATAGGAGAGTGCTGGAAGGCAGGTATATTAGTCTCAGGATGTGCAGGTCCCTGTTCCCTGGATAGCCAAACAAAGGCTACTCCAGGCCAATCAAGACACCTGGGGCCAATTAAGAACCTTCTAGAAAGGAGTAGAAACAGCTAGCCTAATTGGGACACCTGAAGCCAGTCAGGGACTGGCTGAAACCAGATAAAAACCTCTCAGTTCATCAGGTGGGTGGTGGGTGTCAGGAGCTGTGAGAGGAAGTTGTGCTGTTGGTGAGACTGAGTGGTGGACAACATATCATCCAGAAGGAAGGAGGCCCTGAGGTAAGGGTGAAGTGGAGTTTGAAGAAGCGGAGACTGCTGTGGGGAAGTAGCCCAGGGAATTGTATTGTGTTTTGTGCCTAAAAGGTCAGCCATCTTAGCTGATACTATTAGGGTCCCTGGGCTGGAGTCCGGAGTAGAGGGTGGGCCCAGGCTCCCCCCACTTTTCCATCTTCCATACTGGCCTGTGATGAAGGTAACTCACTAGGCGGTGACTCTTGCCAATTATACTGAGAAAGGGAGGTCACTCTGGGGCCTAGATGAGTTTCTGAGGCCCCTCAATCTGCCAGGAAGCGCAGGACCCACAAGTACAAACTTGGAGCTTTGTTACACAAGATACCAATACTATGTCTTTTCCATTAGTCCCGCAGGAGCATTGGTTACACTGTGCTGAGGCTTGTTTAGCTACATTGATTCTGCCAAGATTTAAGCACATCCATAACTTTGAGAATGGAAATAGTCCAATTTATTTCAGGGGGACTGCTCCCATGCTCAAGTCATAGTTTTAGATTGAAAGTGTGATGTGACACCGTGTTAATCAATGTTGGCCACAACTCCAAATAAGCTATGAGGGCAATAACTTGTAACTTCTTATTAACTATTAGGACAGTAACTTATTTTTGCTCACTTCATTCCATTTCGCTATGTTTAGCAACCAATCAGAGGTGGGGTATATATGTGCATATGGTTGTATTTATCTGTGTATATAAAAATTAATGACTGCATCATTTATTATTCTCAGCTCTGTACATTTTCACATTTTCTCTAGGTTTCATGTTACTTTGTTATATTACATAAAAGTAATGTTGGTTGGGACTGATATGTAAATTATATCCCTTGAGTACCTCTCACTTTTTGTGAAATTGTAAAGGAGTTCAAATAATTCTACTTCAAGTGCTGTTATTTGTAACCCCTTGGGTCTCAAATTTTGTTTCCCATTTACTCATATTTCGTTATGTAAAACAGAAAATAAAGTGAGAATAACAAAGATACTGCATTATCTATTTTTCCAGATTCTAATCCCTTGTGATAGAACTATATTATTCTTGTGATTGAACTATTCATGTACTAGAAAAAAATTATTTTTAAGTATAATGTGGTATATGGGATCTTTTTTACTGAATATCTAGTTTGTTCAGGGGATTTCCCCCAGTCTGTCCTTCTAGAATTTAGAAGTAATTACATGAACATTCAATAATAAATTTCAGCAAAATATCTTAGTGGTGGTTTTATATTCCCCTGATTTTCATATGACTTCTCATGCCTGGATTTATTCCAAAGTGAATAGTGATTTCTTAATTAATTTTAAAGGACCTCAGGATAGCCAATAAGACTGTTCTTCGATTGCATGGAATTTAAAAGGAACAAAGCTAGTGCACAGAGCAGTAAGCTTTCTATTAAAATGCTGTGTTTATTTCCACAGGGATACAATTGATTCAAAGCCAATGAAGTGAATGAGTCTCAGGGTAGGCTATATGTCCTACTAAACTTTCTTTCAGGAATATCTAAGCAGCAGGGGTCATCATAATACTCAACAGCTATGTTTCACATGCTGTAAATATTATTGCAGCTTAATCAGTACTTGATTACAAACTGAGTCAAATAAAATCTGGTTCAAAACTGCTCAAAGAGTAAATCTGCTAAAATGTTTAAAATACTCCAGAAGGCCACTAACATAGTGAAAAACATTCCATCAGATTCATACTTGCTGCCATAAAACTAGTATTTCAAACCTATTTCTGTACATACTGCATGATCACGGAGTACTCTTCAAGCTGTTAGCCATGGGATATCTGGGCCTAAAGATAATTGGTTTTGTTACAGTTTAAGTTAAAAATGCCCTTTACGCCCCCTCCTCCACCCATAGAGTTCTGACAGAAACACTATGTTGTTTCAACTTGCATTTTTAAAAAAAATTAGCTTGTGTGGTACATTGTCATGTTTCTTATCTGAAATTTTGTAATGTAATTTTGTAATGTATCCAAAGCTATGTTCCATGCAACAAAGCTAAAGTGCAAATTAAAGCAGAACCTAAAGCACAACAATACCCTGCTACACAGGCTACATTCAGATCATTCAGGCCTTCTTACAAAAGTAAGTGTTTGTGTGAGAGTGCACACATCTTTTTCTATTCTGTATAGGTTCTTCTTATGCCACCCTCATTACTATAGTATCTGAGTGCCTTCCAGTAGTGCATTAAGCAATCTGACCAACATGTGTAGTTCCTTCTTTCACTCATCTTCCCACAAGGGGGAACCTGTGTGTGCAGTGTAGTGTTTTGTTGTAAATGAACATGTTGCCATGTGTTTATAACAGAGAACACAAGGTCAGAGAAATGTGTTCTGCAATTGGAGTGGAGGATGTTGAGGCTTGTGATAGTCTTTAGCTCCTATGCAGATTGAAGGCAGCAGAACAAATGTGCACATCACATATTCTCAGAACCCTGCCAAGAGAAGGACTCAAACTCAGGGTACATAGGTGCTGCTTGGATTTAATGACATGTCTCCCAGAGCTGCCTGCTTACTCATGTGTGTGCAGTAAGGCGTGTGTTAGGGTGTTACTATTTTAATCAGTGTTCACTTTTTATGATTATTGTATTAGAATTAATAGTGAGTTTAAAAAATGCTAAACATAATTCAGTTAAGGACATAACTGCCAAAATAAATTTAGAATGTGACTTAACTTGCATGCAAACCAGAATAGAAACTAGCATAAGAACATTTACTCCTGGAGAATGGAGAACATAAGAACATAAGAATGGCCATACTGGGTCAGACCAAAGGTCCATCTAGCCCAGTATCCTGCCTGCCGACAGTGGCCAATGCCAGGTGCCACAGAGTGAACGAACCTAACAGGTAATAATCAAGTGATCTCTCTCCAGCCATCCATCACCACTCTCTGAGAAACAGAAGCTAGAGACACCATTCCATACCCATCCTGGTTAATAGCCATTAATGGACTTAACCTCCATGAATTTATCCAGTTCTCTTTTAAACTCTGTTATAGTCCTAGCCTTCACAACCTCCTCAGGCAAGGAGTTCCATAGGTTCACTGTACACTGTATGAAGAAGCCAAGTCTTTCCTACATCAGAAGGTTTACTTATTTGTCTCTGCAAAAGCCAGGTTTCTACAATCCCAAGAGATATGAAGCGTGTGTGAAAATATATAAAAGTAAATACATTTTTTTTCTGGCATTCAGAATTCACACCTGCAAAATTATTCAAGGAAAATAAAAATACTTTGGAGGTGTGTGGAATTTATCAGCTCACAGGAGATTATTGAGCAGGTCTGTAACTCAAAAGTATAATCAATAGCAAAGTAAAATACATTAAAGAATCACTGCACATGTGAAGATCTGAGCTCAGAAAACATTTGGAAAGAGACTTAGTGAAGCTGCCTCTTATTTTAGCAGGAGAGGATTTAAAAGTGAATATGAAAAGACTTGACTCAGAAGCAGGTATGCAGCAGTTTTCCAAAGGAGCAGGGAGCCCTATGAATCACGAGCAAATGGTTTTTTGAATCAGAGTATTTATTTGTGATTGTGATTCTAACAAGGTATGACTCAGCACTGCTGATAAATAGGTTGACTCAGCATCAAATCAGTAATTGGTGAGGGAGTAATTTTTAGGGCAAGCAAGTTGGTTCAAAAAAGTGACTCTAGTGGGACAAAGGAACAGCAAGGTGAAAAGCTCCTGTTGTGTTCAGCTGCTTACCACATGACTCCTGTAATTGCTGTTGCTCATTCAACTGCTTTAAAATTAGACAGAGGATAAATAAAATGGAGACCAAATACATTCATTATTCCTTTTCAAGAGAAAGTAGTGGTTTAAGCACTGAGCTCATGGAAAGACCAAAGTAATTTTAACCAAGTGTTAAGTTTTCTTGCCATATTTTGTATGCAGACTTCCTCTTATGAGCCTATCTGTGTCCAGGGTTGTTAACTTTGCAGTTTTTCAAAACTGGACACTGCAGACTCCCTCAACACTTGCTCCTCCCTCCCCAGGACTCACCTGCCACCTGCAGAGCTGGGCTGGGAGGAGCTGATGAAGAGTCTGCCTTCCTGCCCAGTCGGGTCACAGAAGGGTGGCAGGGAGGTGTCGGTCCCCAGAGCAAAAGGCCAGAGAGAGCAAAGGCCCCGGAAGGCTGAAAAGATGGAATGGACCATCACAGGTGGCGAGCCCGGCCATCTACCCCACTCTTCAAATGATGAACTCTGTCAGGATCCCTCCCTCGGATGGCGCCGGTATCTACATTTTTGCCAGAGAGGGCAGCCTGTTCCTCCAGCAGCGGTTGCTCTTCCTGCCCTCCCACTGACGGAAGCTGAGTGCGGTACCAAACTGACACTGACTAGGTCCCCTTTTGAGTAGACTTTCCAGTCAAAAACTGGGCACCTGTCTCTGAGGAATAACTGGGCTAACCGGGACAATGCCAGCTGGAAATCTGGTGTAGAACTTTCCTAACCAAGAAAAGTGCAATATGGGTCTAGAAGAGAAGGGCTACAACCATGGTGAATGAAAGCCCATTTCAATGCAAACTGCATTGATGTAACAGAGATCATTCCTGCTTAAAAGTGTGAACACTCCAGCCATAAGCCCGGTTCTAAAGGCTGAAACTGGATAAGCAACCATATCACCCTTTTTCACCTACTGCTGCCAAAAATGAAAAGGAAAAAGATGGCTGTTGGTAAGGGTTCAGAGTTATGACGAAGAGGCCTGTGACAATTTGATAGTCATATCAATAATTCATAGCTAATATATATTCGACTACAGGAAAGATGGAACTATTCAGCTCTGATCCCTTTAAGTTTATATCTCTGGGAGAGACTTTGATAAATTGGTTCAAGAAACATACTGAGCTGGAGCAATGGAAACCAGAGGAGAGAGAAACACCCCAGTTAGTACAGGGGTGTGGGTGATGTTATTTTAGGCTAGGATAAGAAAGGAAATACAAAGAAACTTTGTTCTGAACAAAGAGCCAATATGAGGAAAAATATGGAGTGGACATCACTCTTTACTCAGAAAAAGTGCTCTCTTTAGTAATTCATGGAAATAGAAACATCTTGGAGGCAAAGATGATTCATTGTATATGCTTATACTGTGCCTAATACAGTGGAAGCCAAAGCTTGATTGAGTGCCTTTGGCTATTATTATTTAATATTTTAAATAACAGTGAAAAAGTACACATGAATCAACATCCCAAATTAGGTTAGGTGGGCAAACACTAATCACCTCATGTGGAACACCATCAAGGACTCTCTAATGAAGTATCAATGTAAGATCACATTTGTCCACTTCAGAGGCTTCTCCAAAGTATAATTGACATGCTGCCAATGATGTATCTGAGAAGCTAGTATGACTAATACTTTAGAGAACTTACACAGCCTGAGCGAGATGTTGAGAAAATGACAGAAATGAGAGCAGATTGTGTTATTTTTTTATTTCTCTTTTCTGTGCCTCTGTTTGTTCTTATCTGACTAAGCTGATCGTCACAGTTGTAAGACAGATGTGATTTTTATACAATTGCTTTTGACTTGATTGTCTCTGTTTTGCTAATGAACTTTTGTTTTGTGTACAATCCTTGCAATCTTAAGTAGTTTTTGAAATATTCATGCAGAGATGTCTTAAAGAAAGACAAAACAGGCCTTTTTGGAGAGGTAACCGAAAGAGCCTGAGTGGTTGGGCTCCAGACTCTCTCTAAAGGGTGGATGAGAGGTTCCTACTTTTATAAGATGTGGTTACTGCCATCACTGCTGTTAACATGATGCATGGTATAAATCTGAAGATCACAGAAACAACTGTGATTGAAGCATCACAGACAACAATTGTGATTGAAGCAGGTGACAAATGCTTAGTGAGGAGACACTATTTCAAGAGAACATACTTCTACTGAGAAGGAAAGGAGCAAGGCTTGGGAAGGCTACCACAGAAACCCCACAGAAGTAGCAGCAACTAAACTAAACCCAGAAATGGCTGAGGGAAAGTAGAAGGAGAACATGCTACTTGTAAGATTCTTCACCTTTTTCATAGGCCTACACACACCCCTTGAAAGAGCCAACTGGTACATGGGACTGGTTGTGGAGAGGGAAGCCTTTCACTTCTAACCCTCCACCAAAACCTGTCTCATATTTACAGTGACCAAAAATCAGTAGCATCTTGCAAGTCAATCCAAGGACTGAATAGGACATGGAAAATAAACTCCTTTCTCAATCCTAGGGTTCAAGTGTACTAGTAGGGTGACCTTGCATTGTTATGTGTCCTTATCAGTACTTTTGATAAACAGAGAACTTGAGTCTAAGTCAGGCTATTACCTTTCAAAAACACTAAATTGATTAATAAAGAAAAAAAAAGGTGTGCACTATTGAGGGAGAGAAATATAGCCACCGAAGAGGAAAATGCCAGTCCAAAGGAGAATATATTGTCAAGAAGGTTACATAGAAATGAATTTATCCTCTTGCAAATATCCACATATATATGCGAGCATTGAGTCTGTTTATATTTTCCTAAACAGACAATATGTGAGAAATGCCTAAGGTACATAGAGAGACAAGGTGGTTCAGGTAATATTTTCTTTATCGAACCAACTTCTGTTGGTGAGAGAGACAAACTTTCAAGCTGCACAGAGCTCTTCTTTATGTACATAGAAATGAACAGAGGATCCAGTGGATGATCACTTACAGTGAAGTTAACTCAGCATAGTCAAGCTATAGGTAGCCCCTATCCTTCTTTATTTGGGGTTCATCAGCAAATGAAGAGGCTAATTGCCAAACCCAAAAGACAATCGGAACCTATTTTCAGAAAGCTACTCTGTGCTTTGCAAGAAGCTGTGGGCTATAACAAACAGCTTGACCCTTAAATGCTGCCATTATCCAGCTACTGCATATGACAATTCAGCTCTATTGATTTCCCATCAATCCTTTTATTTTCAGCTCAGCTGAGGAGAGAAATTGCTGACATGATGTGGATTTGCCAGAGTGTTTGTTGATGGCAGAGTTCCTTAATCCACTTTTCTGTGTGGCCTTACACTGTACGAGGTAAATTGACAATGACACAGAAAACCCCAGTTCACCTTCCGCCTACACCTCCTTCCTGAAAGTCATCTTACTCAGGTTGCACTAATCATTTCTGCAGCTGGCCACCAGGCTTCCTTGTCATCTAGGTTGGGGTGGTAATGAAGCACCATGAAAGCGGCTCATTTTTATGTTTTTCTTGGCTCATTTCTATGTGTATTAGGGCAGGTCTACACTACAAACTTGCATTGGTCCAGTGGTTTCCATGCAGCTATGCTGCTGTAGCACTTCTGGTAAAGACACTAAGCCAATGGGAAAGAGCTCTCCCATTGGCTTAATAACTACATCTCTGTGAGAGGCAGTAAGTATTTCAGTGGGAGAAGCTCTCCTGCTATCATACCACTGTCTACAGTAGGAGGTGAGGGGGAGGGAGATTAAGGTCAATATAACTACACCGCTCAGATTTTGCACATTCCTGAGCAATGTAGTTATGCAGAAGTAAGTGGGCCTGGGCCTTGCCATTGATAGAAACCAAATACAAGCTATTAGCACATCACCAATTAGATTTTATTTGATTTTGGTACCTGACTTACACCAATATAAATGAGCAGAAACTCACATCTTAAGGGCCCCAAAGAACAGCAGTCAAGCACGGTTACGTCAGCAATCTCAGTATAACACACAAGACACTCATTCTAAATGTCATGGTTGGATTTATATTAATATTTTTCTCATAGGAAATGTTTATTATCTACCCTACAAATTCCACATATCTAAATGAGCTAAAAACACCCACAAATTTAGCAGATTAACTAATCCTACTTCTGAAATGGATAATGAAAGTTAACGAGGGGCTACACTTACTTTACATTAAAAACGTGGGTGTTTGGGCATGTTATGTATAAACATTAGTTTAAGAGAAATCCCAAATCTCAAATACAAAATTTAAGTTGTACCTGTTTTAGTTTTTTGTCTAATTTGTCTTTTTTCTTGGCAGTGATTTTTGGCTTTAATTTAGCCTACCTCCTTTGCAGATTCCAGTTGAATGAGAGAGGACCGAAATTTGCTAGTACATCTTATGTCATAGTGTGGTAAAGTAGCCTGGAAAATTTGCAATGTGATTTGATAAAGCTCTAATCCTTAGCAACTAAAAGCTACCTGCCCCAAAAATCAATCTGCAAAGCGCTATTAAATAATTAGGATCTAATCCTTCTGAGTTTTGGGCATGCAATTTGTATTATGTGACATAAAGTAATACTATTAATTTCAGTGGGAAAACTCACAGGCTTAAATCCTGGCTCCACTGAAGTCAATGGCAAAATCCTCATTTTGTTCAATGAGGCCAGGGTTTCACCCACTGTGCTTCAGTTTATGGAGCATAAATCTGTGCAGGATAAGTACTAAGTCCTCACAATACTCCTGTGAGGTGCTGCAGGCAAGGAAGTATCGTTATACCCATTTTCAGATGGGCAAACAGACAGAGGGTGAAATCCTGGCTCCACTGAAGTCAGTGACAAAACTCCTATATTTCAAAGGAGGCAGGATTTCAGCCAGAAGAGAGTATTGTAAGTGATTTGCTTAATATTGTAGAGGGAGTCAGGGTGAGAGCTCCTCCTGGATTGCAGTCCTATGCCTCTTCCAGCTAGAAGATCATAGCAATATCAAAGTAACTCTTGCAGCCAAACATATTTAAGGGCCTTCTCCCACTAATGATAACAGCAAAATTCTTATTGGCTTCCATGATGCAGGATCAGGACCTAATTGCACAGGAATTTGTTATATAATCATGCTGCAGTATACAGGAGATATGAACAATCCATTGCTTTACACTAAACAAAAAATAAGGAGACAATATTTTTATTCTTATTTCCAGCAATCGTCTCTCAAATTTTTGGGTTACTAGCTGTTAGATGTTATTAAAATTTTGACAGTCAGTTTATAATGAAAAGCAGACAGTTAGCTGAACAGTGTCTTATCCAAAAGATGTATTCACATCTCTTGCTGATAATCTAAGAGAAAAGATACCAGCTAAATATTTGACCTAAAGTTATTTTCTTCCCATTTTAATCCCCCCAACTGGCTGCTGCTCAAGTTTATCTCAGTGGAAGGAGGAAAAGACTGAGCCGAGAGAGCGAGAAACCTCTTTCTGCCTGCTGAGGAAGCTGAAAGAAGGATCTTCAGTACTTTGCACAGGGCTAGAGAAGAAAGAGGGGAAAAAAAACAAATTGTGATAGTTTTTGAAGATAAATCCCAATGAAAACTCAGTGTCTTTGGAAACAGAGTGCATTACTTAAAGAGCTGAAAGGAATTTCTTTATCAGAGCAGAAAGCTGAGACTAATACACATAAGTGTTCAATTAAATTTTAAAAAGGTGTGAGCATCCAGGGGATTTGTATATGTGTGCTTTGTTTTTGAATCAAAGAAGATTGGGTGTGTGTTTTATAGGTACAGAAGGCATTGCATATAGAGATTCATATATGTATTCTGCATCATTCACCTGACAACTTGGTGGCAACCTGTTTCAAAAGAAAATTACTGAGCATTTTACCTCCTATTTCTGTGAGCTACCAAAAAGCTGCTATCTGATGCTGCTTTTCCCTTGAGGGGTAAAACTACATTTCTCATTTAGCATTTCAGTTTATGGAGCTTTGAGAGCATCACAAAACAGATTTGTGGTACAGTGAGATCTTGATGTTTTATTAAATGATAATTCACAGAGGGGTGCAAAACTAATTAAACCTCTTTTTAAAAGAACTTTTGTTTTTCATAAATATTTAATTAACACTTGAAGTGAACCTCATGAGCGTTCCTTTGCAAAGCTAAATGTGTCTTTTCTACCTGTTTATTTGGATAAATAGTCAGAAAGAGCATCCTGATTGGCTAACAAAGGTTTAAAAGGGACAGATCAGTCTGTCAAGTAAAAAAAAATTTCATATTCACACTATCAAGGTCATTTTACTATACAGCTGATTTTCCCTAAAGAAGTCTCTTTTGATTTACTGTATCTAGAAAGTAATGCAGTGAAGCATCGTAATGAACAGAAGTACAGTAGTTCCATATCCCCTTCCACAGTGTTTGTTTTCATGGAACGTTCTCTTAGTTTTCTACTATAGTTTCCTTTAAAAAAGTGTGTTTCATATCAGAAAAGTGACTGTTAAAATGGCACTATCAATATATTCTTGTATGTATTTCGAGTCCTATATGAATTCTTTTCTGACTCAAGTAGTTATTACTTTTTACTCCTTTAAGTTTCTCAGTCGACTCAGCTATATGAGAACGAGCTAGATTTTGTGTATTTTCAACAGAGTTGTCATCAAAAGTTCCCATTGCAGAAGTTTCAGTCTTGGACAGAAATCTGACCTGACTTTTGGATAACGTGTAGAGTTTGCAAGGCTGGCCATTCAAATGATCATATTTTTATATGGAATACAGATTCCAACTTATAAGAAGAAATGTAGTACTCGCATGTTCAATAAATATGTACATGCATCTTTCAGGTGCAACATAGATATCTACATTTGAATATTTGGCTCAAAGTGCTCTCAGCTTTCCCTTGCCTCCCACTGGCAGAATTTCTCTCATAATATTTAATAGCTAGTATCCCTAAAAAGAGGCCTTATTTCTTCATGTGATTCTAGGATCCAACTTACAGGATGTCTTCTCGACACTTAAACACTTTAGGCCAGAATCTGGATCTAATTGTGGGAAAGGGTACCTCTTTTCACAGGATGCAGTGTATAAAGGGGATGGAATCTGGCCTTTGATAATTAGAAGTCTTTGTCCCCATGGTAACCAGGCATTATGCAAAGGGATTACTGGAAGAGTTGACTGAGGGAGGAATGAGAAGGAAAGCAAATTCATATTTACATATATGTACAATTCAATCTGGAGAAAAGATAGAAGGGAAGATGATCTTCTCCTTTATTATAATTCTTACCTTCTGAAAGCCTTGCCATCTATTGCTGCCAGTTACCAGCAGTGACTAAAATCTGCAAAGCAGAATTGCTCCACTTCCCTCTTATCTTTGTAATTGTTTACTATTACTCAACATGAACCATTTTGATTCTGCCCCCTCAATCCACTCAAGGCAGAGGCCAGAACAAAGCCCAGTTAATAATTCTTAAACTGACTAGCAGTTTTAAGAATTCGGCTCACTGGCTGCTGAATGGAAGAAAGGTCTTTTTTATTTTTATTTTTTTAAACAAACATAACATACTACAGTCCTGCTTATCCAGTCTGGAGAAGCCTAATGTACCTTGAAATAAGTTTTGTTATGATGAAGTAGTGAATTGAAGTTGGAATGGTCCTACTAGCCAAGGAAGTTTATAGACGTGAGTACGTTGTGAAGGATGACATTTAAAACAAAGACATAAATATCAAGGGATTATAAATATTGCTTCTGTTGAGATGCAATGGGTTTTATTTTAATTTGGTTTTGATGCTTTTTTAAAAAAGTTATTATTATAACTTCTATCTCTCCACTCATAACAACCAGCAAGGATTCCTCCAGTTTCCATAGTGACATTTCCTGGTAAAGACACATCTATTCAGCTTTTGACTTCCTAGCATAGATTACAGGTTTGATTCTAAGGCATAAATTAATTTTCCAGTGCTTATTATTGAAATAAATTGCTCTTCTTTCTCAGAGCCAGGATACTGATCTTCCCATAATCCACGGAGGGGGAAAGCCAGAAGCCAAAATAACATTCCAAAAATGAAAAATAATACTTCCTAACAGCAATGCTCCCAAATTTTCAATCCCCGGGTCTAACAGAGATATGCTAAGTGGACACATTAAACAAGTTATTGTTAAGTCACCTTGATAGCAGTAAATGAGTCTCTGTTCTCCCTGAAGCAATCATTTGGGGTTTTAAATTAGTGATCTTAGGAGGAGACTGTTTATGGACGTAAAGGCTTGGCCAATAGTTTTAAATTGCTATGGTCATGTTTGATAGGCCCAACATTTCAATCCGAGTATGCTCTTTTATGACTACTTACTTTTAGACAGATGCACTGGGGTAAAATTTACTCCAGTGCAGAAAGCTAATGCAGAGTTTTTGCACAAATTAAGTCTGACTTAAGTCCTATTTTTAGTGCTACATAGATTTTATACTGATTCTATGCAGAGAGGCAAATTTCTCCTCAATGTATTGAAGGGACAAAAATCCAAAGAAAATCTATTAATTAAATGGTAAGTCAATATGATGCTATCGTTACAAATCTAACTTTGATTTTTGCTTTCTATGGCTGTCTTAGAGACCAATTTGCATATTCCATCACAGTCTGTACAGACAACAAAATGCCCTGAACTGTAAACCCAACAGCAGCATAAATATGTTTACAATGATTTTTCTGAATATTCAATATCCTATAGTAGTAAAATGGTTTCAAGTAAGCTCCTAACCAATGTTTACTTAACACATCTGGCTTGCTAAATAAAAGGCAAAAACAATCTGTTCTTCAGCAATTAATTTTAGCATTATACACAATATGCATCCTTTTTTTAACTGACAAGCAGAGGAATGACTCATCAAGGCTGTAGCTTTTAAGAGCTACACACTTTGTGCATGGATTAATCTTTCAATTCTTCACTTTACCCTGCTTCCCTCAGAGTTCCCTTTTCTCACATATTAGCATGTGCTAGCGAGCACTCTCTAAAATGTTTGTTGCAGCTTGTTCCAATATCACAAACTAGCCAACCAACGTTTGGACTGGAGCACAGCTAATAAGTTGTGACAGGCAAATCTCAAATGTTTCTGAAGTAAGGTTCAAATGAGCATGCTAAATTTTGGGATCCTTATCCAGACTTCTTGGGCTGAATATTCTGCTGGAATAGGTGCTGGAACTAGGGTTGCTGGGGATGTGGCTGCACCCCCCCTGGTTTGAAGTAATTTTTATCATGTACAGAGTTTATAGTTTAGTTCAGAGGTGGGCAAACTATGACCTGTGGGCCACATCCAGCCCACAGGCTATTCCTGTTCGGCCCCTGAGCTCCCGGCTGGGGAGGCCGCTCCCGGCCCCTTCTCCACTTCCCCACCCTCAGCCTCAGTGTGCCGCATAAGCCATGCTCTGGGGCGCAGGGCTGTGTGCTCCAGCAGATCAGCATGGCAGAGTGTCTAGCAGTATGGTAAGGGGACCAGGGCCGGGTTGGATAAGGGGCAGAGGGTCTTGGGGGGGAGTCAGGGGATCAAGAACGTGTGTGTGTGTGTACGTGTGCGTGTGTGCACGTGTGTTTGGATAGGGTGTGGGAGTCCCAGGGGGCCTGTCAGGGGGTAGGGGTGTGGCTAAGGGTCGGGGCAGTCAGGGAGCAGGGGCCTTGGATAAGGGGTGGGGTGCTGGAGTGTGATTAGGGACAGGAGGGTCTCTGGAGTGGGGTAGTCTGGGGACAAGGAGTGGGGGGATTACACAGATTGAAGATTCTGAGCGGGGCAGTCAGGGAGTAGGAAGTGGGTAGGGGTTGGATAGGGGGTGTGGCCAGGCTGTTTGGGGAGGAACAGGCCTCACTACCCGGCATCCATACAATTTTGAAGCCCAATGTGGCCCTTGGGCTAAAAGGTTTGCCCACCCATGGTTTAGTTCAATGATTCTCCACACTCCTGCTATGCAAATTGTTCCAGCACCCCTGTCAGCCTGTGTATCTCAGTATAGTTTCAAACTACATTGATTTACACCAGAAGAAGATCTTGTCTCTCGGGTCTTCAAAACTAGAAATGTTGCAAGAATAGAGTCTTATTCAGGTTCTAGCACTTTCCATTGGGCTGTATCACAAAAATGGCCTTTCATGATTATTTGCATTTTGTATCAGTGGTAATGAAGAAGTGCTGAGGATCACAAAAATGGACATATTTTTCAAAGTTAAATGAACTTCTTTGGACCATAAAAATTTGGACAAAATTAGGGGCCACATTTCACTTGTAGCAGTTTGTTTATCCAGATTCCTTGCCTGAAGCTTATCCACACCCACTTGGTCTGGAAATTTTATTGGAAGTTTCAAGAGATCAAAATTGCTGGAGTGAATTCCAGGACTTACCCTTCCTGCCCTGACTGAAGCCAGCAAAGGAAGCCCTTTGCGTTTTTTGTTAAAACCAAGGGGTTTTTTTGAGGGGGGAGGAAGATTTGTGCTTTTTTAAAAAAAAAATATAAAAAAAAATTAAGTTCGTATTTTTATAAAAGGCTGTATTTTATTTTATTCTAACCAGATGACTCATCCCAAATCCCTGTATCTGAACACCTTTGAACTTGTTGAAGATCAATCAGATCTAAACTTCATAACCCTATCCCTATAAGTTAAAATCCCAAATCCAAATGTAACCTACATACATGGGAAGTAGATCCACTTACTTAACAATTCCGTGCTACAGAATTTCTCTGTCACACTTAAAGTATTTGCACAGACCATGAATTCACACCCCTACAAAAGACTACAGTTGGATTTTCTATAGGAACCTTCTATCTAAATACTAGAAGTAGACATTATAATAGGGTTCACTTTTTCTTTTAGGAGTCCAGTATCAGTTTTTTCCCATAAGATAGTCATAGCCACACACACAATTAGCAGTTTCTTTTTACTGAATAACACCCCAAAGATAAACCATTGCAGCACAGCAGTCATGATGCACCCCAGCTAGACTAACGTCGTTAAATAGAGATTTGTTATTTTCCTTTAAAATGAATATAGTACTAGGCCTAAACCCTAAAATCTATATATTTAAACCTCACAAAATAAGTACAGGAACTGGGACTTCTGACAGCTGGAGATCTTCTGTTTTCATGTAGGTTCGCCCTGGGCATTATATTGACAACTAAATAAAAAATTATTGGTACCATATAAACAATTGTTTCAATATCCACAGTCTGAGTGCACACAATGTCAAATAAGAAAAAGCCTGACAATTATTGTAGCTGTTAAGCTTACCTGGTGTCTTTGGTTCAATTAATACAACTCCCAAAGACATTTGACCTCTGGTCTAGGATTCCTCCTTTATGGCTTTTTCTCAGTCTCAATCCACTGACTTCTGTAAAATTACAGAAAACTGCACCAAGATCCAACCCGCAGAAATAGTGAGGGTTACCCATGGGAGCTCTATCTTCTCCCTGCAAGGCTAGGGCTGGATTGGACTGGTCCTCAAAAAGGCTACCCATTTTGTATCCCTGATAGAACTTATTACTGATTGGTCAGGAGCTTTCATCTTCCAACTAAGGAAGTTGGAGTATGCATGCAAAAATGTTTACCCTTAATGAAGCCTTCCACATCAGCTTCATGGTTAACAGCTTTCTGAACTTTCCCTAGTTCATTGGTCTGCAAACTGTGGGGGGAGGGAGGGAAGCACCACTCAGTCCTGTTCTGCCCCCAGCTCTGCTCCGGCTCCAGCCCTGCCCCTAGATGAGGCCCCAGCTTTGGCTCCCTGCCCCAAGCATGGCCCAGTCCCAGTCTTGCCCCCTGACTGCAGCCCAGCTACCACCCCAAGTTGCAGCTGTGGCTCTACCTCCTGGCTTCCAGCGCCACTGACTCCAGGTTGTGGCTTGGCTCCCAGCCCCAACTGTAGCTGCACAGCCCCAGCTCCGGACCCAGACTCTTGAGCAGGCCTCAGACAGGTGGTGGGAGTGGGGAGAACAACACACAAAGTTTTGGGATCACGGATTTAGTTGCTGAAATAGCAATGGCTCATTTTCAGTCACTCAAGCCTATATACTGCCACCTTCTCTGGGAATGTTTCCATATCAGGTCAGGGAAAGTAGAAACAGTAGCTGTAATTACAGCAATAAAGTTTTTGGCTGAACATCAAAAGAGAAAAACAAAGAACAAAGCAGGTTACACAAACACATCTTAACTTAGGCAAAGTTCTGTTCTGTGGCTCACATTTTGTAATCTTCACAGAGGGGTGGCAAAAGTAGCTTTATTCCACCGTTGCACCCTCTGGATTCTGGGCTAGCTGTGTGGTCCAAAACAGTACAGCAGTATCATTGGGGCTGTCTGTGGCCAGCAGCACAAACCAGAATAGTTATAGTGGCATGTGTTACAGCCTCAGCCCCTCACGCTCACAACTCTGCCAAGGAGAGCTGAATCTTTCCCTACGTTTTTTGTCTAAATTTTGCGGCCTAAGTCTATTGCTAGTTCCTGTGAACAAGAGGTTTTTACTGAGGAGCCTGTATGGATCATTTTGACTAATCAAGTCCCTTTCCCTAGAGAGGCTGAAGAGGAAGGCCCAAATTCAGATTCTTTGGGTGAGTGTAATTCCACTGAGGTCAGTGAAAAAACACCCAACTGAAGAAAGTTTGAGTTTAGCCGCAAGTGTCTTATATCAAGAAGCATGGCAGTTCTCCAGATATATAGCTTTGTTGTCCAAATTTTATCTTGCATAATCACTATGGCTTAGAAGTTTTTCTTCCAATTTTTTTTCTGATTTTTTCTCCTGTAGTTCACAAAAGTTCTTTCATTTATTTATTTTTCTGGGTGGGGGTAAGCAGCATAGAGGAGGAACATATTTGTACTGATTTCTTTAAATGAACATTATTACATTCAAACTGATAAGATCTGGCAGCCAGACATGATGTGCTGAGTTTTGGTACCTGACTTCTACTAATTTATCAGCATTCTTGAAATGAAGTGCACTTTTAAATTAGCATGATATCAAGCAGATTCTAAAATAACTTCTGTTAGTTTCAGACTGCCTAAACTGGCCAATAGATGTTGCTAGTGTCCCTTGATTTCTCCACATGAAATATACCTTTTTCTTTAGACCAGGGGCTAACCATTATTAGAAACTGTAAAGTTTGTGTAGCCAAATATAAAGGAACCATTTGGGGCAGATTACCTGTGAAACAGTGGAATTGTAATGGTTCCAATGCAGTCAAGATTTGTTGTAGGCCTAGAGAGGGAATAGGAAAGATTAGTCAAGGCATACTTTATCCTTTTTGCACTGTTACATGAAGTTGAACTGGTTTGAATATAACAAGAACAAAGCCAGACTTTTAGAAAAACAAAAATGTTTTGTGAAAGTTAAAAAGAGTTCATAATTTTAATGCTTTTTTTTATGAGTCCCTGTACTTCTGGATTAAAATATAAGGCACTGATTCAACAAAGCATTTAAACATTTGCTGACCGTTAAGGTAAATAATTCAATGGAAGTCAATAAGATTACTCAGCTGCTTCAGGTTAAGCATGTGGCCAAGTGTTTTGCTGAACTGAGGACTAAATATGTAAATATTATTCCTGCATGTAAATGTTTGCAAGATCAGTGCCTTCCTCTTTATTCTGCATATTGTGGATTGACCTTCATCAAGGAAAAGTAGATTCACTGGGTTATAGTTCCACACTCCATTTGCATCTCCTAGCTTCTTTTGCCTTTTAAATAAAGAATGAAAGTATACTTGGAATTAGCCAGGAGACCACATCATTTCTGGCTGATTCTTGGCTGTTTTCTAGCCAATTAAATGATGGGTATCTAAGTGAAATATCTGTAGTAGTTTGCTGATGAGCAGACTGGTCTCAAGATAAACTTGATATTATGTACATGAAATGTGTACAGAATAAGGGAACAATGTCTCCCACTTTATGTATCAGCAGCCTGCAACTTCGCTACCCTGGCCTTGTTTGTTTCTGCCCCATCAGGAAGTAGGTCATAGAAAATCCCAGAGTAGGATGAAGAGATGTCAGGATTGCCTCCCCATTCTGAGCTCTAGGGTACAGATGTGGGGACCCGCATGAAAAAAGAAATAACCTAAGCTGGTAAAATAAGCTTGGGGGGTTATCTTTTTCCCCCCAAAACACAAACTTCTCCTGTGTCTGGAACTAACTGCTGCCACCACCAAACTCAGTATTCCAAAAACTAAGACAAAGGGGAGTTTGGGACCCTTCTTTCCCTTTCCACTAAGCCCCTCAAACTTCTTCCTTCCCTGGGAAGCTTGAGAAAAAAAACAAACAAACATTGCCTGATCCTGCGAGACATGCCCGACCCAAAACCAGTATCTTACAAAATGGAAAACAAGCAGTCAAATTCTTAAAAGAAAGATTTTAATTAAAGAAAAAGAAAGGAATAAATCTCTTACAGAAAATGAGTAAAACAGCACTTCAATAATCAATGAAGAGTTAAAGACAACCCCCTCCCTGAATTTCTCCCCCTGCTGAAGCTTTACAGTATTAGAGAAAACACAGACATAAATTTCCACCCACTGGAGAATTTTTGAAGTGATAAAAAGAAGGTAAACTTACTGACTACCTTACTTGATAGAAAGCTTATAGTTACAGTGAAAGAAATAGCTGTGATTCATCCCATAGCCGAGTTGAACAGAGAGACCCAGAGAGAAACTGAAACTCAAAATCCTTTGTCTCCTGAGGAATTTCTTATTGGTCAGTTGTCCACCTCTCAGCTTACCTTTAGCTTAACCCCTTACAGGTAAACACTAATTCTAGGCTACTTTATACTTATGACAAGAGAGTATTGGAAGTGTGGCATTGCCACATTTTCTGGAGAATTTAGCACAGGGATTGGCAACCTTTGATATGCAGCTCATCAGGGAAACCCGCTGGCAGGCTGGGATGGTTTGTTTACCAGCATCTTGTTTACCGCATGTTCAGCCAATCCCAGTGCCCACTGGCCATAGTTTGCTGTTCCAGGCCAATGTGGGCTGCGGGAAGTGGTGACCAGCATATCCCTTGGTCTGTGCCGCTTCCCACAGCCCCCCATTGACCTGGAACAGCAAACCCAATTACCTGCAACATCCTCTGGTTCAGCCAAACAAATTGTCCCTGCCTGCTAGCAGATTTCCCTAACTGGCTGTGTGCCAAAGGTTGCAGATCCTTGATTTAGCACATGTGACAGAGTCAGACCAGAAGGGTATAGGAGAGTGCTGGAAGGCAGGTGTATTAGCCTCTGGATGTGTAGGTCCCTGTTCCCTGGATAGCCAAACAAAGGCTACTCCAGGCCAGTCAAGACACCTGGGGCCAATTAAGAACCTTCTAGAAAGGAGTAGAAACAGCTAGCCTGATTGGGACACCTGAAGCCAATCAGGGACTGGCTGAAACCAGATAAAAACCTCCCAGTTAGTCAGGTGGGGGTGTGGGTGTCAGGAGCTGTGGAAGGAAGTTATGCTGTTGGTGAGACTGAGTGTTGGACAACATATCGTCCAGAAGGAAGGAGGCCCTGAGGTAAGGGTGAAGTGGAGTTTGAAGAAGCGGAGACTGCTGTGGGGAAGTATCCCAGGGAATTGTATTGTGTTTTGTGCCTAAAAGGTCAGCCATCTTAGCTGATACTATTAGGGTCCCTGGGCTGGAGTCCAGAGTAGAGGGCAGGCCCGGGCTCCCCCCTTTCTGTCTCCCCTAATTACTTACTGAGAAAGGGAGGTCACTCTGGGGCCTGGATGAGTTTCTGAGGCCCCTAAATCTGCCAGGAAGTGCAGGACCCACCAATACAGACTCGGAACTTTGTCACACACAATATACATCAGTCCTGTGGTTGAGTCACAGAAACACAACTAAAATGTAAAGAGCCTGATTCTGATCTCATATCTGTTTTACAGGTTATTCCTGATTTTCTTCAGGGTTAAATGAGATCAGATTCAAGGCCAAAGAATTATACCTCTTTTCTGCTAAGTAAGCTACTAAGCAGGAAGCCCTGACTGTGAGGCAGATGGTGAAGCCTGAATGAATTAACATCAAAACATTTTTCTTTCTTCATTTCTAACTGAAATTGCTTTCAGCTTGCAGAATATTTAATGCATCCTCCAATGATCACTTTTTTAGTCTCCCATTTCCCCCATGTTCTCTATCAGCTCAGCTGGGCTGATCATGCTCCATGCAGATGTATAAACCATATTTTAAGATGTAGAGACATTGTAATTGATTTTTTCCCCCCTTCAGTTTCTGTGAGCAGTAACCAGATTCTTTGTCACTTTCAAGTCAAGTAACACATTGTTTCTTTTTTTTCCATGTAAACATACCTCACTGAGGCATGTGCTATGGGGATGTATGAGTTCCTCATGCTGAGCCAAAAGGCTAGCTTTTGATTGGCTCCAATGAACACGTTTCAGGGTTTTTGAGATGGTAACCAAAAAGGCTAAAAAAATTAAAGGGGATGTTGAATCCATCTACATTCTGTAATCAGTCCCATAGATAACAGCCTGCTTTATTAATGCATCCTTTTATAAATATGCCCAGAAGATGCTGACTTTTAAAAGGATTTCTCTTTTTTTTTGAGGAGTCTAGTTAAATTACTAAATTAATATATTCAGTTAATGAAAATAGGAAAACTTTTTAATGGAAAAAAGTTTTGATGTGGACTGAAGTGGATGTATAATTTTCATTTAACACAGTATGAAAACGAGATCTGTTCACTACCATATTCTACCAAAGACAGATTTACTATTCTTGAAATTGACAGTCAAATCACAAGCCTATCACTGGTGCTGTTGCACCTAGTAGAGGAATGTCCTCATGTCCCGAAATATAGATTCCCGCTTTATTATAACAGTGGCTACACAGTGAGTATTCCACATGTCCCCCCATTCCATATTGCCCAGTAGATACTCCAACTCATCTGGCTGCAGATATCAACAGATAGTAGAAAGGTTGTGAACACAATGGCAGAAAGCAGTGTCACAGCAACCCAACATATTACAAAGTAGGATCTCATTCTTTATCTATTATCTTTATCAGAATATTGTCTTTTTAAATTTCACACTCTGTAAACTAGGTCTTTCTCTTCCTGCAATAAAGCGTTTTAGATGTCATATTTTTAAACATCTGCTTCTGTTTGTGAATTACTGATCATTTACTGATAGTCAGTACAACAGTAGAAATGGCCATACTATAACAACTGAACAAAAAATGACTTCCAAAATAGGAATAAATTGCAGTTTCCAAGGAAATCTGGATGTTTTTCAGGGCTTAATTCATATTCTCCAGCCTGACTATTGCTAGTCATTCAAACACATAGGGTCAAATTTAGATCTGCTATAAGCCAAAGCAACCCTACTGAAATCCACAGAATTACACCTGATTACATCAGAATGGAATATGGACCTCAGAAAGAAATATAGCCAGATAGTGGAAGAAATGTAACTTAGCCTTATTTCTCCCAGTGTAAAACTGCTTTTTGTTTTCCAGGAGAATGCTGTATGTGAAGTATCTGATGTCTGAGACCTTGAATCTTTCCATTTAATCTGGGGTTGTTTTAAACAAAAGTAATGGAATGAAGCCACTCGAGTGAAATTGACTATGTCTAATACAGTACAGCTTTGCCATAAAAGTGGTATTTCTGCTCATTTAATAGGCTCAGTTTGTCACTATTCCTCACTTCAAGTATGCATAGTACCAGGTTTTTTATTGCTTTCTAAGGGGTTGGGGTTTTTCTAGAAGTATTTAGCCCTTTGCACACATATATAGTTCTTCCAGTTAGGTCAATATTTTTGAAGGTTGGCATCTGAAGTTAGGAGCTGCAGACTGGTTTTAGGCATCTTAAAAAAAAGGAGCTTTATTTTCAGAACTGGTGCACTCCCACTGAAGTCAGTTTTGGCCCAAATGCCTATACATTTTTCACAGTAAGAAGTTGTATTCAAATACCAAGTTTCTGTAGACAATAGATTCATAATGCTATTAATTGTCCACTTCTCTAACCTCAGTATTGCTCTTCACAGCATCAGCTGTAACGTCCCTTTCTACCAGCTGAAACAAAAAATTAGTGCAGGGATTCGCAACCTTTGGCACATGGCCTGTCAGGGAAATCTACTGGCGGATCAAGACTGTTTACCTGTCATGTCCCCAGGTTTGACCAATCACAGTCCCACTGGCTGCGGTTCGCTGCTCCAGGCCAATGGGGGCTGTGGGAAGTGGTGTGGGCCGGTTGATGTGCTGGCCACCACTTCCCGCAGCCCCCATTGGCCTGAAACGGTGCCACAGCCAGTGGGAGCTGTAATCAGCCAAATGCTGCAGATAAACAAACCATCCCTGCCCACCAGTGGATTTCCCCTGATGAGCTGCATGCCAAAGGTTGTCGATTCCTGCATTAGAGGCATAACAGAGTAGGAGGAGGAAAAGAACATCCTGTGCTGCAGCTTCCCTCAGTGGAAATATGGACCATCTGGTGGGACCCCAGTAGTGCAGAAGTGCTCTCCTAGCTTCAGTCCAGCTTTTTCTGCAGAAGACACAATCAAGGGAGCAGCTGGGGACAGCAAGAGCAATAAAACTGTCATCCCTTTCTGTATGAATAAGGACTAGCTGAGGCTGGATTGGAAGGCAATTGAAAGTTGCCTCCAGATGCCTTTCTGGAACATATGGATGCTTCAAGCTCTCATGCATGAGCACACTGTGCGCACTACTATGCACTCTGCTGTTTTAAAGCATGTCTTCTAGACAACATGGAAAACTTGAGCAGAATACACACATAACATCATTGCAGGGAGGCTCAGGGGCAGGTCAACTTTAAAAGGAGGAAGTGAGTACATTTAGACTAACTGACCACTTACAAGTTGGCTGTGTCCCTGTAACTGTGCTGCTCATTTAGAAACAGTTTCAAGATCAGACCCTTGTTCAGTGCTTGGGATGTGTGTCTCAGAAAGCCACATAAGCAATTAAAGAATGACACTCTCCAGGAAGGATAACTTTCCACATATACTGAGAATATCTGTCCACATTACCTGCATTTAATTCTGCCATTGGTAATTGGATGCAAAGCCTTTTATTTTTTGAATAGTCTTTTTCACAGAAATGGTATTGTAATTGTATATTAAACATTACTTGAATAGAAACATGACTGAAGTTTAATAACTAGGTACCAAATATACATCCATCAAGTAGTCATCAGAGCTCCAGAGGAAATTTTAGTTTCCACTTTATTATTCTCAAAGAATACGTACAGACCTTAAATAATGGTATAAATGATAAGAGTGATGTAAGATAAGGGCAAAATGATGTAGCATTAGAACTATAAAAGTGAGCGTCTAATACCAGGAGTTGCCCTAGTCCAAACGATAATCTGACTACCTGACAGGAACAAAGCATACAGTAGAGAATTTTAGTACAGCAGTAAAACAATGATGTTGAGGACAGAATTCAAATACCCCAAAATGTTTAAGACTGTTTTCTCGAACAAACAATTGAATTAGATTTTACTGAGTTTGTGCCCCTTTTGTGTTCACTTGCCACAAAGATTCTGTTGCACGAGTCCATTGGAAGGATTGGTGGCAGGAACTGAAAATTTAGCAAATATTAGAGGGTTCATATAAAGGAAACTCTAAATTTGTGAAATGTGAGTATTCACAGAGAAGCCTGATTCTGAGTTCTCCGTATCATGTCAAGGAAGAGAAACAAAACTAGGAATGGCCATTGCACAGCAGCAGTACAGCCAGATGCACTTCCCCTAGTGGCACTTTCTGTTTACATGGCAACTCCATACTGTCTAGTGGACCCCTTATTCTATGGATATTTCCCTGGGGATCAAATCTGATGAGTTAAAGTCCCTTTGCTCTGCTGAAGTGGCTCAAGAGAAATAAAAGGCCACAAATCCAGGCCTGTAATCAAAATGGTGAGGGCCAATGGCTTTTGAGGCAAGAAGATACCCGGTGGGACTAGTTTCACTATAATCTTTCCAATACTCTTAAACCAAGCCAGAAGATTAGACAGTGGCCGATTGTTAGCCAAACTGTGGCCATTTTTTTTAAAAAAAGTGATGGCCACACAACAGCTTCCTATGCAGAAGCCCCCCATTCTGGGGCAGCACTTTCACTCTCCCCCCAAAAATTATCAATTTCTTCCCTGTCCTAGCTTTCACCATCTGGTTCATGTCAAAAGTAGTTGGAGTCTAACATAGACACTTACAAATCATACTAAACACATAAATACAAATGTAATTAGAAAATCATTTGGCCCTTTTTATGTCCAGTAGCAACACTGGACTTGAGTGTTTAGGACTTGACCCTGCAAGGGACTTTGGCCCTGAACCAGCACAGAGCTGGGGCCAGGAGCAGGGCTCTGTCTCCTGAAGTGTGAGTATGTGTGAGGGCAGGGGCACAGACAGGGATAAGGGGACTGGGGCTATGGGTAGGTGCAGGGCCAGTGGTAAAGCCCCACATGTGGAGCTGGCAGCCTAGACTCCCAGGAATGGGGCTGGCAGCCATGATGTAGGACCCTGTGTGTGTGGCTGGCAACCAAGACCATGCATAAAACTGCAGTACCCCCCGCACCCTTACTTCCCACATCTATGGTGCTTAAGTTAAGCCCATGTTTAAATGCTTTGCTGATCAGAACCAGATCACTCAACATCTCACAATATCAAGCTCTTATTTTACAAGCCCTGACTGGTCACAATAAAATCAGAAATTAAGTAAATAAATCCATGTTGGGCTGCACTATGATCTTCCCCCTTCTGTGTTTCTGATGTAAAGGATTTGGGATGTAGAATTCTGAATGCTTAAGCATCTGGAACCTAACACAGTATCTTTGTTAAGCTACGTGAGTCAATAAACAGAAATATTGTCACACTGTGTGCATGCCATTCTTCCCTCCATACCCCTATTTTTCCTTGTGGGTAATTACATCAATATACAACAGAGTGTAGTGACGCTTGCAATGACTTTAAGTGAATTAAGCCCTTTAAAAATCAATATTTATTCCAAACAGGCTAGTCTAAGCAGAGGGACGCATCTTTGCATCAATCTTTGTTCTTGACAGTCCAAAGAGATTTAAACACAATCAGAATCTCCCAACTTCTATAGAAAAGATACTACAGCACTCCTGACTGAGTGTTCCTTCATGACTGGCATTGAGGAACATTGACAGAGAAGTTAATCTTCAGTAGGATTATCAGAGTCACATATTGTACTTGAGGAAATTGAAATATTTTGTGTCATAATCTTGCTATTTCCTGTTTGGAGTGGGAATGAAAAGTGAAAAAGGAGCTGGATCTTATAGAATTGTTTGCACTGATATTCATCTAATTTAATGCAGCACAGCTGCAAGCTCCAATCTCATCTGTGTCTTACACAAAAAAAGAGATTTAAACACTTTTCAGAACAGTCATTGACTGTTGCTTGTTAGAATAGATATTCAGGCCTGCCTATAAAGGCCTATGCTTTAAGAACCTAGGTGCATTTTTATCACTTAGCTAGTTAGAGAGGTATAAAACAAAGAATCAAAATCACAAGTCTGCCTGTGTATGGGTCTTCTCTCACTAGGATAGTGTGAGGCCTGGTTCTTAGGCTAGTGCCTTTGGTTAAGCAGCAACGGCAGCCATAAGTGGGAAGTGGGTAGAGAAACTGGAATAATGCTTGCTGGAAATTAACACCAACATACATTGAATTGTCTGCACTTCAGACTTCTGGTCTGTTGCTGCTTGCTGTCTGCATAAGAACCAGGGAAGTGGGAGGGAAAGCCCTCTAACATTGCTTCCTAAGGTCAGTTTCTTTTCTAAGGCCACATCTACACTACAAACATTCGCTGATGCAAGTTATGGCAGCATAAAGCCTCTGCAGTCAGTATATCGCTTGTGCGTGTGCATAGTTGGCTCCTAGTGTCAGCACTGTGCGCGCTCACAAGGTATGCTTTTATCAGTGCATAGTGTGATGCACCATGAGTAGGTATTCTGGTGTGCAACCTGTCACCATCCACATGCTGACCTTTTGGGAAATTTTGGCAATACTTGGTGGGGCAGAAACAAGTTGCACATGGGTGATGGAGAGCAAGAGGGGAATCAATTTCCCATCATGCAACAGTCTCCATCACATAATGTCATCATCCCATAATTCAAGCCTTTTAAAAAAATCCTACAAATCTGCACAGCTTTGTTCATTTTCCTCCGTCTCTGACGGAAGCCCGGAGCCTTCACAGCTCTGCACTATTGTCATAAGTGTTGCAAGGCTTGGATGTACAATCCTCTGCTATTTGCAGAGCCACACGAAGAACTGAATCTGTGCGGAACATGATTTCTTGGAGGACAAACTGCTGTGAGACAGGGTGAGAACCAGTTCAAGGTTGTTGAAAATATAACCCTAAGCCTTTGAAAACTTTAAAGCTATAAATAAAAAAAACACATTGTGTTATCATCTGAACTATAACTAATATATATCACACATTTAAAGTATAGCCATGGGAAGATGTTAAGGGTGAGATGCATTAATATATTTTACTTTTCTATTTTACTTATGTCTAGGATAATTGGCAAAGAGAACCAACCTCATGTGACTTTTTATACATTAAAATAATCTGTTTTATTAAGGGCTGCTGTATTCTATCAATTAACTTCTAAAAATGGCACCTTCTTACTCACCAGATTTATCAGGTATGTGTATTCAGAGCCAGAGATGCTTAAACAGACCAACCAACCCTACTTATTGCAATTTTCACTCCTGTCATCTCTATAGAATCAGCAGCATGACTATTATTTTTACTTGGCATTACAAAAAATATCAAATATGAGGCTATGGTGGCAACACGGCTTTGAAGTATAATAAAATATTAAAAATCAAACTTGGGTTGGTATAAAAGAAAGATCTTTGGGACAGAGATCACCCTTTAATGTATGGCCATAATCCTACAAACTGCTCCACATGGGCAGATCTCTATGCTTGTACAGATTCCCACTGAGGCCAATAAGGCACTGTATATGGGGTGAGGGGGGGGAGGGTTTCCCTCATGGAGCACTGAGGTAAGTGAGATTACTCACAGTATATAGACAGTTACATTTTGGGGGAGGGGGATTGGGGGCTGTTTATACATAAAAGGAACCCAAATCCTGATTGGGGTTACAGGTGTAATAAATAATGCTGAGAAACTGTGTCCGATTGTTGAGTTTACGTGTTTTTTGTCCTCTTAGATAAAAGAAAACACATTGTTTAGTAAAGTGTGTACAAACTGTGCAATATTTATTCTCTATATTGTGTTGTTTACTGGCTATTTTGAAACAAGTCACCACAAATGCTTTTCTAGGCTCCAATCCATCAAAACACATGCACTTAACTTTATGCACTGAGTACCCCCATTAGTATCAATTGGAATACTCACATACCTAAAGTTGAACACATGGTAAGTGTTCTGCAAAATCAATGCCCCCAGTTGGCATCTTCTTTCATCTGCCTAGATAATTAGTGAAGAATAATAGAAAATATACATTTTAACACATTTTCTGATTGCTGAGATTTGACTTTGTGTTAACTATATGTTTATGTAATGGATTAGGGCAAGGGTCTCAAACTCAAATGACCAGGAGGGCCACATAAGAAGTAGTAAATTGGCCCGAGGGCCACATCACTGACACACACACATACCTTGGCCTCAGCTCCACCCCCACTCCACCCCTTCCATGAGGCCCTGCCCCTGCCCTGCCTCTTCCCACACCTTCCCTGCCCCATTCTAACCCC
>ML677332.1:29180737-29401575 GCA_007922305.1 Dermatemys mawii
AGGGCAGGGGGTTGGGGTCCAGAAGGGAATGTGGGGTGTGGCAGGAGGTCAGGGTGCAGGCAGGGGGCTCAGGACAATGAATTGGGGTGCAGGAAGGGTTTGGATACTGGCCTGGCGCTGCTTACCTGGAGTGCCTCCGGGATGGAAGGGGCATGCACCAGGGCCGGCTGTCTTGGCTGGTCCCTGCCTGCCCTGGCCATGACCCCAGCCCCATGCCAGTCTGCTCCGGGAAGCAGCTGGCACCAGATCCCGGGAGGAGGGGGAGCTGAGAACTCCGTGTGCTGCTCTCATCTGTGGGTACCTCCCCTGAAGCTCCCATTGGCCAGGAATGGGGAACTGCAGCCAATAGGAGCTTTGAGGGAAGTACCCACAAACCTCTCTGCCCTCCCTCCCGGGGCCTCAGGGACACCAAGCAAGCCGCTTACTGGAAAAGCGCGGAGCGCACGGTGCCATGATAGGGGGAAGGGGCAGTTTGCCCACCCCCGGCCTGGAGGTAAGTGTGTGGGGGGCACAGGGAGCTTGCAGCCCATGGGCTACATGTTTGAGACCCCTGAATTAGGGCATCTGCAATAGAAAGGTCCCTAAGAAATCCAGTCATCCTCTTCTGTATTTCCTAAAGGCTTGTAAGCTCTTGGTGTTCATTCCTCACCTAAAGTCATAATCCTATTGGTGTGTATCCTGTTTCAGTTCCTGTGGAAATGACTAATATCCCAGGTATGTGATTATGGTGCTGAAGGCACAGCTACTGTTTTTCAGACAAATTAGCAAAGTAAATTAGAGAATAAGGAGAAGAGACAGAAAACAGAATGAGATGCATTCAGCAGAATTCATTTGGAATAGAATATCTTCCAAAGTTTTCCATGACATATAGTCAGCTCTTTAAGGGTACAGAGATCAAAATAAGCATGGACTGAGTCTAACTAGGAACTGTTTCTCTGCCTTGATTACAGGTAATTAAGTAATATCAAGCCATTGTTGTTTGGCATGTTCAGCTTGTGCTTTAGCAGCATCTTTCTCTGGAGTGTGCTGGTTCAGCCTGTGCCACTTTTCTGTATAGGGACGACTCAGAGGTATGAAGGGATAGATATGAAATGGACCCAGAGTTCTTAATAAGCAGACGTGAATGCTACTGCTGCATTGAGAGAGGCCACTTATTGATGCTATTTCTGTGGAATCACTGCAGTAGCTTGTGCATGGTGAGTAAAATGAAAAATTCCCACCAACTCAATGCACAGGGAGAAAGATTTAGAGTGCAGTCAGACCTACAGCACTGAATACAAATTTCTCAGGCTAATAAAAAGGGGGTATTGGTTCTTTTAATCTTTCTAAAATCATAGTTACCTCTCTTTTCTCAAAGCATCAGTGCTTTGCAGTTCACTAGAAACAGTACCTGGCATTTTTCTTCTTTGCACAAAATTCCTCCCTGGAGGCTTTGGACAGCGGGTCCACATATTGAGACATAGTATAAAGTGAAGAGTCACGCTTGTGCTAGGCTTCAGCCAATCCACAAGCCAGAAACTATTCCAGTGACTCTCAAGGCAGGCATAAGCTTCACAGAAGGAACAGCACAATCTGCTCAATGTCATTCCAAGACTTGGAACTCTTTCCTACCTGACTTCTCAAGCCTTAGCCAGATCCAGGTTTGCTCTTGCTTCCACCCTCTTTCTAGTCTTGTGCCAGCCTTGCTCCAGTCCCACTCTGGAAACTGGATTCTGGCTCTGACAGCTAGTCTGACTGCCCTGGCTCTGACCAAACAGCCTGACCATCTGCATTATGTTTGACATACAGCAGTCCAGCTCAGAAAGTCATATTTGGACAGCAGTGCCTTCTAGTTAGTAATGTGCATCTACAAGGAAAAGAAGGTGTGAAACTTCCTACCCATGAGGTCCATGTGTTTTGAACCCTTATCCTAGGGGGCGGACTTAAATCTGTCCTGCTGGCTCTGTTAATGGTGGTTAAACTGGGAGTTTGGGATCAGATGTGAGTAAAAACCCTCAGATCTCTGCATAGGAATGAAGCAGAGTTTCTCCATGCACTTTGCAGTAAGCAGTACCAAAACTGGTGTGCTCCAGAGAAACCTTAGCAGGCTCTAGGAGCACATTGTTAATAGGGAGGGTGACTCTCCCAGGGGTAGATGGTTGCAGGATACCCAACAAGGTATGGGTATTCTCCTGCAGAAACTCTGCTTGAATATCCAGGGAAGCAGCTACCTGCTGCAAAACGTTCTTGTACACTTTGAAATCCTCCAATACTGAAGAAGATGAAGAGTCAGGCACTGCAGAATTGTCCAGGGACAAAGATGAAATGGTTAATTTTGGCAGAGCCAGATCCTGCTTCAGGATCAATGGAGCTGGAGGGGATGATTCTGGAGGCTCCATAAGGGGAAGGTTCACTAGTGCCTGGGCCTGTGGCAGCTTGACAGTCACCTCCACAGCCAGCTAAGATCTTGCTTTAGATCAAGATAAGGAGTGGGGCCTCTGACAGAGCAGCATCCCACAGATTCCATGGAGGCCACTGGTATGGATAGGGCATTGGTGGCCAGTAGACACTGGGCCATGGAGCCCTGTCCCGACCACGAGATGAGCACCAATGCTGGTACCCATAGTACTCCAGGAATCACCTCCAGTGTGGGTCAGCTGATGGAGAATGGAAGGAAGAAGATCCCGACCCAGAGACACAGGAGTCTTGGGTTTCAGGGGATAAAGGAGGAGCCAGTCCTGAGGGTGTGCACAACTGGTCTGACTCATCCATAGACCAAAATTAAGGAGGAACTGGTGCCACTGGTGGAAATGGTACTGCTGGCACCAAGTATTCCTGGTTTCTGGTGCCAGAAGCAGTGCTAACTCTGAAGTCAGAAGTAATACCAAATTTCAGAAATAAATACTGTGGACTTTTCCCTAGCAACCTAAACTTAGCTTCTAAGACATCTCCCCTTTACCTCCCTACATACCATTTGTACCAATATGTGCCATAACTGTGGGGTCTTCCTTGCTAAGCACTAGATAGCTTGTCCTGATGTCTTCTTGTTTACCTGGCAGGCAAGATGAAGAATAGTTCTCACTGTCAGCACATACCCAGCTAACGATATTTCTAATGATCTAATCCCATAACACCACAGCTTGCCTGCATCTCACAAACATTCCCCAATCTCCTGGACTGTCCTCTAGGAACTCTTGTCCTCTGATATCAAGACTCCTTTGTGAAATTGTCTTGCTCTACAACAGAGTTTTCAACCTGTGATTGGCAGACCTCAAGGGATCTGGAGACTATGTCTGAGATTTCCAAAGGGGTCCACATTTCCATTTTAAAAATGTTTAGGGGTCTGCAAATGAAAAAAGGTTGAAAAGCATTGCTCTACACTATCCCTTCATGTTGTCTCTATAAAGAATTCCATTGCTATCTCTTGGTCCAATTCAGCAACTCCCCACTACACCAAACTCCCGAGGACTAAGAGTTGCTTGTACTGGACACATACATACATCACTTGGCCAAAGAAGTCATGTATTCTCCCCTTATCCTGATGACTTGATTACTTGTCTTCTGCTTTCCAGGTTTTTACATACTGACTGGGATGTGCCTAACTTGGAGACAAGTTTGAATTTGTTTTATAGATTTTACTTTGTCCACTGGCAAATAATTGACTTCTCAATTCCCCCAGGGTGCTGGACTGCCCCACAGTACACATTGCTGTGTACTCATTCTGTCAGAGTTTCATTCCATCAAAGTGAACTATTTGAGAACAGAAGAAAGGGCTACATTATCTGAATAATTTATTCACAACATATAATTTGATCCAATCCCAAATAGACCATGCTCTTTCTCCGACCATTTTCTCTACAGGCATCCCCTTTACTGCATTTACCCCGGCACTGTTCACACACAGTTTGATATATATTTCAGTCTAATAGTTTGTACGGTACAGATTTACTTTACAAGAATCACAAGAAGTGACTTATGCATCCTCCTGAGTCATTGCTGCAGTTAGTATTAGTAGCTGCAGAAACAGCACAGAAAACCAGACTGTTTTCTATCATCTATGTGTACTGATTCTCTCATTTAAAAAGCAAGATAAAGCAAACAAACATCACCAGCCCTGAAACATGATTGTAAAGTGTTGCCATTCTGGAGAGGACTAGAAGCAAAACTTGCCAAAATCCTGTAAGGAAGGTAAATCAGAAACTGGAAGCACCCCAAATTTTCAGTTGTATTCTTTTGATATTTCCAGACCCATTTTATAGACTTATGGAAATCAGAGAAAATACATGAAAATCAACAAAACTTTTCGGTGCCTCTCTGAAAGAGCTGAATTGCCAAACAACATTTTTGTGCAACTATAACTAGGTGAGAAGAGACAGTTATAAAAGAATGTTTTCTGCCCATATTGAGGGTTTCTGAGTAGAAATTAGAGATCTCATGTATCACTGTTTAGTGACAGCAGAAGTGGACTAGAGGTGCAAGAAGGCACAAGCACAAGAGTGAAAGGAGGCAAAGGAAGAGGTGAAGTTGGTTTATTGGAAGAAAGGAGGACAAGGAAAGGAGTAGCAGGAAATTAGGGCAGAGATTCTGATGGGGACAGAGCTTAATGGCTGCTCATGTTGCTTAACTGTTACACGGGTTCTGATCCTATTCCCATTGCTGTAAACATAAGTATGACTGACTTTAGAGGAACAGCTGGGCCCTTAATGTGTAAAGGGTTTTGTAATATATGAAGTATTAGAGATGCTATAGGAAACCATAATTTTATTCTGATGACCCAAATCCATATGTAGTAGCCAGCTGCCAGGTACCAGTAAAGTCTGATATGTTGGTGGTAGCATTAAAAATGGCAGAATAGTGCCCTGGTAAAATAAACTAGGTTTTTTTATTTTCCTTCTAGAGATCAGGGATGATATTTTTTACATAGGTCAGAAATACAGAGTTTAATGAGGTCTTCCTTAGGCCCTAAAGGACAATTGTTGATATTTAAAAAACAAAAATCACAAAATGTCACCAGCTCTGCACATTGTCCGATCAATAGATCATATTTATAGGAATCATTGTCTTTAATAGGTGGGACATTCATGTAGGCATGCAGAACATGGAGACAGCAGGTTAGGAGAAGTGAGGTGCACTGAGTTAGAGCCACATAGGGGAAGCTTTCACAGTACCTCCCAACAACCGAAGTGGGTATTAGCCCACGAAAGCTTATGCTCTAATACTTTAGTCTTTAAGGTGCCACAGGACTGTTACTAGAATAATGTATTCTGTAGGAAACTGCACTGTCCCAAGAAGGTTGAATTGCTGATCTCATAGGTCTTTTCCACTACTCTCTCCTATAATTTTGTGGAACAAAAATGTCCCAATTTTGTTTAAAAACCCTCTGTCCCTATAGTATTTTATATTTAATTCAGATTGTGGGTTCCCAAGCTTTTCCAAATCATCTGGAACAATCCATGCTACAAATGCACCTGAAAAATCCAGGATTTATCATAGTTTTTGTAATGTGCATTAGTTTAAATGGCATTAAGTTTGGAATTTTGGAAAGTCAATTTATTTTCACCTGGAAAATATTTTAAAAAACAAAACCAACTTCATTATTTATTTTATAAAAGTAACTCTAGAAAAAAGTCTCATATTGTTCCTCTGTTCACTAGAGTAGCTGTATGTAAATGCCAATCTGTATTAAGTTGCATTATATGCTAACATTAAATTACTGCAAACTGCTGATATGCTTTTATTCATTATCTTGCTGGGACATCTGTCAATATTAATATGGTAAATGACTAAGCAATCATCCCTTGTAAATAAATGTATCAGATCCAAATGCAGGCACCCTTTAAGTAATTAAATAGAAGCTTAGGAATAGGAGATTAACATACCAATTATTTTGACTGACATTGTTTATGCCCATTTTTACTTTATGAAAATTAATAGGTGGTTAAAATGCACATTGCAGGACATAACAGGAATGCATCAGGATGACCTTTTGCTTTTTATTTAAAATATGATTTGAGTTGTATCATCACACTAAAATGCTGAGGCCCCTTATGTTCTGTGGGGAGCCTAAAATATGTATTCATAGTATCTTTAATTCTTACAGGAAGTCAATTCATTTTGTCTAGTAGCTAGAGAAATTTATTTTGTCTAATAAGTAGATGTGGGTGGGAATCAATTCTCCTGATTTCTGTACCCAGCCATGACACATGCTCATTGAATGACCTTGGACTAGTCTGTCAATATCTGTGTCTTACATTTAATCAGTTGGAAAACAGATATAATTTTAACCAATCTCATGGAGATTTGAGGCTTAATTAACTATGTTTGCAAATGCTTTGGAGATCACATGGATATGCAAATGTATTTAGCACACACACAAAAGAGGAATATGCCAGTGAAATAGTACAGGAAGGAACAATGAGGAATAAACTTATACAGGAACAAATAGGCTATAATCACAGTGAGTCTCAACCACCAATTAAGCATCTGATCCACACAGCCAATAATACCACTGCAGTTTTATGGAGAAGACGCCTATTCCTGGATATTTTGTTTGCCTGGAGCACTGAAGTAGCTGTAATTAAAGTAGCTGTAATAGCCCTGACATATACAAGACTGTTGTCCAATACTGTATTCTTATCTTTAGCTACGTTTTGGGGACTTGCTGGCACTTGGGTCCCAAACCCAGTCTCAGTAACTGGATCCTTTCTGGATCTGATGAAATTCTTTAGTTTTGTTGTCATGAATTTTAAATGCATATAAATCAAGACACTTCACAAGCCGAGGCTCTCATGAATGTTATACAACTTTCTTGTTGTCTTTTTGGTATTTCAGACAGTCCAAAACCAAAATTACCAAGTGCAGACATATTGTGGATATGTGTGGCCGGGGATATCTGTGGCCCTGAATCACAGGATCAGTAAAGACTTGCCCACAATCCTTGCAGGCAATTTGGAATCATCCTGTTAGCCATTGCTGATAATTCACATTATGGAGTAACGTGCATAGCATGTCAAATACAGGGCTGCTGATAAAATTTTAAATAATAAACACAATATATGCATCAAGAAGAAGCTTCTATAGGAGTATTGGTCACATTGCTCCTCTGATATACAACACACCACTGTTTCTTAGTAATTGTCGGTGACCCATCTGCTGGCTTTATTTACACTGTAAAATAACTGCCTATCTCCAAGACTTCCTGGAAAAGTAAAAAGGCCCTTTAATGGAAGTTCTATTATTTCTTGAAAAAAAAGTTAATATTTCTTGTATGTTTCCTTCTGGATACTTGATGCACTTTATAAATGTGAATTAAGCTTTGTAATATCCCCATGAGTGAGGCATTATGAACGTGAGTACATTCAGGTACAGAGAATGTAAGGTTAAAACATTGATTTGGGGTACTTCCAGTTTTGCTCATCTTGACACACAACAGGCCTAATTTGAAGAAGTGCTGAATACCCAACTGCCACAACTTAAGGTCATAGTTGCTCTGTATGCCAAGGACCTTGAAAATACAGGCCCACATTCATCAGTTTCAGCACCTAAGTACTGAGGCAGCAAAATGAGTTATTACTTTGGAAAATTTGGCTTTAGGGTTTTTTTTAATTATTATTATTATTATTTAAAAGAACAGACATTCATGCCACAGAAGTGCATGTGTACTTGTGTTCTTGCATTTGTGCAGCCTGGTCTCTGATGTGTGCATGCAAATTGGTTTTTCACAAGTCAACATCCCTGTTTGTGCACCTGTATGCACATGTACCACTTGAACCAGCTTCTACTTAAGTCAAGGAAAAAATTCCCATAGACCTCAAAGGGAGCTGGATCAGGCCCACTACTGCTTCAACAGTAACATGTAATCCTTTGATGTCTAGTCTGCCTTCTCATTAGATACACATTTCTTCTGTGCCTCTTGCTAAGTTTGGTTGTCTTGTAGAAAGAAGCAAAAAAAAAATCCATAGAGTTTGACAAGTTTGGACAATGTAAACTGCTGGACAATAGCTTAAAGTAATCAGATGAATATGGTTGTTTCAAGTGGTGTGTGACTAACAAAACTGTGAGAGTGGCAAGGAAATAAGTTACAAGGATTGGTAAAGGATGCAGGGGACTTACTTTCAATCATACTTGGACGTGTGATGTCCCTTCTTAAACAATCAATTTCTTACTAAGCGTTTTTGATATTCCCCAACCATTAATATTCCTGTTGAGAAAAACAGCACTCATCCAGAGGAATAAAGAATGTCAGTTTATAACAGCACAGACTGGGGGAGTACTTTGGGCCAGTGCAGATTGCTATAAATCCTAGGAAAATAAAAGGTTTTAGATAAACAAGTGCTTTCTAAGATAAAATACCATTTATGCAAAAATACATAAGTATGTCAGCATGAAAAAAACCACTGGAAACTGTTTTTGGTGCTTTAACATGAAGTAATTCATGTTAAAAATTTTACATATTCTCCCTCTACTTATCAAAAGGAGCAGAATTCTTCTAAAGAACACAGTCTTTGTAATTAGAGTTGGAAAATATTTTAGGTTGTTAGTACAAGCCCCCACTCCACCACTGTGTGATTCGGGCAGCATGCTTGCTATCGTCCTGCAAGGAGGGATTTGAGTGGTCTGTTTAGTTACTCATTTCCTCCCAAGATAGGACAGAGGGAGAAAAATAAAGCAGAATACTTGCTTTTGGAGACACCACTGAGCTGGAAAGTGACAAAATCCCAGGAGGAAAGAGAAGATTCAAATAAATGTTGAAGCAATGAGGAATTAACAAAATTAAATTCAACCTGGAAAACTCAAGTTCATACATTTGGGGGAAAATTTATATGTAACAAATGTCTGGTAAGCAGCAATTGAGAAAAAAATTGCAAAAGAAAGGAGTGAACTAGATAGACCCTAAGTGTAATATAGTTGAAGAGAGAAGCTAGTACCCTACTGGGCTTAAAATGGAGAGGCCAAAGAGGTAATAGTTACTCTGTGTAACATTGGTCCACCACAGTTTTGAAACTACGTAAGTTTCAGTCCATCACCCTAGTTCAAGAAAGGTATCACCAAATTGGGATTGCTGAAAAGAGCATGAGCAATGTTAATAACTTAAAGAGAGGATTAATTAGAACTACAGATACCTAACTCTGAGCCAAGTTATTTCTGAATCACTCATCTCCATGTTACCTAAGTGCCAGCTAGTGAATCGTGACAAGATAAGTTTCCAAATGTCAGAACATGGGAACATTAAGGAGAAGGGGGTGGGGATTACTTAGGATGATTTTGATGTAAAGGGATGAAAGTTAACCAGGGATGACATGCTGAACATCACACAAAAGTTAACAGTAAGGTCAGTTTGACTGGGGAACAGGCTCCTCAAGGGCAAAGTTAATCTAGTTTGGCCCAGTCAGAACATTCAAGAACATTTTGTGTAGAATCATACCTTCCATGGATGGGAGGGGACTGGATGATCAGTCCTTAAACAATTTTAAAATTTAACTAATAAATATTTGGTATCCTCGGACACTAAATGTCCTACACTAGGGGTCTCCAAACTATGCCCCTGGGGCCAAATCTGGCCTGTGGCATCGATTTGTCCAGCACCCACCCCACCCCACCCCAGCTAGAGTGACCAGACAAGTAAAAAATTGGGACAAGCAGTAGGGGGTAATAGGAGTCTATATAAGAAAAAGCCCGCAAAAATCAGGACTGTCCCTACAAAAATCAGGACATCTGGTCACCCTACCCCTAGCTAAGCAGGCATGTGGAGAAGCCGCTGCTGGTGGCCTCATGTGTGGAGGGGTAAGCGCCCCTGTGGTGTGGCTGGAGGAGCAAGGAGGGGAGGTCTCAGCAGCGGTATGGCTGGAGAAGCAAAGGTGTGAGTGCCCCTGTGGCACTGCCAGAGGAGCAAAAAGTGGGGGAGTGTTGTGGCAGTAGCCCACGAAGCCCCTTCAAAAATCTAATATGGCCCTCATCTTCAAAAAGTTTGAAGACTCCTGCCCTATACTGACAGGTAAGAACAGGCAGACAACACATACTTAGATGAACCGGAATTACCAGCAGGTTGTTTGGTAATAAAAGGACATAATAAATTTTTAAATGCTAGAACATTTCTGCCCCACCCCCACATTACTATTTAGTTTTCCTCTGGTGTTCAATACATTTTGGATGTCAGCGCTATTGTGTTTTAAGTTGTTTCCTGAGAGCATTCAATTGTCAACATCTAACTCCAACAGAGACTTTAAAATTGCTTGGTATGAATAAGCTTCTGTTCTTTTGAAATGAGCTATTTATAATGGGAAAGAGGATGCCCATTCATTCAAGTCATATGTTGAATCTTCTAAACAAAAAAAAAAAAAATCTGCCCAAGGCTTTATTTTGTTTATAACAAACATGAACCCAAAGCTAAGGCCAATACGTCTGTCACACATTCTAGCACTCAAACAGTGAAATATGCAATATTGATACACATTGATTCAAGGGAATAATCAAACCAAAACAGGAAGTCAGATATAGACAAGTCGCTCTATGTTGAAAATAAACTCTCCAAATAATGAAAACTGCCTGCATAATAATAAAATGGTCCTTCAGACTCCTGCCCCTTTTATAGGGGAACCAACTCAGATTAGTGTAAAGCCCAAACAATGTTTATCTTTATTCTGCAACAACAATGTAGTTAGCTGATCATCTTAGCTTCAGGGAAGTTTCTACTTCTGAAGATCAGGTTTTCCAATATATAGTATATTATGTTTTCTAGTACATTTATAATAATTTATAAACTGAATTGGCAACAATGCAGTATGTTCTACATTTCAGAATGATTTGTACCTATAAAGAGAGCTTGTAAAGGGCTTTGGAATTTTTTTGGGCTGAAAAATGCTATAAAATATTATTAATTGTAATATTTTGACTTCCAGCTGTATGTGATATATTATTCTTATGATCTACCTGTCTGTGACATTCCCTTCCCATTGCAAATTTATTGCTGTGACTCGTGAGTGATTTTTAAAACAACTCTTAAGATTTATTCATTTGGCCATGCTTTTTAATTGCATGCTCTTTTATTTAATTAAGATTTTTGAGGCATCTCCTCCAAGAGTGCTAATAAATATTTGATTCCATCATAAACCAACACACAACTGCTGAGTCCTACGCAGACATGGGAGAAACTTGAGAAGTCTGATCAAAACGTAGCCCAACTTTTCAAAGAACTAAGTTTTATTAGACAAATAGTAGAAATAAAATATTAAGACAGATTCTCAGCTGGTGCAAATGACTTTCAATATAGTGACACTGTTTTACACGTCTGCTGACCTTGCCCATTGTTTCTGGGTTTTTTTGTTTGTTTTTTAAATGTAGAATGTAATGAAACTTCATTTTCCTCCAGAATAGTCTAGTGATATATTTGATTAAATATCATGGGATTTGAGTCGCATATTTTTAAATGAATGGGCTGTTGTGAATGTGCACCATTGTCCTCTACTGATGGAAATGAGGTTTACTACTCAACATGCGTTCTAGGCACTCTAGTCTAGAGCTAGCACCTGAGAACCTTCTTCACTCAAGTGAAGCAATATTGGCAGTTTGCAGCAATAGAACCTGAATTCTCTCTCTGATTTTGTTGTCAAGTCCCAACAGACAGCATATTAACAATCATGAAAGGATCCATAGTTGTTACTGAACGTCATACTAAATGATCTGATCTCACATTCATTTTTCTCTATTCATAAACACATGGTATTTCTAACATATGTTCAGTGGCATCTTTGATATGCTGCACACATCCAGTAAGTGAAGTCTGATAATAGTGGAAATGTAACTGTTGTTTGAGTGTTATATAATTAACACTGATCATCAACTTTATTCTCATTGTTTTGCACTGCTCTGACAGAAACCCTAAATCTGCCATAGATGGCCATATACAAACCTCTTGTTACTGTCAGTGTAGGGCTCCAGCCAGGAGAAAGTTTATGGCCGGGTTTACATGTCCCAAGCAATCACTGACTACCATGACAGCTCCCTGTGAATGTAATTTAGAGCAACCCTCAAGCTTGCAGCTGGCTCAGGATCAGACGGATGCAAACACTTTTGCAACACTTCAGCACAAATTCCCCTCTTGAGTTGTTGCATATTAGGGCTGACACACACATCTGTCTTTGATCAACTTCTAATTCATCTGAAGCTATGTCTCATTTTCAGGAGTCCAATACATTCATTCTTATATAAAAGCATTTTGCAAACGCTCTACATTTTTGGGTTGCCATCCAGCAGTCCTCTCTTTAAAAATCTCTTGCTCCATTAAGCATTACAACACAAAGTAATACAGATGTATTCTGTATAATGCCATTATTACAAATTGTGTCCCCCAAATGCTTTTATAGAATTAAATACTACAAGATAATGGACAATTTGGTATGGATTAAAACAAAACAAACAAACAAACAGTGTATATAAAAGACAATTTCTCTTTATCTGGTTTTAGTCAATTGACTGAATGTTCTCATTCAGTCAGAAACTAAGAAGAAAGGATGTTTTTTTAGGATGACAATACATTGGCAGACTGTTACAAATGAGAGGATATTTGCACCAGCATTAGTGCATTTGCAGACACAGTTTAGCCAAAGACTGAGTAGACAATTCTTGATGTCAGATTTATCACATTCAAAAACCAGTAGGAGAACACTTCAGTCTCCCTAGACATTCAATAACAGATTTAAAAGGGGCAATTCAACAAAAAACTGCTGAACTGGAACTAATTTGCAAACTTGAGACTATCAAATTAGGCCTGAATATAGACTGGGAGTGGATGGGTCACTACAGAAACTAAATCAATTTGTTAGTCTCTAAGGTTCCACAAGTACTCCTCATTGTTTTTACAAAAGCTAATTTCCCCTTGCTGTATACTCAAACCTTTTTGTCAAATGTTTGAAATGGGTCACCCTGTTTACATTGACCTCATTAACACTATAAAAGTGACTTACACTCCTCCTTGTCAGCTGTTGAGAATTGGCAACTTCCATTGAATTGGTTCGCTAGCACTGATCCCCCCTCACCCACTTGGTAAGGCAACTCCCATCTTTTCATATTCTGTGTATTTATACCTCCTTATTGTATGTTCCACTCCATGCACCTGATGAAGTGGGTTTTAGCCCATGAAAGCTTACGCCCACATAAATTTGTTGTTCTCTAAAGTGCCACAAGGACTCCTTGTTGTTTCTGCTCTCTATAGAAGCTTTAGTAATTGCCCCACTATGATCTATAATAGGGGGCTTTGTCATATTCTAATACTTATCTGAGGGAAAAAGTATTTGGGTGCCCATCCAGGATGGATGAACCAGTTCATATAGGAGAGTCAGCCCTCCTCTACTCTTCCTTCATCAAAGACTTGAATGACACCTTTTGTGAGATTCATAATAATTTGTCTCTCTTCCCACACTAACTACATTTTCTGTTTCCCACAGGACTCAGGAAAGAAGGAGCAAAAAGCCACGTGAAGAACTGTTCATATAATCTTTCTAGCTTGACCACTGGAAGCAGACAAATCTTATAAGCTAGCCTGTTCTTCTCAGAGAAGCAAGAAGTCAACATCAAAGATGAATTTAAGCCACTGAAGGCAACAGGACTTTTCTGCTGTTGACTTCAACTGAAGCAATGAATTGCTTGTGTGATTTACCCCACAGCAAGTGACACTCTCTAGGTCAGATCTTTAACTGGTATAAAATGTCAGATTTACACTAATCTAGGATCTGCTCCTTTTTATGTACTTTATAGGATGGTCCACAGCCAAAAAAATTCTAATGAACTAGGTACTGCAATCTTCTCTCTTTTGGAATTAAATATCTGAATGTAAAACCTATGAGAAATTAATTATGGGAATGAATATGGGTAACAGTGAACACACTCTGTAGAAGATGCATATGGTAGTGTACTCCTTCCATGATCTCTATTCATGACTCCCATGATTACATAAATGGGAGCATCTTATGAGTGGATCATTGACTGGCCCTCAAAAAAAAGAAAAATATGGAGAATCAGCACACTTTTGGCATAGCTGAAACCACAAAGCAGTAAAAGTTTGAATGCAGTGGGAATGATCAGGGTATGATTTTGGCAATATCTTGTGATTCTGGCAAAAGCCCTGGTATGTCTATGGGATAACTTTGCTGCTGCTGAGATTCCAGAGAGAGTGTTTTGGTGGGGGAGGAGAAGAGATGCAACTGCTTGGTGAGAGGAATATGGTCTGTGTCAATTTAAAAATGAAATTTATTTTAGGACACTTTGCTCTGGTTTTATGTCACCATAAATACTATCTGTGCTCTGGGGGACATTTATGACTCTTTAGAGGTCTGCCAATATCAAAGAATGCTTTTGTTTCCTGAATAGCAGTGGCATATTCTGTATGTCAGTCTCCATGGTTTTTTGACAGTTGCTTTGAGACCAATGTGGTTTTATGGCAAGATCATGGAGAATTAAAAAAAAAAAAAAAAGTGGTATGGGTGAATGGCTATGGGGATATGGAGACTGCCTGTGGATTGTTAGTTTTAATTGTGTTGGATGGCACTGAGTGATTCATCTGTTGCCATGCAGAGCTGTTTTGAACCTGTGATTTAAATTCACAAATTTGCAGGGAGACAGGACTAACTTTATGCAGGGAATTAATGGGACTGCATGTGTGTGAATGTTACAGTGTGATTACCTATAACTGACCAGTTTAAATCTTTGTATTAAATTTACACATGGATGGTAGTGAGTTACATTTCATTTACACAATAAAAGATTTAATATTGTCATACTAACTTATGATGGTTTCACTGGGATTTCTTTTAGAACATATGCTACTCAACATGAGTCAGGGTGACAGACTGACACCTAGATAGTGGACAATCAAGCGTGTGAAGCATAGTACATGAATAAATCCTCCCTCCCTTGGCTGTACAGCCAGTATTGTCTCATTACGAGACAATAGATACACAGATCACCAGAGGTGCATCTCTGTGATCAGCATAATTGAGCTGAGACAGTACTACTGTAACCCTTCTGCCCATCAGAGTTGGCAGCAACAAGGGCCGGGTTCAGTATCCAGGGGTTCCATTCCAATAGCACAATACAAAAACCAGCTCGAGCCCCCACCCAGTGACCTGGGACAACCATATACCACCCCTCTGGGCGTCTGTAAGAGACAATACTTCCGCTCTCACTAGCACAGAGTCTGAGTGTACAAAAGCCTTTTAACAACAGGGAGAAACAATGTGACATTATATTGCGGAAACACCACAAACAAGGTTAATAAACCAAACCATGAACCAGAAGCCCCCCTCCCAGCAAATAGGCCGTGGCCTTCCCTTTGGCTCTTGAGTTCCACAACCCTAAAAAGTCACTCAATAGTCCCAAAAGTCCAGCAGCCCAAGAGTCTGTTCTGGGTCAGTGCAGAGTTCAAAAGTCAATTGGCAGAGTCTTGCCTCCCAGCCCGGGTGGAAATGGAGGGTAGGGCACGGGGCACCTTACGTGGTCCGAGGCTGACTGCGCCGCCTCTCTGTGGGGTTCCGCTGCAGCCCTCACCGCAACCTGCTCTGCTCTGCTCGCCGACACTCGAACTGCTCTGCAGTGCCAGTCACTCCACTAGCCGTCCTGCTAGCCGACATATGGACAGCTCTGCGGTGCCAGTGACTCCGTGAGCAGCACAAATGGCTCCGCTAGTTGACACACGGACTGCTCTGCTGTGCCAGCCACTCCGCCAGCATCACCAACTACTCCGCTAGCCATCCTGCTAGCTGACACACGGACAGCTCTGCGGTGCCAGTGACTCCGTCAGCAGCACAAACAGCTCCGCTAGTCGACACATGGACTGCTCTGCTGTGCCAGCCACTCTGCCAGCCATATGAACTGCACCCAGGAACTGCTCGGCTGAGTCCGCTGCTTTGCTCTGCTAGCCGCACAAATTGCTTGGTGCCACCAACATGCCTTTAGGCCCGCCCCCACTTAACACAGTGCTCAGTGGTTTCAGCTCTTAGTAAGGGGGGTGGTGGGGGGAGGATCAGCACCTTGGCACAGGTACACCAGCAGACTCAAAAGCTGAATTCAGCTTAGCAGGCTGAACCAAGACTTCTAAGGGAATCAAAATTAGCTCTAATATTTCACAGTAGAGAGAGGCAAGGTGCAATAAGGGTATACCAAAAGGTACAAAGACCTGCCCATGGCCTCTCTCAATCTCAGAGTGTTCTGAAACGCATGGCCCTTGCTCAGTGAGTGCTACCTAGATGATGGCGAGTCCCTCCATCATAACAAGGGCCAAGTACGTGTCCATAGTCCTTCATTCACAAAATCAGGGTAACATCACTTTATCATTCCTGCCCCAATAACATAGAAACTGGGGCTCCCACATCAGCCGAAGTGGCCATGTGGGCTGGTGTGGGCTCAGGCTAGGTGCAGTGGGTGTGTCTATGCAAATTGATCAGCCCGAAAGTTATTTTCCAAAACTCACTGCAATTCCCATAGTTTGCCACCAGATGTCAGAATATATCTCATTCCTGACACTGCTTACACTACAATATTCAGTCATTTTAATTCATGATATTAACAAACAAAAAGGTCAGAAGCACATGGCCAATGGGGGTTAAACATTCAGGCCCAAATTGCATGCATTTATTTCTGAATAAGACTTATTACTTACATATTGAACAAAAAAACCTAGAAACGTTCAGCCATTAGTGTAAGCACCAAAGATATAAAGACTTGAATATATTAAGCTACGGCTAAATTTTGTTATGAAACCCCACATCACAAAAAATCTCTCTTGGTAACCAGTTTGTTTACAAAGCCAAAATAGAGTTTAGGAACATTTTCTACTTTGCAGAAGGCATAGCCCTCTGTGTGAAGGGTTGGAGGGGGTGTGTAAAGGTAGTTTTAAGTCACTTTTGCACCACTTGGATTATGGACTGCTGCTGGGTCTGAAAAGACCCTTGGCCATATGTTAGAACAGAATTCTCAAAGTGCTTGAGAAAGCTCAGGACAGGACAAGGAGTATCTCTTATACAGGGAGAGAGCTAGAATCAACTCCCAGGTTTGTCAATGGATTTGTTATTTTTGCCAATTTGTCACTGAACTTTTGGTTTCAAAATCAGGGAAAGCATGCAATACCTCAGAAGAATGCAGACATTAGTAACATTGCAGAGATAGGTAATAGAGCACAGAAGTGTTAAGCGACTCCAAATTAGGTGTATATCATCTATACTGCAGCTGGGAGTATGAGAGACATATCTAGGCTGCTGCTGGGAGCATGATTTCCACAGCAAGCAGACAGATGTGCTGGGTCTGCTCTAGCTTGTGCTCTAAAAATCGTCAGTATCACTGGGCTATACTTGAGCTGTCTGCCTGAGCACAAACCTGCTTAGACCTCCTTGGTACATATTTGGGCAACTACCTGGAGGCTATAGGGCCAGCTCCAGGCACCAGCATAGCAAGCAGGTGCCTGGGGCAGCACTCTGTAAGGGGCGGCATTCCAGCCGCACCACACCCTCCCCACCACTCCGCTGGCTGCAGGCCGCCCCCCCCCCGCCCCCCCCCCTGCCCCCTTTTTTTTTTGGGGGGGGCCGAAAAAAAAAAAAAAAAAAAAAATAGAGCCAGCTCTGGCAGGCTACACTTATTTTTAGCATGCTAACTGGAACAGAGCTAACCTATGTTTGTCTACACACTCTGGGAAGCACGCTCCAAGTTACAGGTATATCCTTAATGGCCAAACAGGTATACAACCTTCCTCCTGCTCTAACCAATAGATAAATGTTGAAGAGTTTGGCTGCGGGATTTCATTCCAACATACACATTTCCTGTAAAATACACATAGGATAAGGGAAAATTGCTCTTAGAAACTCAAGAATTGGCTAAGCATTTTTTTTTTTTTGGTGAGAAAATAGGATTCCAAATAGATTGTGTGTTCTACTTACTCTCCCAATGCTTGGATAATCTCACTTCTAACAACCAAACAAGCATCTTTTACTAAAAATTTAATATAAAAACTGTATGCACAGCTTTCCAAGAGTCAGTCTCCCATCATACTATATAATAGCTGCTGGCTTTTTTTGGCCTGTTCTAACATACAACAGGTGGCAGGAAAGGGTCACAAATTCATTATTCCAGATTAATAATTATTTTACATTACGTATAACAGCAACCCCTGACCTGTTCAGATATATTTAAAATGTAATTAACCCTTTTCAGACTCCATAAAAGGTACAGAGACTGATTATCCAAAGCCTTGTGTGGGCCTAAAACTGGTGGAGGCAGCTGTGGAAGGATCACCTGGTATATGGACACTGGCTGGGGATGTGGAGTCATGCAGGGATATGACTCCACATGACTGTGCTCAGTTTATGACAATCGGTGAACTCTGGGAACCATTCTGTAAAATACTTGATGCTCCCAGTAAAGAACTGTGACTCTACAATGTGCCTTACTCTATAAGCTATACCTCAGGAGCACCAGCTAGCTCCTACTGTCTGCATGTTCAGGAATAATTTGTGGGGACTAAAAAGCTACCACAGCAGACTTTAGTCATTTAACAGGATTAACAAACACATGCCACAAAATTTATTCTCAAAGAGCTTTTGACAGAAAAAAGGCACCCTGAGCTTTTGGGGTTAAGTAAAACATTATGAGAAGAAAAAGGGTGTTTTTCCACTGGAGAAATGGTACTGGGATAATAAAAAAAGGCCTTTGCCTCAGCCAGAGGCTTTATGATATTATATAACCTGAAACTTTCATATATCAGGAGACATAAGATTGATCTCCATTAAAATCTGAGTCATCTCCCTCCCATATATTTTTTCCTTCAGAGACTAACAGAAGCAAGCAGAAGAGGAAACCAGCTCACTAAGAAATGCTAAGATTCCCTCCAGTGTAATCACTATTTTTGGTAGCTTCTTTAAGAGAGCAGTATGCTTGAAAAGGTTTAAAGATCCATTTCACCATGAGAAGTGATGGAAGATGGATCGGATACAGAAAAGAAAAAAATGGATTAAACTCTAGGTCCCCATCAGAAGACTGTCCATAGTGGGGGTGTGGGATGGAAATTGTCTTCCATCTCATTCTGCTGTGTCTCCAAACACAGAGATTTGACGATTTTCTACAAATAGAATCACAAGGAAACATTCAGAGGATGTCATCTTCACTTTTACATGCCTCTCTCTCTTCATCCCCACACACAGATTTGTATTCCTTGCAGAAACAATTGTCAGAGAGAGGTGTTCAGAGTGAACTGCACACTTACATTTCTTTTGGAGCACAGGTCTACCCATTTTGTGGCCAAATAGGTACAGTATCCAGAATCAGATTTTAATATTAAAAGGAGATGCAAAGAGGAGACATATATGATCAGAGAGAAGATAAGGAGGGCACAAATTAAAATAAGATACAGTTCCTAGATACTGACATCATGTACAGCAGGAGAAATTCAGTAATAAATTTAGAGAATTATAATTCCCCAAACTGAAAGTTTGTCAGATGCATCACCTAAATAAACTGTCCACCACTAACAACTTAAAGCTTGAAGACTGTGACAGGGAGCTCTACTCACCATCAGTCTGGCATCTCCTCCTAGTCATTCTGGGATTAGCTCATCAGTTTGATGTCCCTTTTCCACAGTTGTATAACATCACTCCATATCTCTCTCTGGTCTGCTGCCTCTCCCTTACTCTAGGAACCACAGCACCCTCTTCATACAGAGTCTTTCCTTCAGCAGCCCTGAGAAGTCTTCCCGTTCACTGTCTCAGGCACCACTCCCTCAGTGGCTGATAGGGGAACCCAGGCTCATCCTCTACTCCAGGTTCCAGACCATGGACCTTCAACCCAACACTTCTGGGCTTTCCTCTTCCACCCTTACTGCTCCTTCCCTAGACTACTTCCTACTTTTTCAGTTCTCCCCTTTCTCTGGGAGCACCAGCTCCAAACCCTCCTCTGTCTTCCCAGGGAGTGACTGCTGCCCCTGTCTTTGCTAGATTCCTGGCTTTATAGGCCTGACCTCTTCCTTCCCAGATGAGCCTGCTTGCAGTCAAATCCTGGCTTTTTCTCCAGGTGTAGTCTGTGGAGTAAATTAGCCTATTTAGTCACCTAAACCCCTTCCAGTCCTTGTGGGGTGGACACCTCATCAAAGACACTATCAGATAAAGTTTCCAAATATTCCAATAAAGTCAGCTGTCAAGTTGAACAAAAAGAAATGTGTAATAAGTAGTAACTACAGCTGGATGAGATTTTTCAGCTGAAACATTTTCCTCCCAAGACAGTGTTGTTGTTCTTTTGTGTGTGGTTTCTTTCTTTCTTTCTTTCTTTCTTTTTCTTTCTTTCTTTCTTTCTTTCTTTCTTTCTTTCTTTCTTTCTTTCTTTCTTTCTTTCTTTCTTTCTTTGGAAAAAGATATTTGATTTTTTTTTAGAAAAGAATTCAGTGAAACTAGACAATTTTGTTTTAATGGATTTCTCTCTTATGATTCTCAAAAACTTATTTTTTTAAGAGTAATGGCAAATCATGTCAGGTGTTCCCCCATTCAGTCTGAAACTTGTTTACTGTCCTATAATAGGAACTGATCATAGAGCCAGCCTGTTCTTTTGAAGAAAGAGTAATTAGATTTGCAGGGTAATGCCCTTTGTTCTGCTGAATGACAAATTTCTTGTCCTGCGTTCCGACTATATTTCCGACTAATGGATCCTTTTCACTATTTAGTGTGTTGCCTATAAATGTAGACATACTAACCATCTGATAGATTGCTGGAGTGGGAGAGAAGTTGCTAGGGAAAAACTTGTGTATCTGCTTCTGCCTATTACAGCTTTCACAGAAAGAACAGGTCATAACTGGTACACTTGACCTGCTACACCTTGTTCAGTACATCCAAAAATATCTGTGGAAACAACCAGATGTAGAGAGCCTTAAGCTCAAAGTGTGTGTGAAAGGTATCTGAGTTTAATGTTCTAAACCAAAAAAAACCCACAAAAAAACAAACAAAAAAACAAAACAAAAAACCCTCTTCTAGCAAGTTTATGTTTCTTAATCCTGCAGGGTGAACTCCAGTGAATAACATTTGGATATACTAAGACACACTATTGATGCAGGTCAGGTGGAATTTTAAAACTCCAGGACTATACCACATAGTATATCACCATGATTCTAAGTCCCGGGCCCTTTTAAATCGCTAGTCCCAGGGCAGCTTCTCCCTTTGCCCCCTCCCCACTCTCATCCCCAGTTGGCAGCCGGGGGGGCAGGGAAGGGGCAACTACATTAAAATGCTGGTATGGCAGCACTTTAAGCAGGGTCCTTTGCCATGGCAGGGCTTTAATTTGGGCTGCCTATGGGCTGGTACCTGCTCACTTTCACTCCTGATTGTTAAGGAGAGCATTGTTAATTTCAAGTTGAACAACTAACACAAATTACCATAGAAAAATGGTGACCATTGGGAATTAAGATAAGAACAGAAAACTGCAGAGTGTCTTTAAACCAAATGTTCAGCAGAATATATTGCTGATTCACAGTCTTAATTTTGGGGGATTAAGGAAGCCTTTTTGTTTTGCACGTAGCATAAATAAAATGAATTTAAATACAGAAATTTCAGTACAAAGAAATGTCATTCTTTTCAGAGATTTTTGAAGAAAGAGGGGGAGAAATTAAGTCAATATTCTTGTAAAAGGAGAAAATGACTCAGACATAAGTAGACTTGCTGTTTAAGTATAAAAATAAATACCTTGCTATGTCCATCATTACTGTCTTTCTTGGATCAACATTATACGATGTATATTTTCTATATACCACAAAACCCTTTACATTTCATGGGGTTGGCTTGTTGATTGCTGCAAGATCAGTCGCTAAGAAAAATAAGAGTTAATTGACTATAGCACGGTCACTCTATCATGCAGACATTTAAGCTGAGATTTGGGGCATATTTGTCATTTTGGGAGTGAAAGGTACAAGTTTCCATGGCAACTCCAAAGCCTTTAAAGCCCTGGCCTTTTGCAGAATGTGCTTCTCACAGACTTTTAGAGGTAAGTGTTATGGAATCTTTTGTGGTGTTTCGTTATTTGTGGTCAAGCAGTGGCATCTAAAGATAAACTCAGTGGTGTCACAGTGTTAAGTGTGGAGAACTATATTTTGAGGGGTATCCTCCTACAGGGTGTAAATATGATAAACTCAAATTGCTAAAAGTGTCCTCATTCCTTTTTCAGTGTTTTAAAAAATGTATAGATCATGGTAAGTCTACTACCCTTGCATTTTGGATCATTGTGTCCCAATTCTACAAAATCTTACTCTTGTGAGAAATCCTTGTCTACAGTTATCATCCCGCTGGCTTTAATATTAATCAGCGGAACATGACCAAGGCCATGGAATTGGTCAATGCTGGACTTGGATTATGGGAATTCCTGATCTCAATGTTTTGTTTAAAGGACTCGCCCCAGCCTTCGACTTTCACCCGAAACTGTCACACATCCCAACCTTTTTCCATACTGATATTAACCATTAAAATACTTTCTGCATTTCTGCATTTTTATAAATGTCTTTTTACTTGGGGGTGGGGGAGAGGCACATAGTTTAGCCCAACCTTGTTAAATATGAAAATATAGCCCCCATCTACCCCTACATAGAAATAGTCAAGTAAATTCAATAGTCCTTTTCTAAGTTTCTTACTCAATGGCAGACAAATTTGCTATACTTCCCCAGTGTCTAAAAGTCTATATAGACCAGAAGTGTGAACAGCACTTTTTTTTAAAAAAAAAATTGTATCTCTCCCTTTATCAGTATTATTGAGTATCATTTTGCTATCAGGATTCCTCAGTGTTATCCTTTTCAATAAACAATTAGCAGTCAAATACTTTCTAGGTTTCAACTTATTTTAGATTAAGGCAAAACAGGAGTGAGAAAAGTAACATTTTCATGTCAGAGCACTGCACCCATTCTCCTTCCTAACCTGCTGAATTACTCTATCTCACAAATGGCAGCTGACTCAGTATATAGCACGCTCCTAGAAATTTAAAAGGGCAGTACACAGAAAAACAAGATAATAAGATTTGCATAGCTACATACAGTTAAAATTACTACTACAAAAGTTATTATGGTATCTTCTCCCAATTAAACTAGTTGCAGAATAAAACAATTCCATTGGATAGGAGTATTTATTGATTGAAACCTTCTGCCATCCTGTGCCTACATTAGACAACGTTACTTCTGTCATATGTTCCTTTGATATGTGATACAACATGCATTAGTGTTAACAGGAATCATACATAAACATCATGAGGGCACTAATAGAGTTCACTTATAGAGTCTACTGTTTGAATGTCAGGGAAAGTAATTTTCAGATAAAGCTGCATTTTGATGGCTTAACCTATTACAGTGTTTATGTTTTATCATCTTAAATTGCTCAAGAAGTATTTTAGTCTATACAACATGGTACCAACAAAGAGGGTAGATAATCAGAGGAGCTACTTTATTTATAGAATGTTTGTTAGCTCTGATGCAGAGTATGGACAAGCTGACCAGACTGAACAATCACTTAACTTTGTGGTTCTCCATCAGCAGGATTCCTACTGAAAGACTACACTGTGCATAGTGTTCTTGAAAAGCAGACTGTATCTGTAATTTGCTGATAACAAGCGATTAATTACTGTTTGTGAGCTCAGCAGAATGTTGCCATGTACAAAGGTCCAAAAAACATTTCTATCTGAATAAAGAGTGGGGAAAATGTATTTAAGAATGATGTTGGTAATTAAAATGGGTATTTCACACTATCCTCACAGGCCACTAGCATTCACTGATGGCCTGTTACAGTGGAATGGAGAACATTGGAGCACTAGTGGTGGACCACCAGAGCTGAATTAGATCAGATAGACCACTGTTTCTCAATGACTGATCCAGTGCTGGTGCCTGTCCACGAGATCCCCCTGACACACTTTACGAAGGCAGCAAACCAATCTCTGGTATTAAAAAGGTTCAGAAACACTGAGCTAGACCATCAGGAGAGTTTTAAAGCCCAAAGGTGGCAAAGGCTGAGCAATTTCAAAGTCCCAGCCAGAACTGTTCTATACAGTAGATTGCTTGACTGAGCAGGACTGCCTACCTAAAGTGGTGCAGAAAAATACAAAGAACACAAGGCACATGTATCTGCAATGCATGCAACAACTTTAATGAAAATAAACTGGATGTGTTCCACAAATAACACATCTTGGTCCTCCCTAGGAATTGAAGGACTAACAGCTCCATGATTTTACTTTAATACTAGTTAAATATAAGGAGCTTTCCGTGGAACTATGTTTATTTACATTAGCTGAAAATCTGGCTTAGACAGTCCAGTGTCTGGGTAAACCAGTGGTCTCAACCTTTTCCTTAGTGGGAACCATCTTTTCTATACTATGGATCCCTCTCCAGGATCTCTCTACCATCAGGCCAGCACTAGTCAGCCCTTCCCTATTAAGCAATATGGGAAGGACAGGGTGGTTGTAACCCTCTGATGCCTGTTCATAAACCCCCTGCTTAAACTGAGAAATCCTGAGGCAAAGAAACATGACAGCTATTCTGTGTTCACTGTTCATACGCAGCCATCTACATTTGACCATGTCTGGCTAAAAGTAGAAATGATGTATGTATTATCCATTCCCATCTCTTTCTGTGAAATGCCATGTGATTATAACTTGCATGAAATCATTTTAGCAGACATATGGAGAAGAAACCTTTGCTGGGGCGGAGCTCTATTTGTCTTATTTTACTCATTGAAATTGGAGATTAAAGTTCAGGTTACTCTCATTATTATTGGGTGTACATTCCACCTAAGAAAGATGTTGAGAAAAGAAGCAGAGAAGGGAGAGAGAAAATATGCTCTCTAAAAAATATACAGGACACCTATTTGTGCCAGCTTAGCTTTTGGAGGTTTCTTTTATCCACTAAACAGATCATGTTTCCTTTTATAATCCAAAACCTGTCTGCATGTTTTTAACTGAATCAGTTAAATTAATTGTGAAAATTAATCGGTTTTAATTATCAGGGGAAAAGTCCCATATTTCAACCAATTTTGCAACCTGAAAAGTACTTTGAGAAGTGTCCCAAATCTCAAATGCCACAAGATTTCCCCAACCCTTTATATAACAATGCAATATTCAATTGTGGAACATGAAATATAAACCTGCCTAAATGACTACTAGCTCCTACCAACTACATACTTTTTTTCTGCACTAGGCAACCTTTTCTGCTCCCTTTTTTGTCTATTAATAATAGTAGATGGAATCCTGTGCCAGTAAATGGGTTGTAAAAGGAGGTGAAGAAATTGTACATTAGCTGTTGGGTTAGCAGAATAAAGGTATGGGTGTTAACAGGTCATATTTGGTCCTTGCTGAACCAGGGAAGAGTTAAGGTTCTGTGGGAAAATTTAAATGTGTATTTCCTTGTTTTCAGAAGCTTGAGTTTTGCTCAACTCTGTGTTCTGCAATGAGATGACATATTACCCAGGAATCTTAACTCTGCCTTAACATAGTTTTTTGACATTGAATATTGCATTGCTATACAAAGGGTTGGGGAAATCTTATGGTCTTATTTTGCTTTCCCATGTTGTAATGCAAAACTAGCGCATTACAACATTACAAAAAAAAAAAAATGCAGGCCCTAGATAACTAAGAAAAGAGAAAAAATTATATGGCCAAAATGTTCAAACTTGGATGCCTAAAGTTAGAGCCATAGATACATAATTTAAATTCTCTCCAGAAATAAATGGAAGACTACTATTTCTCATAGAAAATGGACTAATGTGCACTCTTAACCCAGTCACTGGCATATTTTGCCATTTTTGGACATGCAGATGTTGATAAGGATTTAAGATTAGTGTTACCACAGTTTCAAAAATAAGCTATTATTTTCCAGGAACTGATAAGTTTCCCTTACTCACAGCTCTTCTTCACCAGTTTAGTGGATGTTAACCTTAATTTCCTAAGTGAAAGCTGCTTTGTAACTTTCCATAGACATTGGCAGTAGATCATGCATGCCTAGTCCTTGAAGGTTAACAGCATAATGACCTTAGCCCCCACTCCTCAAGCACATACATAAAAGGTCCCAATTGCATCAGACCTGGGAAACATCAATGAAGTGGGAACTCCATAGTCCTCTATACTCCAGAGCTGAGCTTGGAGGTAGATTTATTTTGGAGGCAAGAAGGGGTAAGGCGTAAGGTGCAAGTGGACTCAGCCTGTATATTGGCAAGACCACAGGTGGTTGTTTTCCATTTCCCAGCTTGGAAGGTAAATTCTGTGTGGGGCGGGATTCTTTTCCTCCACCACCACATTGCCCTCACACTTAGCCCTCATTTGGATAGTTAGAATGTTCACCCAGTTTATTTTCTGCATTTTACAGGTGCAGAAGTACTCTATGTTAGTAAAGAGACCACCTGGACTCAGTCATCCATTGACCTTGCTTTTCTATTAGAACTTAGATAGCAACAAGGACAAAGCAAGAGTCTGAGGATTTGTTGTTTGTTTTCTTCACTCATTCTAAAATGCTCCTGCCTATTTGACTGTTCCCACCTTAGTAGTAACAGGGCTGACACGATGCACTACCCATGTGAGAATGATATTTTTCACACTAAATCATTCTTGTGCTCCTTTGGGTCTCCCACTTTAGATGTCACTTTTCCAGGTCTTATAGTTATTGGATTTTTTTCTTTCTATTTAAGTGAATTTAGTACTTGTGAAGGGTGCTAGGTTGAGAGCCCTAGAGAATCAAGTTCTCATTTATCCACAGAGCAATTTATCTCAGACTGGAGCCGCAGGCACAGCCTGTAAGGGTGACAATGGAGTTTCTCTCTCTCTATCTCTTTCTCTCTACACACACTCCTTAGCCTCTCTTCTGAGATTGGTGGTGGCTGTTTTCATGATGTGGCATCTTTGCAGTAGGAACTAATCTGAAACTACCAGCTTATTTCACATCAATGGTGACTCTTTTTGTTACTACAACCTGTGCTAGATTTGAAAAAGCAAGCTAGAGACAATAGATACCATATCCCATTTTCCCTTTTCTTGTTTCCCGTAGGAGTGGATGGGTATTTTGAATGTTAGTAACTTCACAGTTGTTTGCCTTTCAGCAGTACAACTAGTCCTTGGCAGGATGCAGTACATTTAAGTAGTCAGAATATAATTACCCAAACTGGATAACTGCACTCGAGAGTAGCACCCCCTACTGTCATAAAAACAACCATGACATTTTTTCAAGAAGCATAACTAGTCTGGATCTCATGTTAATATCTTGTCTGAAAGGGACTTCTTGAAGTACACAGCCCCCTAGCCTGAGACTGGGATTTGGTTCACTGTTGATTTAGAGGGAAAGGTGTCACATACTGAATCACCTACATCAGAATTGTTTCCTTATAAGGGTAAGGGGCATGTTCTGCTTTTCACCACTATATTTTATATGTTAGACTCATGTGCTTTGCAGAGCCTTCCTTTTCAACCAGTGCTTTAGTTCAGCCTGTTTCCCCAATTAACCCCTCTATTCCCAAATTCTTTAACACCACATATATCTTAATTTTCTGTTCTTCTTCTGTTCTCATATCCATAAGTTTATTTATGATATTTCAGTAGTTTTGGTCTGGGACGAGAGATCTATGCATATATATATTTTAATACTTTTGTTGAAAGCGTCACTGAATTACAATATCTACAACACAGCCAATTTAGGTCCCTACCATTGTGCCCCCAGTCCTGCTTTACCTGTGCACATTTCCATCATGCACAATAAATCCAGTTTTGTATGAATATCAGGACCACAGATCAAGGTTAGAATTCCATGGGAGAAAATATGAATATACTGTAAATAGCTATACAACAGCATAATCAGTTTATTTCCAAATAGAAATATCTTCACAGCTTAACCACAGCTTTGGGAAAGGTGCACAGAAAATTGCATGTCAAAATGATAAATCTGTCAATTTGTAAAACTGCTTATTGTTATGGGCATGACATCGACAATAAAATGAGGGGGAAAAAAATGTATCTTGGAAAGGTTCTGCTACAAAAGACATACCACACCTGCTCTTCATTTAGATTTGCATGTGGCTTGCTGCATTTATTTAGGATATTTTTTTTCCTATGGGTCCATTGGCCAAAAGGAAAAACACAATCAAAACACTGTCTATAGAAAAGTAGCTTATATATTTGCAGGGTCCCCACTAGCATGATTACATTAACTGTCTGCCATGTAAAACAGACTCCAAGCCATGAAATTGCAACTTTCCTTCTAAGCGATGGGGATATGATTGGGCTACTTCTCTCCCTGAGGTAGGGGAGAGAAGTACAGGCACGCGGAGAGGAAGGATCTTCCTGGAGACAACTGGTTGGCTTTTGGGTCTCTCAGGCTAAGCTTGCAGACTAGACTCACACAGAGCAATAGTGGAGCAAAGAAAGGGTATTGGCCTTAAAAGAAAAGAGACTTGACACTAACTCCTTGAAGAAAATGGTACTATTACTAGAGTTGGGCCTTCCAAGTCCACTGAAGCCAGTGGGACTCTTTCCACAGACTTCAGTGAATTTTGGATCAGACCATAAATCTCAACTACCCCAAAAAGTGAATGGAAATTTTTCTTCCTATATGTTTTTTACTTCATATATGTTTTGACACCTTCCTAGCACCTATAATGCCTTATCTGATGCTCACTTTAAACACATAGGCTTATAAAACTTTAAAAGACAACTTTATGAGTTGAAACTCATGGATTATCAACTCTCTTCAAAGATATGTCTACATGGGAGAGAAATGTCTCTTCAGTTCTTAAGCAAAACTCTCTGGCTCCACCAGAGTCAATAGGAGTTTTTCTAATAACTTAAAATCTGATTTACATCTTATTAATGTCAAAATAATTTTTAAAAACCCCAACATCTACAACTAGTCAAATATTTTCCAACTGAAAATTTCCATTAGAAAGTGCTATTTGTCTAAATCAATGTGTTTCATGAGAATGTACTGATTCTGTCTAAATTTTTGTAGGTAATCATCAAAATATTTTGTTTTGACTTTATTTTTTCAAATTTTATAACATTCAGAATGTTTTGAAATATACAGATCAAAATATATAAATAAAAACATTTTGACCTTAGTGAAACATTTCAACAAGATCACAAAATGTTTTAGAACAGTTTGTTTCACAAGTAATTCCAAACTTTTGAGTATTCATCTTGCTTCAGAATTAAACCAAATTTCAGATTTCTCATGGAACAGAAATTTCATTTTTTGATCAGCTCTACTAACAACTGATAGAAAGTAATATATTAATTCAAATAAACTGTACTTAATCTATTATAATTTATTTAGAACTATGTATATTTTACACTACTCATAACCTTTGATACTGGTATACAGCAGTCTATGGGTTTATCCTACTGTATTCTATCTTCAAATATGAAGTTTTAAATAAAGAAAATATAAAGGGAGTTTAGTCTGCTGCAGTATAACCTCTGAGTAAAAAATGCACAAAAGCATTTTCATGGTATTTCATAAAATAAATAGAAGTAAGACATTCCATAAAAGCACACACATTTGTTTTTGTTCAACTAAAGAAAAACAAAATCCAGTACCAAGGGAAAAAAGAAAGTTATTTTGCACTGAAGAGCGAAACAGATAGCTTCTAAAACATGAAGTGCAAGGAGAAGAAATTCAGGCAAGACATTTGAATATTTCAACTGTCTGGTTCCTCTTGCTCTATCCTTCAGTTCTTCCTTTTTGACAATTTTTTAAAGTACATACATATCTATTAGTACTTAGATCATTTATCCAGTGAGGTTAGCTTTTTTCTTCTGTTTCTGGATCATGATTTCCTCAAATGTATTAATTATTCCAAAAGCATACAATATTCCTTTGTTGTTATCTCCCGCCACCTCCTGTCTGTGGATTGGTCTCAGTTCTTTTTGGTTATTTGATGCTTGCCCATTTAAGCTGTGTTGATTAGTTTTGATTGGCATGAGAAGTCCCATGGTATTGCTTCTGTTCTCTAACTGATTATGACATTCTGCTGCAGATGAATATCAAAAGTAAAATTCACATACTTAGGCAAATGTGAAATTCATTATCAACAAACTTTCATCCCAGCATAGTCCAAGTTCAATGAATGTGCACAGCAAGTGCACAAGCATAAGCAAATCAAGTTAATTTTCATTTACTAGTCAAAGTATTTGTGGGACCTATTTTGCAGTATTCATCATCTAGCTCTAATATAACATTTGGCCCCACTCTTGCAATCTCATCTGCTCAGATGAACTTTTGTGCCTGTGTGAAGTCCCATTGAATCTGTGGGATTCTCCACAACAGACCTTTGCCCACTAAAAGTTCCATCAAAGTCATGGGTGCAATGTTCCATCTGTGTGTATCAGACTGAAGGAGTAGGGCACGTATGTAAATGATTTTTCCCTCAAGGAAGAGTTAGAGCTCTGATGTCACCCCAAATTTATTTGCTCTTTGCACTGTGCGTATATCCGCAGCTATCCAGAGCAATCTATTATATTTCAATTATGAAATATACATTTTCTGTGTTGAATATAGCATGATAAATCAATTCTGCATGGACTACTGAAAAGACATGTGCCTTCAGGAATTCAGTGGATTCTGTATTAATGTATCTGGCATATGTATTATGATTTTATTTGCTGAGAATATCATATATAAAAATAGAGATCAGTGGTCAGAGTGAATGGAAAGGGACTACCGATAAAATTATATAATGCCTTAAGAGCACGAAATATCCCAATTTTACATCCCCTGAAACCAGTTTCCTGTTCTGTCTTGTTTAGGGTTAGAAAACCTCCCTCCCTCCGACAATTCTGTTTTCTTTCAAAAGAAAATGTTTCTCTTTCTTTTCTGTAGCTAAGACTATTCCCCAGACCCTTATTTCCTGTCTTAGCTTCTGGAAACACCACCTCCTCCTCCTCCATCTCCATGACACCCTCATTACCCTCTCCCTGTTCATTCAGAATATTACTGCTAAGATCAACTTTCATGCCCATAATTCTGAGCATTACTCTCCAAGATATAGTACTAATATTAGGAAAACATTTAATATGATTTTGCTGCTGGAAATAAGGGAAAGTCAACTTCCTTGATCATCTAGTTTCAGCACCCCATCAGCTAGTGTTCCACAGATCACCAGTTGCTGTTACACCACAATTTAGGACCACTGATCTAAAAAATAATCAGCATTTTCCCTCTGATACCAGTTAATTTTCATTGTTATTGTGGCAGAATTTCTTCCTTTCATGTATTTTTTTTTCTTGGGTGGTGGGGAAGAATTCCTACTCATTTTAACTTGAAGACTTTACTATTTAATGTTCCATAGATTTAGGAGTATAGATACCCACACTAAAACATGTAGATTGCTGGAAATCTATTTGTTTTCTCTCTATATCTACCATACTACAATCTCTCCTCTCTACTCATATCTTTTAGCATCATGGCTCCAAGGAACTTTTGACTATTAATGCTGTTTGAAGTACATGACCCAGACTTCTTAATTCAATGTATGCTTAGCAATGTATCCCTATAAATACATAGTTTCAAATTCAGCTCTGGTATAAGTGACATTTCAGTCCAAAAGAGCTGTGTCCCCTTCCATTAAGAATAACCACAGAAGTCCTTTCTTTTGAGAGAAAGAGTCTCAGATCAACCTTACTTCATGATTCCACAGAAGATTCTGCAAAATAAAAAGGGAAAACGGTTCATGTAAGAATTTACATGTGTATTCAACTAGCACAAAGTTTCAATATTCATCTGCTGAAAAAGTAAAAAAAAAATAGAGCAGACATTCATTATTTTTTGTGGAATTGCCTACTTAAGTAACAGTCAACAAACAAAAAATAAAACAACATAAGGCAAATCATTGTCTTTAATGTGGCAAAACACATTTTTCAAGAAATAGTGATAATATAAGATCCACCAGACTCCATGTTCAGTTTCTTAAGGGATATATGAATTGCACTCCATTTGCTGAGGCATGGGACATCCTGGATGAGTTTACAGATGCATGCAGACATTAGCAGCTCATTCTGAGTAGAGCTGTGGCAGAATAATTATAAATGAAAAGACCCTGAGGTCATCCAGTCCATATGTCAGCTTGTACAGGATTGTATCCTTCAGCTTATTTTGTGTTGATGTGTCCAGGCCAATTTAGGAAAGGCAGATGATGGGGCTTATACCAATTACCTGGCAAATATGTCCTATACTCTACAGATATCAATATTTGGACTACTTTCCTTGCAGACAGCATAGATCTTCCTTCTTATTATTCCTAGTTACACCCTTATGCCCTCTGCGTAGTGCCCTTCTCTCTCTGGTGTTCACACCCTTCAAATACTTGCAGATGATTTCCAGAGATCTTATTTTTCCATTATAATAAAACAGATTTCTCTAATAAAAACATAAAAATCCATGTTTTTCCATGATTAAAATGAAATCCTGAACTTTAGCCACAATATATATATGTATCAGTTATTGATACAATTATTTATACAATTTTTAATCCAGTTCAAAGCCTACCAGTGCTATCAATCATTATAATAAAATAAAATTAATAGAATTGCAAATTGCATTTCTTATATATACCAAATACTTCTGTGTCTGTGTTCTATATTTTCAAAAAATTGTATTTTTCAAATGCACATTGGAATGATCCAGTCGCAGTGCATTGTTTCTTTACTGTTGTTGATGGCCCGTCTGTTTCAAGCCTCTTCTTTTCATTCAGTTTATGTTTAATGCTTTCCATGTGTTCTGCAATTCTGTGTCTTCAAAAATAATCTACAGTCCTGCTGCATACATTACAGAACAGCAGATTACCATCAATGTGAAATTTGTCCTTGTCAAACTCAGTGATATGGTCTTTAGGGCTGATTTTTAAAGTTTCCGGCATCTTTTCACAACTTTAATTATTCATGTCTGGAGGCTGCTTGGTAGGAGCTGTTGTTATGCGACATTGAATCCTTTGCACTGAGGTGCTCTTAGGCCATGGTTACACTGGCACGTTATAGCGCTATAAAGCCCCCACGAGCGCTATAACCTCCTCCCCGTCCACACTGGCAAGGCACTAATAGCGCTATAACCGCTGAGTTATAGCGCTATTATTAATCCACCTCCTCATGGGGAATAAGGGCTGTAGCGCAGCTGCTGTAGCGCTACAGGAAGAATGTGGACACCCACTACGCATTAATTGGCCTCCAGCCTGTCCCATAATTCCCGTTCGAGCCACTCTGGTCATCACTTGCAAACTCTTTTGTCCTGTCCTCAGGTGACCACATGTCAGACCCGCCCTTTAAAGTTCCAGGGAAATTTGAAAATCCCCTTCCTGTTTGCTCCAGCCAAGCGTGGCGTGCTCTCAGGGAATCCTTGCAGGTGATCATTCTCATTGATCTGATTGATTGCGTGGCGTGGTCTCAGGGAATCGTTGCAGGTGATCATTCTGATTGATCATCATGACTCCACGTGCCATGCCTCCTCGCAATAGGCGATCCCCAGCATGGAGCAATAGTGAGGTGCTGGACCTCATCAGCTGTTGGGGAGAAGAGGCTGTTCAGTCTCAGCTGCGGTCTAGCCGCAGGAATTTTGACACCTATGGGCAGATATCACGGGCCTTGGCAGAAAGAGGCCATGAGCGGGACACTCTGCAGTGCCGTGTTAAGGTAGAGGAGCTTAGGAATGCGTATCGCAAAGCCCGCGAGGCAAACGGCCGCTCCGGAGCAGCCCCGGTGACTTGCAGATTTTATAAGGAGCTGCACGCGATACTTGGTGGTGATCCCACGGTCACTCCATCAACCACCATGGACACTTACCAGCCCACCAGTGAAGGTGGGGGTGAGGAGGAGGACGAAGACCAGGAGGATGAAGAAGAGGAGGAGGATGAGGACGAGGCGGCAGCGACCCAGGGCACGGAGGGGTCCCTGGACGCATGCAGCCAGGAGCTCTTCTCAACCCAGGAGGGCAGCCAGCCACAGCGTCCGGCGGTTGCAGGGGCCAGCTCAGCAGTGCATTGTGGAGGTAAAGCTGCTTTTCTATGGGGAAGGCAGGCAGCTTGGGGTGGAAAGGGATGCTTGCATGCTTGCCTACATGTGGAATAGAGCATTGATGTAGTCTATCACATCACGGTAGTCATCATCAGTAATCTCTTCAAAGGTCTCAATAAGAGCACTTGCAATGCGCCTGTGCAGGTTTCCCGGGAGAGCCAGCGTGGTCCCCGTCCCGGTCATGGTCACTAGTCCCTGCCACTGTGCTACAATGGGTGGGGGGAGCATTGCTGCACATAGGCAAGCTGCATATGGCCCTGGGCGGAAGCCGCATCTTAATAAAATCCCTTCCCTTTGCTCCTCAGTGACTCGAAGCAACGAGATATCTTCCAGGACAAACACCTACGGAGAATGTTGGAACAGTGTTTAGAGTAGGGCTCCTGCCACTTCCCGGCACTCCCCACCCCCTTCCCCGCCACAGCTTTTCAGGGCAGGGAAGAAATCCTTCCCCCTGCCTGCTGCTCAGAGTGGGGCTCCTGCAACTTACCGGCACTCCCCACCCCCTCCCCTGCCACAGCTTTTCAGGGCAGGGAAGAAATCCTTCCCCCTGCCTGCTGCTCAGACTGGGGCTCCTGCAGCGTACCGGCACTCCCCACCCCCTCCCCCGCCACAGCTGTTCTTGGCCAGGGAAAAAATCATTTCCCTTGCCTCTGGAGTCCACTCACCATGGCAGGGGCTCCGTTGCTGTATCTGTGCTGTCTGCGGGACAGGCAAACGGGGAATGCGGGGGAATGATAGGCGTGTCTGCTCTTTACAAGGGAACCACTGTTAAATGTATCTTTTTATTTTAGAAGGGTCGTCCTTCACCCCTTCGCCATCGCTCTTATCAACAGCTGAGAGGCTCAGGCGACTGAGGAAGCGGCCACGAAGGAGCAAAGAGGATCTTGTACAGCAAGTAATGCAACAGGCTGTAACGGAGAATCGAGTTGCACAGAGGTGGAGGGAGAATGAGAGCAAGTTGAGGGAGAAGGCGCAGAAGGAGAACGCGATTCACCGCCGGAAAAGCACCGACAAGCTGCTCTCATTACTGCAGCTTCAATTGCAGACTATGCAGCGGCTTGTCACCCTTCAGGTGGAGAAGCTCCGCACCCACCACCCCAATTATCGTTTGCCCCAACTCCCTTCCCCTTCTTTGCCTCTGTACCCTCCAGGCCACTATCATCAGCCAAATGGTTATCACCATCCACAGCTGCCTCCAACCCCTCTGTCTTCACCAAACAACCCCCAGACCCCGGACCATTATCCACTGCAGTCTACCCCTAATAACATGCCTTACTGCTCTCCGCAAATGGGGTTCGGGGGACATGGCCACTGTGAGGGCACTGGAGACTCAGAGACCCGGACATACTCTGATCTCTGACTGACCCCATGACACCCCCATTGCACCTCCCCTGCCTTCCCCCTCACATGCATCACAATATTTTCTTTCAGCAACCGAAGTACCTGTTCAATACATGAATTGTCTTCTTAATAAATTGGTTTCTTTATTAAGTGTACATACATTATTACAGGCTACAGAAAAGCAAATGCCTGTTCCTGTTAAAAGAATGCTCCCTCCCTCCCTCCATCTGCACCTCACTTTAGAACTGGCTTTCAGCCTCAAAATGCTCCCTCAAGGCTTCCCTGATCCTAACAGCCTCGCGCTGGTCCCCTCCAAGAACCCTGCTTTCTGGCTGGGCATATGTGGCCTCCAGGCGTTGAACCTCCAAGGACCATGCCTGAGTGAAGCCTTCGCCCTTCCGCTCACAAAGATTATGTAGGGCACAGCATGCGGAAATAACCGCGGAGATACTACCCTCGGCCAAGTCTAGCCTCCCATAAAGACAGCGCCAGCGCGCCTTGAGACGCCCAAAAGCACACTCCACAGTCATTCAACACCGGCTAAGCCTGTAGTTGAACCTTTCCTGACTGCTGTCCAGGCTCCCTGTGTAGGGTTTCATGAGCCAGGGCATTAAAGGGTAAGCAGGGTCACCAAGAATCACTATGGGCATTTCCACTTCCCCCACGGGGATCCTCTGGTCTGGGAAAAAAGTCCCGGCTTGCAGCTTCATGAACAGGCCAGTGTTGCGGAAGATGCGTGCGTCATGCACCTTTCCAGACCAGCCAGCGTTAATGTCAGTAAAACGCCCACGGTGATCCACAAGCGCCTGGAGAACCATGGAGAAGTACCCCTTTCGGTTAACGTACTCCTCAGCTAGGTGGGCGGGCGCCAGAATAGGTATATGGGTCCCATCTATCGCCCCTCCACAGTTAGGGAAACCCATTTCTTCAAAGCCAGCCACGATGTCATGCACGTTATCCAGAGTCACGATTTTTCGTAGCAGGATGTGATTAATGGCCCTGCACACTTGCATCAGCACAACTCCAACGGTTGACTTTCCAACCCCAAACTGGTTGGCCACCGATCGGTAGCTGTCTGGTGTAGCCAGCTTCCAGATCGCGATAGCTACCCGCTTCTCCACCGGGAGGGCAGCTCTCAGTCTGGTGTCCTTGCGCCGCAGGGCAGGGGTGAGTTCAGCACACAGTCCCATGAAAGTGGCTTTTCTCATTCGAAAGTTTTGCAGCCACTGCTCGTCGTCCCAGACTTGCATGACGATGCGATCCCACCACTCTGTGCTCATTTCCCGTGCCCAGAAGCGGCGTTCAACAGCCGTGAGCATGTCCATTAATGAGACAAGAAGCTTCGTGTCAAATGCATTCACCGCTTCGATCTCATCTTCAGACTCATCACTGTCATCCTGCATGTCAAGGAATAACTCCACTGCACACAGAGATGTGCTGGCGACAGTTGTCAGCATGTTCCTCAGCAGTTCTGGATTCATTGCAGCACTCGACAATGGAAGACGGAGCGTGCCTTGCTGAAACCCTTGAAAGATGGCGCCGGAGGTGGCAGGAAACACAGGGATTGCTGGGATATGCCAAAAAGCTTCATGAGTAGTTCAAACAGGATATAGAATGCCCCGCAAGTGACGCCCCCCCTACCACAAGGCATTGCGCCAGATCAGGAAGAGGTGTACTGTGGGATACAAGCCCTAATGCGCTGCTCTTAATGCCGTATTAAGTGCCGCAAATGTGGCCATGCTATAACGCTGGAGCATCTCAGTGTGGACATACAATAGCACTATTATTATTGCTGTATAAGGCGACCGCTATAACCAATAGTGCTATAATCTTGTAAGTGTAACCATACCCTTAGAGTCATACCATGTTTCTTCCTTGCCTTCAATCCTGGGCTCAGAATAAGATATCCACAGCCCTTTCTCTTGGAGCTGTGCTTCACATGTATGTAGCAGGTTTCCACATGTCAGGGCAGGGCATTCCCTCCCCAGCTCAGAGTAAGGATTAATCATGCTCAGGAGGTATTCACCTCACTGGCAAGTAATCCTCGTTATCAGCTGGGTTTTGCTAATCATTCCTGAACATCTATTTTTAAAGAGGCCATTCCTTGGAACAGGTTTGTCTGGCGCTCGGCCCTAGGGTTGCCACCTCTGACGTACAAAATCCAGGACATCTGGGATGATTTTGAATCCATTAAACTACACATCTGGAAGTGTATACTGAGCATCTTCCATATTTTTGAGAATAGCTACCTCAAACAAGAGAGAATACTGGGAAAATCTGGGCAGTTGGCAAACCTACTGGGTCCCAACTATCCTTAAATAGGACAGACCACTTTGTTATAGTTCCCAAACTCTCTCCCTTCTTCTGGTTAAACATGTATTTCTCATGTCTTTCCACATAATTCAGTCTTCTCCTATTCCTTAATCATCTTTTATTACCCTTCTCTCAACCTTCTCCAATTTATCCATCTCTCTGATACTGAGGTCTCCAGAATGGAACAAACCATTCTATATATTGTCTAGTATTTATAGCATGTTGCCTAACTGTGAACAGCATCCAAGGATGCATCCTTGGATCAATTTTTGAAACCTTTGGTCTTTTTATTTGAGATACAGAAAGTGATGTAGTCAGTTCTCAGTGACAATTTCCCACTAAATATTTTCTATGCAAAGACTAAAAACATACTAGGCTTTATTCCTTGCTGAAATGAAGCACCGTCTAATCACAGAGATTTTGAAATTTACTGTCCTTAGTGGATATGCTATACAGAAGTCCGTGCCTATTCCAAGCTGTGTATCATTTTTGTGATACTTGCTGTATTAGTATTTGTACTGAACTCAGATGATGGACATAGCTACATTCAGCACAGCACATATTAGACTGAAAGGCACGAGGGGACTTACAGAGCTCTGTGTAAAAGAAGACGGCCTTGTAAACTTTTAACATCAAGCTGAATTATGATGAGGCAGAGGCTAAAGCATCTGCAAACAACTTCTCCTATCTACTGAAGTGAACTGAAGTGGAACTGCTGTTTATTTGGTTGACCACATTTTTTAAATATATGGCTCAGGCTTTGACAAAAGTTAATTGTGCTGATAATAATATTTAAAAAACTCTTTGTAACAAATATGCTTTAATGGAGTCTGAATTTTGGGAGATGTTAAACACCATTTTTTGAAGCAGGTTGATATAGAACTTATTCTCTTAATAAGAACTTAGAATTTGGAAGTTATTTCAAAAAACATACAATTAAATCTATATATTTGAACCTAATGAGTCAGTGTTAGTAGATCTATTGGCCAAAGGAGTCTGGTTTATGGCCCCCAGCAGGTTAGAATTATTTCTACAGACTGACACTCAACTGGGTCCTCTTTATATTATGGACATTTTCAAAAATCTCTGGATGTTGCCACCTCCAGGTCAGCTCCGATGGTGGTATCCATGTTTGGAACCATAGGGTAAAATCCTGGCTCCATTGAAATCAAGGGGAAAACTCTTGTTGAATTAAATAGGTCCAGGTCTTCACCCTACTGTAGACATTCTGCTTAGTTATGTCATCATTTGAAGCACAATGCTATCTAAGGCTGTCCAGAGCTGGTCTAACCAAAATAGAGCTGTAAATAGTGATAGCTGCTAATAGAACATCTACATTATGACTCCCAAATGATCATACCACTGGTATAGGTAAGACTGTTTATAAGTAGGATATTTTTGAAAAATATCTCTATATTCATTTAGGGCCTTACTGTAATATTGCAGAGTACCTTTTTCGCAGTAGAAGATAACTGTCTGTCATTTGAAAGTCCCTTTTTCTATTTATGCCGTTGGTTTCCTACCTTTACTGCTAGTCCAAAGTAATAACAATAAAAAAGTTTTGTGAATATTTTCATAAACAAAGAGAATGAGTTGTATTGCTCATTGACTGTAAGTATGTGGGTAGCTACTGTTTTATCTGTGAAAATGTTTATGAATTCTGAAAATTCCATCAAGTTTAGCACAAATGTCTGGGTTATTCATTACTCACTGCTCAACATTTGCCATTCTAATATTGAAATTCCTCAACCACCAAGTCATGGAGCAGAAACACATTGTCACGTAGCTTAAGTGACCAATCACATAGTAGAAATAAGAGGGAAATTTTCCCCTTTGAAGAGGGCATATACACCATTTCATTGATAACCCTTTGGTTAAGGCTGAATTTCACCAACAGTGAATTTTCAAGGATGACAGCTCTTGAACAAACCATAGAATGAAAATTATTTAATAAATGACTTAGTCAATACTCACACATAACAGATAAATTGGCAAAAATCAGGCTTAGTTCTCCAGCTGTTGGCAAACTGTAAAAAGGGCTATAATTATCAGACAATTTATTCACAGCAAATAATTTGACCATCTCTACTTAGGGTGTTTTTGACCCATTACAACTGAAATTCTGTTTTCTTTTCACTCCAAAAATTCATGTTTATTAACAGAAATATTCCCAGGTCCATGCTATGACCTTTGTCATACAGGATGTTTTCAATGTCTTGTACATATATAATTACGACCTTTGCAAAACTAAAATAAGAATATAAATTGATGTGGAACAAGCTTTCAGTACATGTCAGTGGGAAAGCCATAACACAGAACAGAATCTAATTTTTGGCAAATTAGATACCACTAATTCTGTGTATGTGGTGGGACTTAACCCTCAGCAACTAAAAGGCAAGGGCAAAAATCCCAATTAGTTATGCTCCACAACTCGGGGTTCATTAACTAATTGCCTCTGGGCCAGAGGAGGTGGAGCCAATTCTTATCAGTAGATTGAGGGAGTTCACATGGGGACAGACTGGAAAGGAGGCAGGTTTCTTCTGGAGAGAAAAGTCCTGGAATAGCATTTCTCCAGAAACGTAATGCTGGAGGAAGAACATATAGCCTATAGGCCCAGGTTAGGATTCTGCAGGTAAGTTTTGAGGCAGAGTCAACAAGGGAATTACAGTGAAGCCTGAGAGAAGCAGATGGACCATTAGTTCAAAGATTTGTTTGGACTTCCATTTGGACTTGTTTATGCTACCCCAAAGTGGTTCAGACTTTTATGCAGCCTGGCACCTAGAGAGGGAGTTGAGAGAAGACACAGGCTGAGGAAGGCCCATTGCAGGTCTGAGGATGAGCCCAATAGAGGGGTACCACAGAGGAACACCCTCTGCACTGCTGTGGCCAGACAAGAAGGGGTGCCCTAGAAATAGGGATGTTTGCATATAGTGTGCCAAAAGCCCATAAACCTTCATACGAGATAGACACACTTCAATTTTTTTTTTACTTCATGAGACATAAGTTCAGAGATACAAGCATGGAGCTGAGGCTGAAAGAAACCATCTAATCTGACCTGCCGTATATTACAGGACACCACATGACACCCTGTTACCCCTGTGGTAAACCTGGTAACTAGGGTGAAATTAAAGCATGGCAGTTCTCAGGAGACTGAATGATTGTGGGTTTCAGGGGACAGCTGGCCTTTCATTTAACCTCTATGGGTGGGTGTGGGCTGATTGGTTGGTTGGCCTCTCCCTGTGCCAGGACAAAGGTGGAAGGCTGAAGAGGAGTCAGGATCATGGGAATGACAGGGACTCTGGCCAATCAGAGAGAGGTCGGGGGGGAGGCAGAATTTGACGGATGGTGAGGAGCTGAGGCTGGAATCCACCAGGAAAAGAGCAGCGGGAGGCCAGCGTGAGCTGCCCAAAGACACAATGACAGGTGTAAGCTGAGTGGGGCAAGAGTCAGTGATGGGAGTGGGAACCCACCATGCAATGGTGACAGACCCAGCAGGGCAGCACCCAGCACAGGATTGTAAACCACAGCACCTGAGATGGGGGGCTGGGGAATCAGAGACATCCTGTAAGGGAATGAGGGCAGTGACAGAAACCCCAGAGAAGGTGAATAAGTAGAACAGCAATGATGGGTCTGAGGTGTGGGAACCCAGTAACCCCACCATCACTAACACCACAGTGCCCTGAGACCAGCTGTGCAGGGATTTGTGACTAGCTCCAGCCTGGGGAGTTCCCAGAAACCAATGAGTCCATGGAGAAGGCAGAAAGTCCTGCAGGGTAACTTCAGCTGTTCTGCACAGGATTCTCCAGTCCAGTTCTGAGGCAAAGACTTGTGTGAGCTGAGCACAGTCCTGGACAGCTGCGACTGGGTAGGCAGAAGAGTCTGGAGCTCAGAAGAGGACAGGGTTTTTTTCTGTCTCTCTTTTTCTGTCATTTTCAGTTGACCCTTGACTACAGGAGGATGAGGAGGCCAGTCTTCCTGGTCACTATGCTGCCAGTGCATTCACCCACTTGGTCTTATTTATTCACTAAAATTCTTTGTGGAACAACATCTAGTGACCTTTTGGACCAGAGCTTTTGTATAAGGGAAGATTTGGGGCTTGCACACATACACACACACACACACACACAAAGAGAGGTCTGGACACTACTTTGATAATTCATGTGGAACTCCAGGTGAAGTCATAACCTGGTGGCCAGGGCAATATCCTCATCACACACCCCTTCTGGAACAATCCAATCCAAGAGCCAAGTTTCACCATCCCACAAAAGAGTGTTACTGATTAAAGTGTGGCTGGTTTTTGTATGTATCTATATGTATAGAATAAATAGCTTAGTGTCTCTTTCCATTTGAGTGTAGGAAGTAGTGTAAGGTTAGCTTTGTATATTTTGAAACCTGCTAACAAGTTTTCTCCTGTTTTTAGGCTGTTCTGAGAAAAATAAATCTGTTTTACTTGCTTTGGTGTTGTATGTGTGTGCGCTTTTCAACAGTTTATTTCAAGATGCTAGGAATACCTAGTAAGAAGGTGGGAGCATTTCACCTCACAGACAGCTCTAATGTGGGTTAGAGGAATATCTTGGATAAGGTACCATGATAAGAGGGCGAGGCAATTTAGAAGCTCCCTCACCATAGTACCCAGTGTTCAGGCTCAGTTGTGGGAACTCATGAGCTGCTTATGATGTCCCTCAAGAGGGAGGGTAATTGGGTTACAGCCTTAAACCAAATCCCAGAGTGATGTGGGGATGCAGTAGCTAAAGCCAGGTAGACTGGGGAAAAGGAAGTCCCCTGGAATTACCCCTTCCCATAGTCTGTTCTTCTGGGTAACGCTAGACATGGTGAGAAGACTTCTTATCCCACTGAGATGATTTAAGATGAGACTAGATCCCATTTTGCCATATCCCTGACCCTGTTACATGTGCTATAGGCAGAGAACAGAAGACACCTAGGCGCTACCAGTGCCTGAAACCCCTGCAATGGCAGGAAATTGATTAGGTGGAATATGCTCACATGATCCCAGCAGCAAACCATGCCTAGTTCTTCAAAGGAAGTAAAGAATCCTTATGTGACCAAGACTCACCAGTCAAGCACCTGAGAAAAAAATACTCTTTGTATCACCTCTAAGCACTAGTCCACCCCATCTCATGTCCTATCTCCAGCAGCATTCAGTTGCTGATGCTTCAGAGGAAAGTGGAAGGGGAGGAGAGAAGGAGAAGAAAACATATCTGACCACTTGTACATAATAGAAAAAATCCTTCCTGATTCCTGAAGTTAACTGCCTGAAGAATGAGATTTAACTATAGTCCTTATCTTAATGCAGAGCTGCATTATAAGAATGTTGAAGGAAATACAGAGCTTTCAGTTCTCTCCAGGGCCAATGAAGGGAGGAAATGAACAGTGGGATTCATGATTCACAGACTCCAAAGGGACCACCAAAACTATCAAGCCTGACATTGTGCACACATAAGCTTTAGCATTTCTCCACGAAGCTTAATTAAAGCATATCTTTCTGAAAGTTATCTAATCTCATTTTAAAAACTCCAAGAGAGAGTGAGTCTACCACTTCTTCTGGCAAGCTGCTCCAGTGTTTAATTATCCTCACTTCTAGGAAATTGCATCTTATTTCAAGGTTGAATTTGTTTAACTTTAACTTCCAGCCCTCGGATCTTGTCATGCCTTTGACAATAAGATTGAGAAGCCTCCTACAATTAGATATTTTTCCTTGTGTAAGTGCTTATTGAGCCACCTCTCAACCTTCTCTTTGATAAAATAAATAGCCTCACATCAAAGTCCTTTCAGACGGTTTCCTACTATTGTAAGAATTGCATATCTGATTGCTACACAAGTTAAAAGATTATCTAGAATAAGAACCTGAAGACTACACTGCTTCAGTGATCAATATCCCTCACAAAACATCTTTCAAGATCCCTGGGTTCTATACATGCCTATACACCAACATGTGGTGCACCTCATTCAGTGCATCAAATGTCCCAACAGCAACTCTGTGAGCAAAATCAGATAATCATCACACTCTCAAACGAATGAACAAACAACGAACACATTTGCAGCTCTAAATTTGCATTACCAAAAGATGGCATCATTTCCAAAACAATGTATAAGAATAAGTCATTGCTGCTTAAATACAAAAGCTACATTTAAATGGCTAGAAGTTATAACAGGGAAATGCCTGTTATAACTTTCAGCCAACCTTCCAAACAACAGGATTTGTACGCTCTTCTAACTCAACATTAGACGGATTCTAAAACCTCCATATGGGGAGATGGGTATTTGAAATCCAAACTCAAACCCAGATCTCCTTTCTACCTGGTTCCAGAGGAAGTAGCCAATCAGGCAAGTGATTTATCTTGTCAGGAGTCCCGGAAACCAGAGTTCAATAGCTACCTGTTGGTCTCCAGGTGAAATTTAAGGTGTTGGTTCTCACATAGGTGGCAGGTGACTAGGACTAGAGGGAGCATAACTAAGGCATGTTGGAATCTGTCCCTAAAGTAATTTTCCTCTTTAGGAAATTATTGATCATGGCTGAAATGGACATGTTAATTTATGGGGAGATCTTTTGTTAAAATGTTATGGTTAGTGGCTGCTGTCCAATTGCTTCATATCAACCATAGAACCAGTTTAATGTAACCTAGTATAACAAAAGGCGATATTGCTGATTGGGGACCCGGCCTCATTAAGCTCAATTATATTTTTGCAAGAATAAAGATTGCAGGACTGGGATTGTAATTTCCTTGTTTTTCTCACCATTACAACTAAGCAACAAACAGACCAATAACAAATATTGTAGTGACATGTGAATAGTGGCTTTGTTTTTATTAATACAAGGCTACTTACTTATTATGGTAGGCATGGTGTAGCACTTTCATCATTTAAATACCACATCTTCATTTTTATATTTGATGTGACTATCAGATCTGTTGTTTCATTCAAATACTATTATGTTAATTACTAGTATTGCTAACTAAAAATAAATCAAACTAACCCTAAATTCTAAACCAAAATGAACTGAAAAGAATGGTACATATCAAAATTTCATATCACTCTGCTTGCTCTCCTGTTGTAGGCAAAACAGAAAGCAGTGTCAGTTTGCGTTGCTTTTCAAAGCCTTGCAGAATGGACTGATTTATCTTGCCCTTTGCACAGTACTGCCATTAATATCTCTAAAAGCAATCTTGAATGGCATAATCAAGGTCAAGTGATTTTGAATCAGACCTTTACCCTTAATTCTATGGCTTTAAGTTCTGGACAGTCAGATAGTAATGCACACTGTTCAGCACTTAAAAGAACAAGTTATCTTTAATTATGAATAATCATTAAGTGTTTATCATCATCATTATTATTTCACTAGATTGAGCCTCTTGGGACCATGCATCAAAAGTCCCTTCCAAGTGTCAGTTTTCCCATTCTTGCAGAGAAGGAAGGTTTACAGGTTTTCCTGGCAGTGTTCTACCTGTCTCTGAGCCGTTCAGAGGCACACACATAGAGGAAGGAATGGACAGATTGTGGACCAGGGCAGGAGTGGGCAGGCCTGGGGAGATGCACATTACTTGACCCTTTGGTTTCACAGAGGATTCCTAAATGTAGTGCAGTGTGGAGACTACATCTTTTTTTGCAGAGACTCTCCTTGGGAGGCAGGACACCATTGGGTGGATGGGCGAGCCCCATGGCCTTTTCCATTGGACTGGGGAGAAAAGTTTATCCTCTGAAGAGACTTGTGGGATGGACTCTGTAAAGTGGTTTCCTCCCGGTAATTTCCTCCCCAGTCCTCCCTATTGGTATTATTGTAGGCAAGAATTTATTAGTAATATTATGGTATTATGGTATCCAATAGTAATGGATTTATTAGTAATATTATATAATATGTTTCTTAGACACCTGTTTCCATAGCGTGGGCACCAATGGTTGGAGTTCACCTTCCTTTAGATTTCTTAGCTACTGACAAAGCATTCTTTAGTTTCCAGATACTTCTCTTCACTGAATCCATTACTAGTCAGTCATGAGCTTTGGAGCCTGAGAGAGGTTGCCTTGGCAACTCCATCAGTAGCACTCTTAGTAGCAGGTGTGGTGCTTTCATGTATCTGCTTTTTTTGGTTGCATTTAAATTATTTCTCTTTTTTAGAAGGGCAAAACCATAAAGTTCACTAAATTTTGAAAATTTGTTCTATTTCAGTGGATAGCATGACTTGCTACTTTTCTAAATTATTATGTACTCTTCTGATTGAAAAGAAATCCATGCTTTCCTCTCTGAAACTTTATCTTTAATGAGTCTTCTAGTAGCCAACTGCTTTCTTCTAAACTGCTTCTGACTCTGTCTGGGAAATAAGTAGATAACAACCCCTCTGTATGGGGAAGTCATTTTTTTTTCTACAGAGAAACTTTTTTGTAAGTATTGGTTCATTACAATCAGAATTTAAATTTGCACATTGCAATGCACTGAAATAGCAAATGCAGCATTGCACTGAAATAATTTGGGGCTTTCATTCTATTTCATTGTAACTGGAATTTCACTATTTCAAATTAATATTATATTAATATATAGCCAAATCATTGCATAGCCTTGCATGTCTATACAGGGGAGTAAAGGAATATATGACTTCCTTATTCCCATGAGCAAGCTACCCATACTGTGCGTACTTGAGAGAGAACAACCTTTGTGGTGTTGCTGCACTCCTTCCCATGCTGCACCACTTGTACGTGGGTAGGAATGGGCAGGAAGGGTGGCTAATGAGAAGAGACAGCTTCACCCTCTATAATGCGACAGCCACTGTAGCTGCACAGCATGTTGGGACATGTATGCTGCACCAGTTTTAAAGCTGGTGCAGAATATTTCCACCCCCTTGCTTGGGGCTTGTGACAAAGCCACAATGTAGTCCATAATATTCACCAAGAGCTAGACTGCAAAATTTCAATCTGCAGGAGTAACACATAGTTGTGCTACATGGGAAACAGACCAGAGAATAATGTCAAAATTCTTTCCCTACTCCTCTACTGCTCTGGGCAAGGAGCAAGTCACTTTACCAATTTTTAAAATGAGGAATACTTGTGACACCTTAAAGTCTAACCAGTTTATTTCAGCATAAGCTTTCGTGGGCTATAGCCCACTTCATCGGATGCATAGAATGGAGCATACAGAAGTAAAGAATCAGAGAGGTACCCATGTTTGTCGCTTCTGCAAACTCAGATTAAGAGTCCTGTGGCACCTTAAAGACTAACAAAAATATTGAAGCATAAGCTTTCGTGGGCTAGTACCCACTTCGTCGGATGCATGCAGTGGAAGTATCAGAGGCAGGCATAAATAAAGCCTACCAAAAATATTGAAGCATAAGCTTGCCTTCTTATTTATACCTGCCTCTGATACTTCCACTGCACGCATCCGACGAAGTGGGTACTAGCCCACGAAAGCTTATGCTTCAATATTTTTGGTAGGCTTTAAGGTGCCACAGGACTCTGTCGCTTATACAGAAGTAAGATGCATTTATATATACAGAAATCAAAAAAATGTTGTACATTACCATACCAATTCTAAGAGGCTGGTTTTTTTGGATGGGCCATTATCAGCAGGCCAAATTTAAGTGAATGGCATTGCAATCTGCTATATGCTGTCACAGAGCTACTTGGGTTTGGTTCAATCACTCCTCTGAGCCAAACGTGAGTGGCATGACCTGTGAGCCAGCTCACAACATTTGGAGCCAGGAGTCAGGCCCAGACCCACTGGACAGGAGCTGCTGCTGCCGGTTAAGTGCAGGGTTGACTCACAGTCCAACATTTCTACCAGGGCCTCTCCTATGGGGCTGGGAAGATTTAATGTTTCACCTAGGGACCAGTAATAGACTAATCCAGCTCTGGATATGGACATCCAACTAGGAGCTTCCTGTGCACCACTGGGGGGTCAGGACTCACTGTTTGGGAAACACAGATACTCCTCAATGGGAGGAATTAGGCAAGGGGAGGGGTGGAAATTTAGCTCTGCTCCTCCTATTTGTCAGCCAGGATAGCTGGCCAGAGATAGTGGAGGCAATAAGCGGTATGACATCATTTACTTTCTCCACAGAGAAAGGAGGGAGCAGGGGAGAAAGTATGACTCAAATTTAATTCTCGAAGGAATAATGGCTGCCAGGCTATCCTTAGGAGACAGTAGCTTGCACATCACCCCCTTGCTCAGAGCTGTGCTCAAAGTTACAATGTAACTTTGAGTATGTTGGCTTACTTCCCTTTCTTGTTCTGAACACTAAACCTTGAGGAAAAATCCTTGCTGACTATCACTGTTTAATTTTCTGTGGAGTCATTCCATTGGGACACTAATTCTTTCCACACTTTTTCTAACTGTTATTTCTGTGATAGAGGTTCATTTTAAACCCAGATTTTCTAAAACTAGCATTTGTAGTAAAGGATGATGTATTCAAATAACATTCCTGGCCATACAAACTGTAACATATTTTTTTCAGAGTCCAAATAAGTGTTAATGGATGTTAAAAAAAATCAAATAAAACAGAGCTCTTGCTTGTATGTAACTCAAACATTTAGCAACAAATCTAACAAATCTTTTTAAGATAAAAAGGATATATTACAATTTTTAAAAACAGGGAAAAAAATCAAAGAATGCTTGATCTATAGTTTTGTAGGTGGATGAGATTCACTGTCAGGCAAACAAGATATGAAGAAATTTATAAATATTATTTTCAATATTAGCATATTTCATAGATTCAACACAAATTGGCTGGCAATATTAGCATATTTCATAGATTCAACACAAATTGGCTGGCAAGATATTTTATATGTAAATGAGAAAACAAAATTACGAAAAAAAAGTCTAAGATAACCATCCCACTGTCACTGCTGAATTTCAGAGAATCAGTAATCAAACATCACGTCAAATAATCCTTCAAATGTAGGGCAGAAGGAGCTGGATATACCTGGGGTGCTTTGTGGAACTCATCATAAACCTTTCCCTATGGCATACATATTATCTAGATAAACCTTTCTAGTACACTCAAATCACTGTTTGTTTCATTGCTTTTGATCCTGAGGTAAGCCGTTGGGGAGTAATCAGTGTCCTTGGCCCCTATTTGATTAACTCTATTCTGCAGTGAACCGGGAGCTTAATACCACTTTTATTACCTTTTTGCTAGATAATTTTATTGAATGTCAGTGGGCACAGCACTACAGCACAGTCAATCAGTGAAGGAAATAACACATGCAATGGAATATGTTGAAATAGAACTCCAGGGAATAGTAAAAACCAGCTTATATTTCTTAAAATTTTCCATATATTTACATATTCTCTACAACATCCCATCACTCTATCAGAGGAATTTTTGCCGGAGCCAAACACAATGATTTAGAACTATTAGTCCTGGAGGATATGCTAGACACAAGAACAACCATATTGCTTAGTGAACTGTAACCCTAATAATCTTTGGGTTTATTTATATCACAAACTGATAAAACATCTATTTCTTTCATGGTCACCTTATTATACTTTGATTACTTCCAGTAACCATAGTAAGGTATTGACAAATTATTCTATGTGCTAAATTAATTTCTGAAGAGTTTAGCATTCTACAGAATTACAGAAATAAATTCTTGGTGCATGTATTGTAGCCAGTGTTTTATAAGGCAGTGTAGTCTGGTGATTACTGCAGAGACATCAAAAGATCTAGATCATCCTCCTGACCTTGTCATTGCTCACAGTGTGATCTTAGGCAAGACATACTGACTTTCTTTTCCATATGCAAATTTCTTCTGTCTGATTCAATTCTGATCTCCAAACTTCACCACCGATATGCCTATTACAAATGTAGCCATTGTTTAACTCAACTTTTCAGCTTTTCTCCCCACTTCAAATTAAAAAGAAAAAGAGTGTTTCTAATATTTTGTTGAAAAAATGTTGAATCATAATACATTTCAGTACAGTAGTAAAAATAATCTGGTGTACCATAAAGTGGCTTCATCCTTAATGTTGGGTTTCCTTGCTGACATTTTGTTGCAAGATAGCAAGACTTGTTGACCCTTTAAGGGAATTCTGAAGGCTCCATTAACTAATAACCCAAAATTAATGGTTTAATAAAGACTTATATTAACATATGTTTCCTGTCCTATATATCTCTACCAACCTTGCTGACTGAGAATTGCACGGACCAGCTCAGGATGTAGGGTGCAAAAGTGGCATGAAGCCCATCTTTGTACTCCTCTGTTTCTGAGTATGGCCAATTCACAGTGTTAATAAAAGCAACATGAAGTTTGTTTGAAGTTATGGTTAGTGCTAGTTTCCCTGAGGGAACCACAAAGAAACTGGGCATCAGCTGACCTCCATCCACATCCTATGTTGGCAAAAAGGGGGTAGAGGATGTAAACTGGGGTGATCTTCCAGTACTTGATTATATTGACTTTAGGATTTTGTTTGTTGGTGTGGCACAAAGGATTAGTACCATAACACAGAATCTGAGCCAATACTGATAATTATGTTTCATCCAAAATAAGGAATCTAGCTAGGCTTCCATCTTCAAAGTATTATATAAACCCCATATACAGCTAGTTGCAAATACAAAGTCCATGTGTGTTAATATTAATACTCTGAAGGGTTGTTTCAAACTAAAGTAAATGCAAGAGATAACGCTGGACTTTTGAATCTGGGCAAAGTGCTGGAAGCAAAAAAAAAAAGGGAAGCAGATCTCACACGTCAGAGAGTAATGTAACATCAGAGGAAGGCTGTGATCCTAATTACACCATCATGTTTCTACTCTTATGCTCAATGAGATCAGTCAGAAGAGTGGTCAAAATGGATTAGAATAAAATCTATAGATGTATGTGACAGTGCAAGAGAGAGAACACTTGTTATTTGCCAAATGTCTAGCCCTAATCCCAGCAGAGTTGGAGGGGAAATAAAATAAAATTGCCAAATAAGTAGTTATGTTCTTCATGGTAAGGGAAATGAAATGGGACTCCATCTGTCTTGAACAAGTAACCAAATGGACAGCAATTTGTTTTCGCTGTCCTTTATTGTCTGGGGTGTTGGGTAACAATGCAAAGGATGGACAGTTTCATTTAGGCTGACGGAAACTCACCACGCTTTGGTAAATTTCGTTTTTGGTCTTAACAGTAATAGAATTAGCAAGCAATCTGTGCAGCTGACATAGCTAGCACAGCAGAATCACCATCTTCCACAGGCTCTTAAAACATGATACCTATATGTTCTATAGGCTACAGATCATTATGAAACCTCCCACAAGAACTGAGTATCACATATAATGAATAAGACTATGAATGTGCTGCAGAATTTTACAGTGCATCAGCATGGGAGGATTTTGGGTGGGCTAGTCGCAAGACACAGTGATAAAATAATTGTACAGGGACAGAGTTTGACTTCAACTATATTAGTGCAATTGGCTTCAATGGAGTTACTCCAGATTTAACAGCAGTATAAATGAGATCACCATCTGGTCCATAATACTCGATAAATGACAGAGATGTGTGGCTATTTCACGATGAAACCCTAAACCAAGACAAACTTGTTGAATCAAAATCTTAAAATGAAAGTCAAAGGTATTGAACATACAGGATTCATGCAACAAAATGTAGCTGAACTCCCTGTGAATAAAAACCACTACAATTTGCACCACTCCAGCAGGTGGGAATTACTGTATTGCAGTGATCACTGCATTTGGGCCAAATGTATCTTGGTTTAACTCCCTTGAATTCAATTCACTGATTAAACCATGGATGAATTCAGCAATTTTTTGTGGAATGCAGGTGGGGAGTACAGGGAGGATCTGTGCAGTCTCATTCCTAGAAAAAAAAGTGTCAGTTAAAAATGTTACACTAAAAAAGACTGAGTCACATTCTCCTCTCAGAGAAATATCTCCACTGAAGTCCAGTGAGTTCTGGATTAAAATTAATAGATTAATTAAAAGGAGAATCAGATTTATTATGTTTCAAATGTTTAACAGAACAGCTATAAACAAAACATACAAATAAGTATGGAGGAAGAATGTAATTCCACTTTGTGGCCAGAGATGATACCCTATTATGTATATTGTACATATGTCTATTATTTTAGGAAATCTGGTCATACTATTCTCCATCAGTGTTTCAGGTTTCTGGCGTGATAGCACTAAATGTAGACCTCTGAATCCTTAATGATGCCCAGATGAAGAAATCATAGAATCACAGAATCACAGAACTGGAAGGGACCTCAAGAAGTCATCTAGTCTAGTCCCCTGTACTAATGACAGAACTAAATAGTATCTAGACCACCCCCAACAGGTGTTTGTCTAATCTACTCTTAAATTTTCCAAAGATGAAGATTCTACAATCTCTCCAAGCAATTTATTCCAGTGCTTAACTAATGTGACAGGAATTTTTTTTCCTAATATCTAACCTAAACCATCTTTGTTGAAATTTAAGCCCATTGCTTCCTGTTCTATCCTCAGAGGTTAAGAAAACAATTCCCCCCACCCCTTGTAGCAACATTTTATGTTAAAATGGTCTTCATGTCCCACTCAGTCTTCTCTTCTCTTCTGCAGACTAAACAAACCCATTTTTCCCAATCTCCCCTCATGTGACATGTTTTCTAGAACTTTAATCATTGTTGTTGCTCTTCTCTGGACTTTCTCCCATTTATCCACATGTTTCCCGAATGTGGTGCCCACAACTGGACATGATACTCCAGTTGAGGCCTAATAAGCATGGAGTAGAGCAGAAGAATTACTTTTTGTGTCTTGCTTACAACACTCCTGCTAATACATCCCAGAATGATATTTGCTTTTTTGCAACAGTGTTACACTGATGATTCATATTCAGCTTATGATTCTCTAGGACATCCAGATCCCTTTGGGTAGCACTCTTCCGTAGGCAGTCATTTCCCGTTTTGTACATGTGCAATGGATTGTTCCTTCCTAAGTGGAGTATTTTGCATTTATCCTTAATGAATTTCATCCTGTTTACTTCAGACTATTTCTCCAGTTTGTCTAGACCATTTTAAATTTTAATCTTATCCTCCTAAGCAGTTGCAACCCTTCACAGCTTGGTATTGTCTGCAAACTTTATAAGTACACTCTCTATGCCATTATCTGAATCATTGATGATGATATTGAACAGAACTGGATCCAGAACTGATCCCTGCAGGATTCCATTTGATATGCCCTTTCAGCTTGATAGTGAACTACTGCTAACTGCTTTCTGGGAGCAGTTTTCCAACTAGTTATGCACCCACCTTATAGTAGCTCCATCTAGGTTGTACTTTCCCAGATTGTTTATGAGAAGGTTATGTGACATGGTATCACAAACCTTACCAAAGTCAAGATATATCACATCTATCTCCCCGGCCATGCGGCTTGTTACCCTGTGAAAGAAAGTTATTAGGGTGGTTTCAGATGATTTGTTCATAACAAATCCATGGTGACTGTTACTTATCACCTTATTATCCTCTAGATGTTTGTGAATTGATTACCAACTATTTGCTCCATTATTTTTCCAGATACTGAAATTAAGCTGACTGGTTTGCAATTCCCTGGGTTGTTGTTATTTCTCTTTTTATAGATTGTCACTATATTTGCCCTTTTCCAGTCTTCTGGAATGTCTCCTGTCTTCCATGACTTTTCAAAGATAATCACAAATGGCTCAGGTATTTCTTCAGTCAGCTCCTTGAGTATTCTAGGATTCATTTTATCCGGCCCTGGTATCTTGAAGACATCTAACTTGTCTAAGTAATTTTTAACTTGTTCTTTCCCTATTTTAGCATCTGATCCTACTTCATTTTCACTGCTTTCACTATGTTAGATGTCATCTGCAGCTTCCTGATCCTAACATCAGCCATAGGCTGGGCCAGTCCCCTGTATAGTTTAGATTATCCCCAAAAGGCCATCTGGCATCTTGAGATTGGCTGTGATCCTTCTGACAAGAAATGATACTGTACCATCTTTGTTAGAGGATGTGCATAGGATCTGTACCACCTAGTGATTCCCTCATGCTGGAGGAATCCCCATCTCCGGAGATCCAGCTGTTAGATGGACTGATATGGGCAAACACACAATTTGGGTAGAGTCAGAACACTGCAAAGAACACCACAACGTTTGCTTACTGTGAATTCAGGTTTGCAGAGGGAGATGTAAGGAAAGGACATTATTGAATATACATATCTCTTATGAAAATCGAGAAAAACAAAAGCCGTTAAAATATTCTGGGGAAATAATTCAGAACATGATATAGAGATTTGGAGCCTAAAGTGAGACAAGCAAATGGCTGCAATGTTTATTCAGCTGGCTCTGTCCCACCACCAGAGGTCAGGAATCAGAACTGAGAAAAGTGAAATTGTAAAAACAAACAAACAAACAAAAATACTCAGGCATTATTATTTCCTGGCAACTGGAATGATCCAATATATCACTCTGGGTTTTCTGTTTTATGTGACAATATAATTTACACTCTATTAACTTTGCATGTGTTTAGACATGCTTGGCTAAACTGACTTAAAGATGGTGTAAGGAGATTCCTTACAATCAACTTCAATGCACTCTCCCCTCCTACACCATTTTGGAATATGGTTCACCAGATCAATACATTTCAGTTCCCTTCCTTTTGCTTGGTTTTCACCTGCCTTTAGCTTTACCCTTTTTAGAAGTCCAGATGCTCTTTAGGAGACATGAGGATAACTATTTTTCATCCCTGTGCTTATTGGAGAGGAGGACCCAAGCTCTGAGACCTTTCCAGGCCCTCCCACTCAAATCAGTGCCAATTTGTGTCCTTCAAGAGCTTTCACAATTCTAAATCTGTTTGCATTCCTGTCCTTTACTGGTTGTCATTTTCCTGACAATTCAATCATGATATGAGTTTCTTCCAGAGGCAAAAAAGTATTTTGTCTACAATGCATGTTATACCTGAAGCTCCTAATATAATATATGATATATCAAAAAGAATATTAGTTGCAGTGAAGGTGTTGGACCTTAAAGTATTTGAACTGCAACGTTGACAAGTTGAAAGTTTATTAAAGCAAGTTTGTGTATGACAAAAAGATAATTTAAGCTGTGCTGGGCCTAATATCTTCTTCCAGTGACCGCTTCTCAAATGCCGGTGAATGCCATATTCTTGTTTGCTGTCTCTCTCAAAATATGAAGGGCAGTTAACCTGGATTAGCAGTGGAAACTCTGGACTAACATTACTGTGATAAAAATTAATGAATGATTTTAACAGTCTGTTCATGCCCTTATATGGAGTGTTGTAGCTGTGTTGACCCCAGGATATTAGAGAGACAAGACTGGTGAGGTAATATCTTTTGCTGGTGAAAGAGAAAAGGTTTCAAGCTACATAGATCACATGAAGAAGAGTTCTGTGTAGCACTAAAGCTTGTCTCTTTCACCAAGAGGAGCTGATCCTATAAAATGTGTTTAATTACTGGCAGTAAATGCTTTTCAGTTGTGCTGTAGGCAATATTGTCCCAGTAGTGGCCTGGAGGACTGAGCAGAGGTTTTGCTCCATCCCACAGTGGGATGGCCAGTGATTTGAATATAGATGAGTAACACAATTGCACAATCCAGGGAAGAACTGTGACTCTCACAATCTAGCCCAGGGGTAGGCAACTTATGGCACGCGTGCCAAAGGCGGCAGGCGAGCTGATTTTCAGTGGCACTCACACTGCCCGTGTCCTGGCCACTGATCTGGGGGGCTCTGCATTTTAATTTAATTTTAAATGAAGCTTCTTAAACATTTTAAAACCTTATTTACTTTATATACAACAATAGTTTAGTTATATATTATAGACTTATAGAAAAAGACCTTCTAAAAATGTGAAATGTATTACTGGCATGCAAAATCTTTAATTACAGTGAATAAATGAAGACTTGGCACATCACTTATGAAAGGTTGCCAACCTCTGATCTAGCCCAAGGCTAGTAAAATTCTTTTTGATCATTTGGAGTAAAAGTGAAATATCCATGATGCAAAATATTACTACAAAACCTGCTTTAAAGGAGTTATTATTTTGTAAGAAAAATAACTCACATTACTGAGGAGCCATATTGGGCTTGATATTGATCAAACAATTTTACGTTGGTGTAACTCCTTTGACTTCTGTAAAATTTTCCTGATTTATACCAGTGTAAGTAAGAGGAGAACTGAGCCATTTGCCTTTATCTCATAACATTATGCATTTTAGAAAATATTTTTAGAAAAGGCATAAGGGTGACACAGTGATAAAATGATTAGGTTTAAAATATTCCCCTTTTAAAAAATCTAAACAAGTTTGACTCAGCCTGTCTTTTTTTCTGAGCTGAGCTTGCAGAGTAATACAAAAATTAATTCTTAAATATTATTTATGAATAAAAATGGTAGGTATAGTTCACTGTTTTTGGAGGGCGCGGGGAGCGGGGTTAATGGAGTAGAGGAGGTAGTCATGTTGTTCATGGTCATTTGGATGGTCACCAGGCATTCATGAAAATGTTTATCACAAATGATCTCCAGGAATTAATACAAGGAAGTCCAATAGCCTGTGTTGTATAGCAGATCAGATTAGATTATCATAATGTTCTCTTCTGGGTTTAAAATATATGAAAATTTGGGTACAAATAAGTACAAATGTACTGGATGTGTGTTATTCTTCATTCATTATTCTCCAGTTTAAATACTGTCAATCATCCAGTCAAAAAGCAGAAATAATGTCTTGTGACTCACGTGACCAATCACACAGCATGAATCATGACTAGCTAAATTAATTATTCACAGACAACCCATACATGGAAGTCTATTCAAATAAAAAATTTAACAAATACTTGGAATAACATATATTTCTAAACACCAGGACTGGTTCATGAACGATTTGCAAACAGACAAAAAGCTAAACTTACAACAAATATTATTTGACCAACTTGCTTCTCAGACACAGAGATTGAGTTCCTGCAAATTACTTGGGGGAAACTCTTGCATATTTATAAGAGAAATCATTTGTACTGGAATAGCTGGCCAAAATTTGTGTTTCCGATTTTAATGCTATTCTTTCCCTGATGCTCTCACCCCAACATTTCCAGAGCAGTTCCTGTATCTATTAGTTTGTAAAGCCCCAGGAGATTGTTTGAGATTAAAGGGTTTTATAATGGTAAAATTCCATGTATTACTATAAACTTCAAATACCATGACTTTAGTGTTGTGAGTCACCCAACTCTACCATTTTTCATATACATGCTATGTTTTTAATCAACATATTACTAATTTGTGAACTTGATCATCTAATAAATGTTAAATCAAAAAATAAGCATGGGTTGGTGATGAAACAGCTGTGATCATGTACTTGTGTTATTCAGATCCTCTGAAGCACATAGTCTGTAGCACTATATAGTAATCAAATATTATCTGAACAGAATGGGAAGCGTGCAGCACAACAATAGCTTTGTCTGGCAGAAGACTTGGGAATGCTCATTTTCAGCTGCCCAGAAAGTTTGTGAAAGCAATACCTGCTCACATTCATATGTCTAGGAAGAAGGGGGGAAAAAGGATGGGTGACAGTATCAAAGGAAATACAAACAGATGCCCCAGAACATTAGGATAATAACATCCACATTAAGTGGGGTAGACTTTTATCTCATTTATTGTAGTGTAAATCTGGAATTATTCCACTGAATTCAAATTAGAGCTGAATATGGGCAAACAACGTGCAACTAACATGCTGGTGTAGGATGAATCAGGTCTTTGTTACCTTAATGAATATTGAACCACGCATGTCTAACAGTCCTTGGGCTGAATTTAGCCCTAGTGTAAGCACTGGCAACTCAGAGACCTGTGCCCACCTATTGCCTGGGTTGAATTTGATAGCAATACCAAGTGCATGTAACAACATACAATACAAAGTGCATGTAAATAAGATCAATTTTGCACATCCACTCAGTGTCAAATTCATATAAGTTATCACTTTTCACTTACTTCCATTTTCTGACCACTTTACATCACTGTTTACAACACTGTTGGATTTGGCCCAGAGACTTCATGAGAGCTGTACCTGCTTATTCTAAATACCATTTGGTCTTGTCTTTATATAGTCCACTGTTTCATGCTCACTTGCTCTAGTAAAATCATATTTTGTTTGGTTTTCCAACTGAGCAAGGATAGGTATTTATTAAAAATTATATTCATAGTAGGTCAAAGTCATTCCTGATCAAATCATGGTGTAAGGGTGAGAACCAGTGGAGTTGGTCCATCCAAATTGAGGTACATCGAAACATTGATGTGGATCATCATCATCAACTCAGTGAGTCAGGTCCTTTATTTTACAAACTATGTACAATCCACTGTATTCCTAAATTCGGTCACCATCTTGGTTTGAGTGGAGCTGACAAGTCTGTTGAAATTTGGAAGCCCAAAATATTCCAGCTCTCAAAGGTGCAGTAAACATATACAATTCTTAAAATTATATGCACTACAGAAGGGCATAGTAGCTCTGCCCTTGCTGATATTATTTTGTGGAGTACTAGAGATCTTCAATACCAAGGAGGACAATCCAGTGCCTTTCAATATTACGTTCACTTTTTTAAAAAATGATGAGCTCTGGAAGCATATAGTTATTAAACATCCCCTGAAACCAGGTCTGGAAATAATACCATTGGTGTTTCATGAACTGACAACATCCCTTTTTAATATTCTACACAAATCCACAAGATCAAACCTGAAATCAATTCACTGGACATTTAGTACCCTACAAACACCTCCTTAGACCAATTCCTATGAGTGCAAGTCTTCCACATGGCAGCCAACTGGACAGCTGCCAAGCTATTTAACCTGGATCTGTGCATTGCAGCTGCCTTCCATTTTAAATGCATCACACTGATTTCAGATGATAGTTCATCTGTAACTATTTGGTACGGATTGTTTAAAACAGGCTCTGTGTCTTGGGAATTGAACAGAAATGAAATATGATCCCCTAGAGTTATTAATCCTGCTTGAATAAATCAAAACATTAATAAATGGCAGCAACCTGATAAAATAGCATCCTAAAGGGCCCAGTGAAGTATAAAACTCTGTAGTGCTTTTCTTGAATAATGGTGTAATAGCAGAAAAGGATGACTTATCCAGGCTTAATTATCTCCATTCTCCATCTTCGTTCATTGCCAGGAAACTTAATTAGATCAGAAGAAGAATTCCTCCTAATATAACAGGTACATACAGCTTACAATGTTACTTTTAATAGATCCGAAGCTATGTAATGCCATAGCAGCAGGACCTACTCTGCAGTGCAGTGCATAGCAGAAATCTAGTGATACCTGCTAGTTCCACTAGCAGGTATCACTAGGGTCTGTCTAAGACGGTCTCTGCCTAAGAGGGAGGACATACGTATTTCTTGTAAGAGGAGTAACAAAGAATACCAGGGATATGTAATGGGAATAGATTCCCTAAAACACTTTTAAAAACACGCTGCTTTGTATGGAACCATTGTAAACATCTTGTACTCTGTTGGGTAACACAGCTTGTGGTCTATGGATATGGGTGTGTATGAGAACAACACAGGGAACTCAGCTAACTTTTAGGATCCAAACATGGAGGTGAGATAGTTCTTCCACATTTTACACACAGAGAGGAACTCGCTGCGCAGATCACACTCTCATATGTCATGGAAGTGAAGCGATGGAAGATAAGCTGCCTCCATGTGTCAGGAACCAGGGCCTGCTGCAGAACTAGTTTCTAGGCAGTCTCATCAGCAGAGCTGTTCTGCACCAGGCTGACTGATTGGCCATGATTGGCTGCAGGGGCCAACAGGCCAGCTCTGTGGCCAGCAGCAGCAGCTCATTGGCTTCTCAGTGCGCCTGCCCACTACTGTGACTGTTTCTGCAATACCTTGTTCCTCCTTCTCCTGCCTTGTACCTGGCCTTTCTTCCATCCTGCCCCCGCCTTGAACCCCTCCTTGCCTGCTACCCTGCTCACTCCAGTTCCTGCCTTTTGGTTTGACCCTTGGCATTGGCTCGTGATGACAGACTCCGAGTCCAGTTAGAACATTGGCTCCAGCTCTGACTACTGACTCTGGTGCTAATCCTTGGGTGCTGGTGCTCACCCCAACCACTAGGTCTGAGGCCCACCCCGATCATGAGATTTTCCTTGTCCTAGTCAGCTGACTGAGAAACCTCATAAAATTGGGCCAGCAGATCTCAGCACTAGCATGGATCTTACTAAGATCCCAGTGGAACTGGTGGATGTTGTCTGTAACTTGCAGGTGAAAGCAATCAATCTGCAATCACAGAATGTGGCCTGCAGGTGCAGTTTGCTCTACTGGCCACTTCTCCTCCTGCCGCTGCCCAACAAATGTGACAGAGACTGGGACAAGTTTGGAGAGTTCCTGAACCAGTGTTGGCTCCTGTTCCTACTATGCCCTCAATCATTCTCCACAGTCCATACCCGTGGGGGCACAACTTAATTTTGTTGACTGCACCATTTCTGTCTGTGGCAAATCAAGTATATAAAGGATGATCTTTTGTGGGTTGTACCTCTGACCATTTTGAACAATCTGATAGACGTGTGCATCAGAATCAATGATTACCTCATGTAGTGATGTCGTGAACATACCTCAATTTTCCAGAGGCTGCCATTCACCCCCACCCATAACACCCCAAATGTGCAAGTCTTCCCTGGCATCAGTGCTCATGCAAACCAACCATGTTTTCCCACACCTCTCCAATTCAGAGAAGCCCATTCCAAGCTTTGAAGGCTCATACCCCACCCCCTCACCCGTTTACATTAATTCTTATGGGGAAATTGGATTCACTTAACATTGTTTCACTTAAAGTCACATTTTTCAGGAACATAACTACAAGGTTAAGTGAGGACTTCCTATACCTCAAAATAGCAAGGCAGCTGAACCTGAGGAAGGCATACTGGTCTCTCTTCTTAACACAATTTCAGTTTGTGGTCACCTAACAGCCAGGGACAAGGAATGGGAAGATGGATGCATTGTCACAAAAGGATGAATACTACAAACCTGGTGGGGAGACTATGTCTATGATTCCAAAGCCCTCAGACTTCATTTCTGGCACTACAACCACTGATCTGTTATTGTCCATCTGCTCTCAGTTACCTAGCGATCCCCTTGCCATTCAAATTCATCAACTCTTTAGACTATGACACAGACAGAACTTCTACAATCTTCACATTCTGGAATGGGATCTTTTACCATGAGGGACACATCTATGAGTCCGAAGGGAAACTCTGTTCTTGGGAGCTTATGTTTCCTATGTCAAATTTCCTAGCCGTTTAACACTATTGAAGCTCCACAGTCAGGAAGCTTGGAGATGGATAGAAGGACAGGCAGTCACATGATCACACACAAGTGGTCACTGTAGATCCAGCAGATCTACAGTGATTCTTTATGTTTTGGAGAAATTATTATTTGGAGACAGTATGAAGCCTCAAAGTCAGACCCAAATTTCAAGTACCCAAATTACAGGGTGCACTGATCTGGGGGGTTTGGTTGTGCCCATTATTGAAATACAGATGATTTGAAAAACTGAGATCCATATTGGGATTTTGAACTCTATTAAACTCCAGAAAGACTTTAGCTATGGGATTTTGTTTTGGGCCAATCTTTAATACTATTTTACAAAACTACTTGCTGTAAACAAAAGATCTTTTCAGAAAAATGATTGCCTAACAATTTATATAATACATATTTTTTTTCCAGTCTAAATACAGACATCACTACCCCTCCTTCTATAGTAACAAACTCTACCTTAGTATTAGGAAAACAATGTAGGTGTATGCTGCAAAAGAGATTTTACAGATTGTGACAGATAGGGAGTCTCTATATGTACAATGAATTCCTGCTGATGTTATTAAATTGATGCATCAGTGTGGATATGGAGTCAGCCATCTGCTTCAGGGCTGTAGCATGTCTCTCCTAGACAAAATATAATGGTGGATCATGTTAGACCTTTAATGTTCACCTTGGAACAATTAACTAGCTGAAGCCTAGGGAAACCAGTTTGACCATGTTTCTCTGCAGCAGGACTATGGAAAGGGAGAATGGAAAATTCCCAGCAGCGGAACAAAGGGGCAGAGGTGACAAAGCACTGGAAAAGAGACAATTGGGTGGGGAGAATATGATAGAGGTCTATAAACTCATGATTGGGGTGGGGGGAGAAAGTAAACAAGGAAGCGTTATTTACTCCTTCTCAGAACACAAAACCTAGTGGTCACCAAATGAAATTAACAGGAAGCAGATTTTAAACAAACGAAAATGAAATCTTTTTCACACAATGCATAGTCAACTTGTGGAACTCCTTGCCAGAGGATGTTGTGAAGGTCAAGACTATAACAGGGTTCAAAAAAGAACTCGATAAGTTCATGGAGAATAGTCCATCAATGCCTATTAGCCAGGATGGACAGGGATGATGTCCCTAGCCTCTGATTGCCAGAAGCTGGAAATGGGTGACAGGGATGAATGACTTGATGATTATTTGTTCTGTTCATTCCCTCTGGGTCATCTGGAATTGGCCACTGTTGGAAGACAGGATACTGGGCTAGGTGGACCTTTGGTCTGATCCAGTATACCTGTTCTTATGTTCTTATGTTAAGCAGGGGGTTAAGAAAACTCATGAACCACACAGGACGTTTGTGTAGGAAAGAAGTAAAGACGCACATGATTTTTGGAGCAGGGAGTTCCTGTTTAACTGTGGGAACAGCCAAGATGAAATGAAGCAAGAGTTAGAGGGAGAAGAGACCAGAGACTCCATGTTCTGGATGAGAAGCCATATGCAGGAGGTCAAGGGAGAAAAGATAGACTGTGTATTCCTTGAAGGGGTCTGGCCCATACCCAAAGAATGCTTAAGGAAAATGAGGCAGGGAAGAGCATAGAGGGCTGTTTATTATGCATATTTATTTATTAGATTTGTGAATCTCCCACACTAAATAAAGAGTAATGATAGAACCTTGTGCAGATTCTGTGTGTGTGTGTTTGTTACTATGTGCCCCTGAAGAATTACATTGTAAATCCACAGAAGTCACATGGTTAGAGTTCTGGGAAAGAGTGTGCTTAAGCTATAGGCCTGATGGTTGACCGCTAGTCCCAGGGGCCAGGGAATTGTGAGCTCACAAGCCTAAGAAGTTAGTGCTGGACAGAATATCTGTACTCTGTGCATTTGCCTACAGGATCAAGTCGGGGCAGTACCTGGACTATAGTCTCAGGAAGCTTAAAGCACACTGGACTCAGTGTGATAAGCCCCAGACACAACAGTCTGCAGAGTGCCCAGCCAGAAGGAGCTCTACCAAGACTCTGTGTGTGTCTGAAAGGTTCTCATTCACATGTTTACATGAATTAATTTTGACTGTGTTCACATTCCTTTTGCATTTACTTTCTATCAAAAGTCCATCTATCTATGTTAGTACTGTGACAAAGCTCTGTCCTTATCTTCTTGGATTCTGCATTTCCCAGTGGATTTTCACTAGCCTCAGAGGCTCACTATGATCCTCCACGTAGCCCTTCTCTCTCTAGAGACAAGGTCACAGTCTATTGAGCCATTTTCATCATAAGCCAGCGAGGAGAAGCTATCCTTCCTGGCACAGTCTCTGTTGTCTCCCAATCTCAGTGATTAATTAGGGGAGGCAGAAAGTGGGGAGCCTGGGCCCACCCTCTACTGTGGGTTCCAGCCCAGGGACCCTAATAGTATCAGCTAAGATGGCTGACCTTTTAGCCACAAAACACAATACAATTTCCTGGGCTGCTTCCCCACAGCAGTCCCTGCTTCTTCAAACTCCACTTCACCCTTACCTCAGGGCCTCCTTCCTTGCATATGATATGTTGTCCAGCACTCAGTCTCACCAACAGCACAACTTTCTACCACAGCTCCTGACCTCCACACCCACCTGACTAACTGGGAGGTTTTTTTAAGTGGTTTCAGCCAGCCCCTGATTGGCTTCTGGTGTCCCAATCAGGCTAGCTATTTCTACTGCTTTCTAGAAGCTTCTTAATTGGCCCCAGGTGTCTTGATTAACCTGAACAACTGCCATTTGGTTCCAAAGGTACCAGGGATTTGTTTAGCCTAGAACTAATATATCTGTCCCTTAGCTCTTTCTCATAGCCATCTGGCCTTGCCCCATCACAGTACTTATGGGGCCCATCTAGCATATTATCTGAGGACCTAATACAGTCCAGCAAATGAGTTAGTTGGTAGGAAACTTGATGGAAAGAGGAGATTCTAAGCAAATATTGCAGAATGTTCATGGAAAGTAAAGTCAAATTAGCCATTCTACATGCTAACACCAAAAATCTGTTTCTATGTGTTATTCATATCCAACCAGGGAGCAATTCTTACTAGTTGACCTCTATGTCAACTCAAAGAGTTTAAAGTTTGAATATAAAACACTTTCAATGAACTCCTCTTGAACAAGTCCCACTCCAAAATCCTTCACTGAAATTATATGGCACATAACTTCAAATAAAAATAAATTTCAGACAACACAATCTATTCTCAGATGAGATGCAAACAGAAAAAAAAAAGGTGAAAATCACTGAATAAATTATTCATTATAAATAATTAGCCCAGCTCTAATCAGGATGGCTTCAGGTGTTGATTATCATGCAAAAACCGATGAAATTCTTAAACAACTATAACCCTCATCACAAATATGCAACACATCTAGAGGCTAGATTGTGAAATATTATTCAGTTGGTGAGCACTTATTCAATTGAGCAATCCCATTGAAGTCAATAACATTGCTTCCGTGAGTTCTAAACAAACATGACTAAAGATCCATAATTAATAATGAATAAGGAAAAGGAAGAGAAATCCAGTCAATATGTAAGTCATAAATTCAATGGTCAACTTGTCAAATATTTTTCAGTTACCTAAGGCTTCATCATCTCTTTAGAACACGTGCCGAGAGAAATTCAAGCTTCCGCTGCCCTCGTGTTTTAGCTATCCCTAATGTGCTAAGGAGTCATTGCAGCATATACTCTGGGGGATGAACTTTTCAAATCTGATCTGATCAGAAGTGTTGTTTAGTGGTTAGAGCAAACAATTGGAGGCTAAGAATGTTTGGTTGATTCTGTTGCTGGGAAAGAAGGATATCCCTGTGAATTATGACTCTGAAGATATGGCTTCAATTCCTGGCTCTGGCCCCGATATTTTGAATGACTTTGGGAACACATCATATTAATTTACCTGTACCTTAGTTTCCCATCTGTAATTATGGAGATGATAATACTGACTTACTCTGCCACAGTTATTGTGAGAATAAATTCATTATTGTTGTTTGTGGGAGCCTAAGATATAACATTGGTGGGGCAGTATCAGAACAAAGAAAGAATATCCATCTTCCAGGGCTGAGAAAGTTACAGAGCTTAGTTAATTTGTATGAAATACCTTAACATTGTTAAGGAAAAGGATCACTGACATCATAGAAGAAATGTAGTGTCAATAGTTCTATAAGTGGCATAAGACAGTAAACCGATGGGGAAATGCTGCTCTGACAGGGAAATTCCCTGCTTTTGTTGTTTACGTCAAACACTCAGTGCTATTAAGATGTAGTTTTCTTTTTAATTTAATTTGGTGTCTAATTAACACATGAGTGCTCTTTCATGCATTATGACAGCATATTAAATACCATGTTGCCTTTCGCTTAGCAACTTAATGATTCATGACCTGAATGATAATTGACACATGAATTGTCATCCTGACACATGAATGCTGTTTTGTCAATGTGCCACCCCTTGATCCCTCCTCCTGCTCAAATTGCAGAAACTGCAATAAACAGACTGAATTCCCAGATGCTAAGAGCATGGTACAGTTGTTCATCATTGCACACAGCTGCCAGACTCCTATACCACACTATGCTAATGACTCATCTCCGCTTTAGCCAGCCCCTCTTTCCCTCACCAGCACACACTTCATTGGAGACTCATGGGAATTTAATATGAAATGAGCAAAATAAATGCAGCACTCTCAAGACTCCTGCAAGCATCAGTGTCAAACCCCACTTTTTCTTTCTTTTTGCATGTTGCTTCAGATCTGGGGATCGACTGGGAATGTAAACAACATGTCAGGCAATATAAGACAATTCTTTGCCTCCTATTGCAGTTATTTTGAGCTTCTCTCATCGCTAACTTTAAAGTGTAATTGTTGCTGGTGAAAGCCTCCAGACTGACATCTTGAAGAATAAAAAGCTCTATTTATGTATATAACATAAAAGACACCCCTGCACAGAGGGCGTGTGCAAGGCCTAAACTTCACTGAAGTCCCACCTTAAGCTTTTAAAATCTGTCTTAAGAATGACATAAACCCCATATGGGAGCACTCTACCGAGGGGTAGATTTCACCCATAGAGATCATGTGCACAACAGGTGGCAGCCAGGGAAGTTTCCCTCACTCTGCTCTCTCAGTGTAACTCAAGCCATTCTGGAAGGCTCAGCTTTAGAGATAAAAGGATCCTTAGCCTCTCTGCTGTGAATACCAACAGGAGGGCCAATCAGTGCTAATTGTGATGCTGGCCTTGTATACCTCCTTCTTGCTTTCTTCTAGGATGGTGTAATGATGAGACAAATCCATTTTCCCCCGGTTCCTTCTTTTCTGTTTCCCAACTCACATACCACTGGGTGGCATCTCTGTTGTCAGCCTGCATCGGTCACATTGCATTACAAGGCATAATCTAACACTACTGAGCAACCTAACACTACTGAGGCATACTTTACCAAGTGATTTCTCAACAAAAAAATAAACATAAAAAAACACCTGGGAGGAAAAAGGAGCAATGTATTTTTGTTTCTAACTCACCAATGTTCCTTGTTGGGTTTTTTGGAAAGCCATTTAAGAAAGAAAGATCTTGTTTTTCCAAAACAGTAACTAATGCCTGCACCTCACCTCACTCACCAAATAAAATAAACAAACTAGATAAATACTGAAATTCTTACCAATGGATAAGTTTTTTTTCCAACATCCAATAAGTAACTTATATAGAAGGCATATGGACACATCTGTTTTATTAAATATAGATTATTCAAATATGGTTCTCTGAAGAAGCACAAAGTCTCATTTAATGCATCATTTAAATTTTTAAACAAATATCTTTCAATTTTTCTAAATTGGTAATAGCTTTAAAGTGAATGTATCTGTCATGCTAAGGTTTAAAGTTTTCCCTCCCTTTCCCCCACCCTCGGATATACCAAAGTCTTAGACCAAGACAGGATTATTAGCTCGAGGTCTTACAGTAAAGTTCTGAAAATAAGGATTTGTTGGATAACAGGAATAAATTTAATACATGTGAATAAATAGTATAATAAATCATCATTTCAAAATTTTAAACTGCTTTACTAAATACGTGTGTTGTTATCCTCGCAGACAGATTAATATTGGACCTTTTCACAAATGAGCAAATAGAGCTACAGGACGTTCAAGTGACTTACTCATGGTCTTAGGAGACCCTGGTTCTTGTGCTAGTGCTTTGCTGGTTTAGACCCTAACAGAGCACAGCAACACAAATAACAGCTCCGTGGGATTGGGTCGTGCACCCAAGAACACTTCATAACATTTACCTCTCTGAGTATCCTTCGAGGCAAGATGATACCATGATACCATCAGAACCTGATGATCCTAAGGATTTGCAGGGCTAGAAAATACATCCCCATAGTGTGCTGGCCTCTCCAAGGTGATGGCTGTCTCTCTCTCAGCCCCAGGGAAGCATGTATCCTTTCACTTGCATCAAGAGAGTGGAAAAAATAGGTCAAGTAGTTAGTTTAATCAGCATGCAGAATTTGTGGAGAGGGACTATAAATAGCCAAGTGAGAATTTGAGCAGGACAGGGGTGTTTCATTAGCAGTATGTGATGAAGGAAGTAGACAGAGGTAAGACACTTGATTTTATTAAACAAATTGAAGGCCCGTGCAACATTCTGAAACTCTGCTGTTTGTTGATTCGTTACACTCAAGAGCGAATCCCAGGTTTGCATTATTGAGCCTCTAATATTAAATCAGTATATGTCCCTCCTGTAAAATTATACTTTCTTTAGTATTTCTCCAGTTCCACTTATCATACTATAACAAGGGCTAACATCTTCACTCTTATGTAAAGTGCCAGAGGATCCTTAATGATCAACATAATTGGGCATTTTCCTACAAAAGTTGGGCTGAGAAGAGAAGTAAAGTACAAAATGAAATGGGAAATGGGGAAGAATTAAAATAAACCTGCTATCCCAAAAGTGCTACTTTCTGACCTGTTGTTTTTTTAATTGTAGGTTAAATAAATAAATGGACGGGCTTAGAATCTAGTCTGTAGCATCATTTGCAAAGTAACAATTGAGATGAATTATTTCTCTCTTCTCATCTCTGCCAGTGTCTGAGTTGGTCAGTCTGTAATGAATTTTCCCATTACTTGTTCCAGCTCAAAAAGCCCTTCTAAATCCTTCCTAATTTTCTTGTAATGATTATTTGCTTACAATGCCTACTCTAATGTTATTGGATCTGCCAAGCCAAGAAGGTAACCAACTTCCAGAATGAGCCAATTTATATAAGGTGACGAAAGGGCCTTTTTCTTTATCTCCTGTTCAGATGCTTCTGCTTTGTGGTATTTATTTTTCACTACTGCACTGTTTACAATAAGAAAATATCTACTGACTTCAATAACATTCTGCCAAAGAAAGAAGTAAACAAAAGAATAGATACATCAATGGATAGGCTTTATAGAGCTCTGCTGATTTACACTAGCTGAGGATCTGGGGCTGAGAAACAGTGTTTGAACTATAGGTATATGAATAAGGAAATTATGCTTTGGATATGGAAGATGAAATTAAAGGATTCACTTTTTTCCCATTTAAATGTCATTAGTAGATTTTTTTTTTAACAACATTCTGGCCCAGATTTTCAGGGCTGTCCATGTTCAGTTGTCATACACATAATTTGCATATGAATTCACCACAGTTACAAGTAATTGAAAATGCAATAAACAGTAAGCTTGCAAGTCAATTTCATTTGCGTATTATGCATACAAGCAACTTCTGAAGTCTGCCCCATGTGAAAGCATGCAAGCAGGGAAACGGTTCTCTGTGCCCCCTCCCTTGGACTATAAGGAGAAGGAGAAAGGAGTAGTAAAAACTCACACCTACCATAGTTCAAGTGCATAACCTTCTGTTGCATTGAACTGTATCATGTGAATGGGACTCGGAAATAAACAGCAGCCTCTTCCCAGAACTTCTCTCTCACATATTTTTTAACTCATGAAATCACCTGAATCTTTCCATATGAAAGGAAACCTGACAGTGAAATAGCATAGGTGACTGCATTCCTTCCAACTTTTCCCAGCAGCAAGTGCCATTGTAGGAGAATTGGAGAGTGTGAAATTTTCCACACTGCTACATGTGGAGGTCACTAGAAATTTACAATACACTTGAGGAATAGAAGCAAGAAGGCTGCAAAGTGCTTGAAAAAATCATTCCAAAATTTCACAAATACTTTAATTCCCACCAGAATGCAACCTAGGAAAGGCAAATTTTCTTTACAAGAAACCATCTGCCAGGTACGACCATTGATCTTATGTAACAGACCTAAATCATGTGAGTTCAAACAAGCACTTAAGAGAGGGATTAAACAAAGACCAAGTTAATTGTGGCATACTTTATAAACAGGCAACATAAAGTGATTATGAGAATTATATTTGACATTGCAAAGAACAGGAAAAGTTGAAGGGATAATGAAAACTGTACTGCCCAAAAGAAGGTGTTAACTGTGAAAATACTGAAGTGCATCTAATTAAGAATACACAGAACTAAAGATGAAATACTATGTTAAATCAATTGCAGATACCAGCTTCCTGGAATTCATTGCTCTTATGGGTTCTGAAATATTAACCTTCCACACATACAGCTGGAAGAGAAAGGGGTTTGGATTTTTTGCGGGGGGAGGTTGTTTTGTTTTTTGTTTTGTTTGTTCCAGGAAATCAAGTGATAGAATTCATCCTGCAGGAATCCATAGCACAACGTGAAATTTTGAGACTCCAATAATGTAAGTCAAGATTTGGGAAGGAACGGGAATGGAATGTTCAGGCAGTTTGGTTAGTTTATTACCAAATTAACTCCTCTAATAAAGGGCTGAAATATATAGTTTTAAAATCATCAATTATTTATATTACAAGATTTTTGGGGAAAGGTTAGTATTGTCTTCTGAGTTCTGTACACTGCCAAGCATATTATTGGTAGTTCAATAAATAAAGAAAAATAGTTAATGAAGACATATCTTCATCTGTTTGTAAATGAACCACTCACTCCACCCCAAAACTCATATTCTGAGTGGGAAGGAACATTCTACTTCTCCATAATTATGTAAGAGAGACAACCACTATCACGTGAACTTGTACCACTGCTTGGATTCATTTTCAAGGTCCTTCATGATCAAACCCCAACCTACCCATAATCTGTCATTTGCCATCAACCAGCCAATGCTCGCCTCTGATTGACTCAAGATGCCAGCCTCCACTTCCAACTTGCTGAATTTTCTAACGAACGACATCTGTAAAGCTTCCTTGTTCTTCACCTTCAAATCTGTCCTTAAACCTCTCCTTTACCATGATGCCTACAAAACACTTGAGAATGGTTAGACTGTGGGTATGCTGAGGCCACTGCCTATCATGTTGACCAATGTTGTCTCATTGTTTCCTTGTACTTTCCTGTCTGTCTGTAGCCATTTGTGGTCTCTTGTCTTATACTTGGACAGGGGCAGGGGCTGTCTTTTGTTCTGTGTTTGTACGGCACCTAGTGCAATGCATGGTCCATGACTAGGGATCCTGGGTGCTATGTATAAATAAATAACAACAGTTAATGAACAGCATAGGAGACAACATGCGCTGAGACAGTATAGCTGCATTTTATAAGAAGAGGACTAGGATTCCAGGGCTCTGGCATAGAAGTAGTCCATTACTCCACTACTTTGTATCTCTTTTTTTTCTATATGGAAAATGAGGATATTTTCTTCATCAAGGTGTATGTATTCATTTGAGGTCATGGGATGGAAACTGTTTTCATTACTTAAAATGAAACATGATATTATAACATTGACCTTTCCCCCTTTCTTGCCCAGACAGCTTATATGGGAACTCATAGGTCTGAGCATTTCTGCAGTAAAATATTCCCTTATATTTATAACAGTGTTCTTGCCTTCACTAGATGGCACTTTGTCTCTCTTCATGTATTATGCTAGACTTACCACAGCTCCTTGATACGGACAGATGCCCACTGTGCTTTTTTGCCCCCTCCCCCTTCACAGCTCAGTGTTTGTGTTTAGAGACATTTAATTAAGTAATAACATCTGATGAATGAATCTTTTTTTCAATTGAAAATGACTGGAGATTAGGAAATTGTTGCAATGTTGCCCACAGTGAACCTAAAGGGAACTGAGAAAAAAAATAATCACGTAAGAATAATAATCCTGTGATGTGACTTTATATTATAGACACATAAAAATAGTAGAGAAGAATTTGTTTTTTCCTTCAGATTGTTTTTTGCAGGAAGATAAAACTGAGGGCCTCGCTATTCATTGTTTCTCCAGGATATTTCTGGTAAGGGTATAAACCTTGGGTATCCTGATCAAATTCCAACTTGGCTAATTACATTTTGTGTCCACAAAAATTCACTAGCTATAGTCCACTGGCAAAATTATTCTTCATTTCATCTCCTAAAAAAAAAAAATGGCTTCAGCATTCTGCTCTACAAATAGCTTCATTTCTGTGGTAGTTGAGTAAAAATATTTGTAAAGTCAAATGTGCTATAGGAATATGCACAATTATTATTTTAAACTGTTGCATTTTGGTGCACTTATCTACTGAGAACATCTAGTCCATAATCTATTAGTAAATGTACTGGATTCAGCAACCAAGATTTCTGTTTTTGCCCTCTAGCTCTTTTATTTTACTTCAGTTTCAATCCCAACCACCACCACCTCCTTCACCCCTTTCTGGTCTCCCTCTTCCATAAAGCAGACACAAATACTTCCTGGGTTTGGGGTTTAACTCAACTCTCAGGCCACCAGCCACCTCAAGTTAATTTTCTCCATTTCAGCCACTCTTATAGACTTGCCCTTGAACACCTGTAAGGAAGCTAAAATGGCTTTAAACTACTTGTTTGCCACAGACTGCCTAGTGCTCTTGCTCCTTACTGTTCTTCCATATCCTGAAAGATAACCCAGAGGGGATGTCTGGTACTTAGAGGTTATTTTTGGATGAAGATCAGCTCCCAGACTACGGCATCTGGCAGCACAGTATGGGGAGGAGGTGACCGTCCCTTTATAAAGAAATAAGTGGTTGAGGACTATTTAGAAAAGCTGGACAAGCACCAGTCCATGTGGCCAGGTTCACTGCATCCAAGGCTACTAAAAGAGTTGGTAAATATGATTGCAAAGACATTGGCCATTACTTTGAAAACTCATGGTGATTGGGGTAGGTCCCAAATGACTGAAAAAAGGTTAATGTAGTGCCCATCTCTTAAAAAAAGGAAGGATGAGGATCTGGGGAACTATAGGCCAGTCAGCCTCACCTCAGTCCATAGGAAAATCATGGAGCAAGTCCTCAAGAAATCAATTTTGAAGCACTTTAAGGAGAGGAAAGTGATCAGGAACAGTCAGCGTGGATTCACCGAGGGCAAGTCATGCCTGCCTAACATAATTACCTTCTATGATGAAAAGGCAGCAGTTCTGCAGAAAAAGAAGGATGTATAACAGGGGTAGGCAACCTATGGCATGGGTGCCGAAGGCGGCATGTGAGCTGATTTTCAGTGGCACTCACACTACCCAGGTCCTGGCCACCAGTCCGGGGGCTCTTCATTTTAGTTTAATTTTAAATGAAGCTTCTTAAACATTTTTAAAACCTTATTTACTTTACATACAACAGGAGTTTATTTATATATTAAAGACTTATAGAAAGAGACCTTCTAAAAAGATTAAAATGTATTACTGGCACGTGAAACCTTAAATTAGAATGAATAAATGAAGACTCGGCACAACGCTTTTGAAAGGTTGCCGACCCCTAATGTATAAGGTGGATAAAAAGCTGTGATCAATGAATAGTGATCAATGGTTCCATGTGTAGTTGGCAGCCGGTATCAAGCGGAGTGCCCCAAGGGTTGAGCCTGGTGCCGGTTTTGTTCAATATCTTCATTAATGATCTGGAGGATGACGTAGATTGCACGCTCAGCAAGTTTGCAGATGACACTAAACTGGAAGGAGCGGTGGATACACTGGAGGGTAGGGGTAGGATACAAAGGGACCTAGACAAATTAGAGGATTGGGCCAAATGAAATCTGATGAAGTTAAACAAGGACAAGTGCAGAGTCCTACACTTAGAACGGAACAATTCCATGCACTGCTACAGACTAGGGACCTAGTGGCTAGGCAGCAGCTCTACAGAAAAAAATAACCTGGGAGTTCAGTGAATGAGAAGCTGTATATATATATCAACAATATGCCCTTGTTGCCAAGAAGTCTAACGGCATTTTGGTCTGTATAAGTAGGAGCACTGCCAGCAGATCAAAGGATGTGATCATTCCCCTCTATTTGGCATTGGTGAGGCCTGATCTGGAGTACTGTGTCCAGTTTTGGGCCCCATACTACAAGAAGGATTTGGAAAAACTGGAAAGCGTCAAGCGGAAGGCAACAAAAATGATTAGGGGGCTGGAGCACATGACTTATGAGAAGAGGCTGAGGGATCTGGGATTGTTTAGTCTGCAGAAGAGAAGAATGAAGGGAAATTTGATAGCTGATGTCAACTATCTGAAGGGGGGTTCCAAAGAAGAAGGATCTAGACTGTTCTCAGTGGTATCAGAAGACAGAACAAGGAGTAAGGCTCTCAAGTTGTAGTGGGGGAGGTTTAGATTGGATATTAGGAAAAGCTTTTTCACTAGGAGGGTGGTGAAGCACTGGAATGGATTACCTAGGGAAGTGGTGGAAACTCCTTCCTTAGAGGTTTTTAAGGTCAGGCTTGACAAAGCCCTGGCAGGGATGATTTAGTTGGGGTTAGTCCTGCTTTGAGCAGGGGGTTGGACTAGATGACCTCCTGATGTCCCTTCCAATCCTGATATTCTATGATTCTGTGAACAGAGATGCATCTATTTATCATATATTTTCCACAACTACTGTCATGCACTGTGCTGTGTATTGTTATTTTGTGTTATTAAATGTAGAGAAGGTGTAATTATTCATTTATCATTACACAACATTTTTAACTCTTTTACAAGTCTGCTAAAGGGAGTGCTGTGAGTTATTTCAAGATGTCTATAGTAAAATGAGTCACACGTACTGTGCACCCTCTCTATATATATCTTCCATGGAAATTTTTATTGGTTTTGCTTTTTCCTTCCTTTGTTAATCTGAAACAAAAGTTTGCGTGTACTCGACTCTGTATATGAAAACAGAACCATTTGGTTCCTGCATTTCAGTCATACTGCATATAAATTCGATGGCCTATTGGGAAATCCCTTGAGGAGAAAAGCAACAGACTTATACGTCAATTATTATTATTAGAAATTGTTTTAAGAACCTAAGAAAGGCCATACTGGGTCAGACAAAAGGTCAATCTAGCCCAGTATCCTGTCTACCGACAGTGGCCAATGCCAGGTGCCCCGGGGTGAGTGAACTTAACAGATAATAAGCAAGTGATCTCTCTCCTGCCATCTATCACCCCCCTCTGAAAAACAGGGACAGCATTCCTTACCCATCCTGGCTAATAGCCATTAATGGACTTAACTCCATGAATTTATCCAGTTGTCTTTTAAACCCTGTTATAGTCCTAGCCTTCACAGCCTCCTTAGGCAAGGAGTTCCACAGGTTGACTGTGTGCTGTGTGAAGAGCACTGTGTGAATATCCTTATAATCTATTATTGATATGCTAAAATATCTATCACCATAGTAAGTAACTTTTGCTTCTTACACCATTCCAGAAAAGGCAAAAAATATTTATTCTTGTGGATTTTTAAAAAATGGTACATATTTACCATAACAGTCCTGAAAGTACAGTGTTCATGAGATGTTTCTACTATTTATTATTTATACTGAGGCAGACCAAAAAAATATGCTAGGAGCTGGGCACACAGAAGAAATTACAATCTCTTCTCAGAAGACAGTTTACAATGTATATAGATGGAAAATTGACAAAGGATAGGGGAAAAGAATACAACACAAAAACAAAGCTATTAGGATTATGATAAGCATGTGTCTTGTTGAAGTGATAAAGCAGCCTGTGGCACCTTAAAGACTAACTAAAGTATTGAAGTATAAGCTTTCATGGGCTAATACCCACTTCACTGGATGCATGCAGTGGAAGTATCCAGGGGCAGAAATAAATAAGAGGCAAGGACCAGGACAGAGATAACAAGGTTAGTCCAATCAGACTGTGTCTTGTTAGTTCTTATTGAGCTATTTTGTTATATATTCCATTATATTTATATTATTTAAGAGCACATTATTTGATGGGTTGCTTTTTTGGTAGTTACTTGCCTTCTGGCCAAAATATTCATCTTTAATGGTTTGTAACTTCAATTTTATTCCTATTTATAAATTAATGCTTTTAAGGGGATGTTTTTTCCTATGAGAGCTTCTGCTTCCTAACATATAACAGAGAGTAGAAACCAGCACCTGTCATTAGAATATTAAAGCAGCTTAAAAATGGTGTAATTATTTCATTAATTTATCATAAAGATAAATAAAACATAATAGAAAGTAATGTTCATTGTTTCTGTCACATGGAATTCCTCTAGGTCGGCATACAAAGAACAATAGCTATATCCAAATGTGTGTCTGAATTACTGCCATGTTTAGGAATTTACTGAATCAATAAAATAATGTTTGCCATTATAAAGTGCACCTTGTTTTTAATCTTTAGCTGCTATTTATATATAATCTCATGGCAGTCTGAGCAGGGATAGTGAGATAATAAACAGGACAATGTGTTAGTTTTAATCAATCCATGATTAATATTACAGGCAGGGCTGGCATTAATGTTGCCCAAAACCTCCCCTTACAAGCCCCTTTTCAGTGACCTACAACTTTGCTAAACTTCAACTATTTGGACTTAAATTTTTCACACTGGATGTATGGCTCTGGATGAATTTCCTTTGAACATTTCACTGAAAATAATTCAGCCATTACTGAGAGCAAGGATAGAGGAAAAAAATAAAAATACACTGTTTTATAATAAAATCTAGTTACTTTTCATCTTGAGAAGCCTCAGCTCCCCCATGTTTTGTAACAGGAAGATGCAATTTTACTGAAGCATAACCTTTGTATCAGGGATGTGCCATTTTCTGTGCCTGTGGAAATTTGACCAAAATTGGCCAGTTAATAAGCCTTTGAAAAATCTCAGTTTGCACATGCTCAGTAGAGACTTCTAAGTGCTGGTCTACACTGGGGAGGGGGATCGATCTACAATGCACAACTTCTGCTACAAGAATAGGGTAACTGAAGTCAACAAACTTAGATTGACTTACTGTGGCATCTTCACGGTGGTGAGTTGTTGCATTGGAGTAGAGGAGTCAACAGGAGAACACCCGGGGATCAATTTATTGTGTCTAGTCTAGATGCAATAAATCAACCCCCAATGGACTGATCTCACAGTGTCGATCCCCACCCTAGAGTAGACCTGTCCTAAGAGTTTAGCAGCTAAAATCTCCAAAGATTTAATCTTCACTGAAAATGTTCCATCCTCTGATACTCCTACCTATGACCAGATTGCACATATTCAATCCTCACAGAGCAACTGTGCATGCCCCACTGCAGGGCTAAAGCATGAATGCATACTTTCCCAATAATTGCAGCTCTGGGCTGAGGATGGGGCCAGAGCCAACACTGAGACTAAGCACTGGAAGTCAGAGCAGAGAGCCTGTCTCTCACAAACATTGTTTGTAGTGAAAGGATGACAATAAAGGGTGCACACTCAAAACTTTACATTTGCTGTTCAGCTCATTGTGCAGTTAACTGGTAACAAAGGGACATTTTATTTTTAGGTCTTTAGAATTTCAGCATAAAAAGCCCAAACCCATTCTTCAGTTTTGATTCCAATTGGGACTAAATGTTGGCAAGCTGTGAAGTGAAATTCCCCATGTGCTGCATCACATCAGTTTGTGTCAATCACATCTTGTTAGGTAAGGTGGCACAAGTAAATGCAATGTGACTGTTAAAACAATCTAAAGCTTCTCATAAGAATGTACTGGTGGGAGGGAAATCACACACACACAAAGCAGCCCAAAACTTTCTGGAATATTGTAGAGAAAAGAATAGCAATTTTCAAATAAGCTATTGCTTAGAAACAAATAGAATACCTGGACTATGACAATATTTTATGTGGCATCACATGGATTAATCTTTTTTGTTGGCCAGAGGCGACTTAGCTTGTCAAATGACTCAAGTTAGAAATAAAATATCTGGATCCCTGTCAGATGATCTAGCACATACCGTATTGAACTCTCAAGGATTTTGAGACCCCAATTACTTTGTAAATAATATGCAGTAAAAAGCAGAACAAGCTGATATCTGGTAAGCAAGGAAGGCAGTGTCCAGCAAAGATTTCCATGATATTAACTATTAAACAGAGGAAAAGGAAAAGAAAAGCAAATCACTAATCTTCTATTTGTGCACTGCCAATGTAATCCTTGTACTAAAAGGAAAGCTTTTGTATCTCTCTTTTTTATTTTAGCAAATGTTTGGTGTAGAATAACTTATTGGTGAAGCTGATCTTCCTAATAAACCTTGAACTAGTACTGCTCTTATTTTCATCCTTGTAATCCAATGCAATACCATTGACTTCAATAGAGTTATTTATTATACACACTGTTGAAAATGAGATCCAAATTTTGCACACAGTAGCAATCTTCAGATATACATGCTTACTTCTTCTCCATCCCAAAATGGAGAAATACGTAAGGAGATAATCATAACTATGGAATTAGAGTTCCAAGTCTGAAGATATAGACCAGCCACTGGATATGTCAATACATGGAATAATGCCACATGGGCCAGCGGGACAGACTAGCTCACAAGTACAGCAAGTCTTTCCTATTTGCATTCTGTAACATTGTATCAGTAACTGACATCACAACTCACTGCACAATTGGAGGGTTGTTAAAGCATGGCATTCATAAAGATGCATCTTCTATTATGAAATCAAATGATACTGTATTCTGCTCTAATGATTCAAGACATTGTGGATCAAATAATGAAATGATAACTCAGAGAAAATTCCCATTGAAGTTGATGGTATATTTGCTTGAGTAAGGGACCTAGGACCTCATGCTTCCTTCTGTATCTACATATGGAGACTGTACCAAAGGAGGGTGGGAATTCCGCCCCTGTGGCATCCTCTTCCTCCCCACATCACACTTGTGAAAGTCCATTGATAGAACCTCTGTGAGGTCCTAACTCTGCAGAGTTGAAGGGGGAGGAAGTGAGGCAGGAGAGCCAACTGATCTCCAGATTCCCAGATTAAAAAAAAAAATAAAAATTCTCAGCTGACACCAACAGACATGCATACAGTCTGACTTTGGTTTAACATTTTCTGCTTTGCCTCCGCATTGTAAAACCCACCTTTTGAATACAGGGGAACCACTGACATATGGGCCTCAGCGAAACCACACTATTTGTTTCATTAGCAAAGAGTGAAGCTGAACCCTTCAACTGCGTGATAATTTTGCTTGGATGTTTTCCTGGTGATTTTAATCATGACACAATCTTTAATTAAAGATTAATTTTTAATGCATGGAAACTCCAGGCCAGTCCTTGAGGGTTGACAACCCTAACACCACTCTGTCCCTATAGTTGTGTGCTGCTTCCAGCCTAACTCCACTGGTTCCCCAGTTTCCTTGGTGTCCTCTCCATAACAGTCCCTCCAGGAAACAGGGGTCTTCTGACTCCAGTCCCACTGACAATTATACATTTTCTTTATTTTTCAAACATTGTAATATAAAAGTTAAAGCAAATAATTGACTTCCAGACCCCTGTCCTGTGTCCCTTTGACCAAAGGTGACTAGCACATAGCCAGGTTGGAGTCTGGTCCTTACCATGCTGATTAACAGCTGATTACATAGCCTTTGAGTTGCTGTGGTTACCTGTTGAGGAGCCCAAACTAAGAGTGATTTATCTCTCCCTGTCCCCTGTATTCAAATCTAGCAAACTATTTCTCTGAAGTATCTCCCTCACTATGGGATTGTCCCTCTATTCTATGATGATCTTTGTAGGCTCTTTCTGGGTGTCATATCTGCCGGCGTGTAAGTATCACTTGTTCCTTTGTATGACTTGTCCCTCTTGCGTAATCAGCTTGTATGACCCGGATGCCACTGGACCCCTTACAACTCCTTTAATCCACTCCTTCTGGTGTCTCTAATGATTGGATCCTCACAATCATGTCTCTTGTCTCTGAGGTAATAGATTCTTGGCTTCCCTGTGGTACTCTAGTGCCTGTTTTCTCTTATTGTTGACCATGGAGATATCCCCATCTTTCTAGCAACAAAAGCTCCCAAAAGCAAACAAAAGCAACAACATCCCCTCAGTGGCAACAGGATTTTGGTACTTCATCCATTAATGCCTGCACTGAAGTGTTTTTCACCTTTGAGATAGGATAATCCTCTATGCCAAAAATGCTAACAAGGGGTCTGAACCAGAAGAAATACACTTGTATAACAGTTCCTTAGCTGTTTTCATAGCTGATCATACCTATTCTTAGGGTAAGCTGGGGAGGAGAGGTGATGGTCAAACACCCCTTTGCATGCAAATTCTTTTAATTCTTCCAATGCAAATTGGGGTCCATTGTTGGTAAATACAATGTCTGGAATGCCATACACAGAATAGAAAATGTACCATTTCCATGAAGAGCTGTACTCCTTTCACATCCATTGGAAATATGGGGCATCTTGATTATCACTACAAAGGTTTTTTTTCCTACTGCTGATAATAGCTCATCTTAATTTAATAGTCTCTTAGAATTGATACGTCAACTTCCACCTTTTCATGTTCTCTGTGTGTGTATATATATATATCTTCCTACTGTCTGTTCCATTCTATGCATCCAATGAAGTGAGCTGTAGCCTACGAAAGCTTATGCTTAAATACATTTGTCAGCCTCTAAGGTGCCACAAGTACTCCTGTTCTTTTTGCAGATACAGACTAACACAGCTGCTACTCTGAAACCTGTGGTCTAATTGAGATCTCTCCCTACACATTCAACAACTGCCTGATCAGCACTTATTGGATGTTTAGCGTAAATACTTAAGTATTAATTAATATATGGTTAATTGATATAGTGTTATAAAATATAAAATATTAAGCAAATGATTTATGGTGCTATTCCATACAGTGTTGTGTCTTTATTTGCTGCACCTCTTCATTCCTTTTTAATGGTAACTCTGTTTCTACTCTTTTACTGTACTCACTCAGTTCTAAATATTTATTTTTTTTTATTTTGAAGAATTTACTGCTTGTTTGCCTATTCTTGATCAGAGGGCTGTATTCGTGTCCTTTCAAGGGGAGGTTAGATAACTGCAGCTTTTCCTGGAAATTCCTTTAGGCGGGCCACAACCTTCATTACCAGAATAGATGAATTAAGAATAAAAGATTTTGAATCAAAAGCAGCATTTGTAAACAAACATCATTGGCTTAATATAATTGAATAGAATTCTTCTGGTAACACAACAGCCTGAACTTGATATGCTCTCAGACTCAAGGAGAGAGTCATGATGTTATCACTGCTACCTGTTGTATCGTCCTTCTCTTGTGCCAATTTGACTGAATCTTTGTGGGACTCTCCAGTACTCTTGCACACAGTGCTATGGTGGTTCAACTTGCCACATTTTTGCAATATTTTCCTAGTGTGAAGTGTTCCTTGCCCACTCATGCCATCTGTGACAATAAACGAATCTCACTATGGGTGTGGAACCCTGGCCTCCTGTTTTCCTTTAGCTGTTGTCTGCATGTAATTCTGGAGGTGATGTTTCTCCTAGGACTTTCATCCTTTCCCCTGAGGTTTCCACTGCATGCTTCGTGTCTAAGAATCTGGGTCGCTTTCCCAGAGCAGCCAGTTTCACAGTGGTGATCACAAGTGTTCCCTCCCACTAGATTGGTCTCTAGTGAAAAATCTGTGTTGCTCACAGAGTTTCATTCTGCTTTGGGCAGCAATAGGACCCCAGGGCTTCTAGGACCGCTATGAGGCTTGAGGAAGTGGTGAGCTGCAGAGTGGTACAGATCCTTGTGCCTTGTTCTCTGAAAAAGTAAATTTATAGTTTTATTTTCCTGTTGTTATCCTCCTGCATGCCCAGGTCTGTGTACAGCTCAGATTCCTTCCACCAGTTCATTGCTGGGTTAGGTTTGTGTCTGCACAGTCCAGGGGCTGGTACCAAGTGTCATGGTTCATGCTGTCAGCTGCTGTACTTCAGAGAACTCGTAGCTGAGATGCTGCCACCATTTTTCATTAGCAAATAGTTAAGCTGTTGAAATGAAAAAAAAAGGAACTTTATTAAACCCTGTGCCCTGCTCTGTCCTTGGGTCTGTATTTCTTCCAGACTAACTCCACTAATTTCCCCAATTCCATCAGTATCCTTCCTTAACAGTGTCTCTAGGGAAAATAGGCCCTCTGACTCTAGTTCCACTATTCATGATACACTATTCAGAGACCAACGGGATCCAATGAGTCCAAGCTTCATGCTGATGTCCCTTATCTCCAGGGGATATATGGGTAATAAGATGGAATCTGTGTATATTTGAAAACCATGTGCCCAAAGAGAGAATGAATAGGAACCTCCATGAATTGTAACCATATCTTCATGAACTAAATAGCAGAGAGAAACATGGGATGGAGAATTATATTGGGAGAACAAATGGGTTAGCCAAAACAAAACCAAAAACTTGTCAATTGCCTCTTTTGTGTGGGAATAACTCACCCTGAGAAGACTGGAAATTTGAGTATGGGCTCTGGGATTTAAAACTATGGTAACCTTACTGCTTGGAATCATTACTATGGCATACAGTAGTATTTATCAAAAAAGATACCTATAAATGAACTGTGAAGACATATTATATACACAGAAGTATAAGGAAATCATCAGTTCTCCTAAAAGGGAATGAGGATAATCAGATGCCTGAGTAAGAAAATGAGGCACTTTGAATGTTTTGTTATGGTTTCCAATCTGTATAGGCAGTCATCCCTTTTCCTTCTCTCCCCCGCCCTCCTGCATCCTCATCAGGATGTTGCAAATATGCAGCTGCCTGTTCAATAGAGTTAATGAATTACAGCACAGGTGCTCTTGATTGTATTGCATAATTGAACCCTTTTTTCTTTTCCCTAGTCATGTCTTCACATCTTTACTGTGCTTTAAATTTCCATTTTGGTTTGGTTTTATTGCTTTAAGAACAGGGTATTTGCATTAGCAATTAAAGGGTGACTCTTTAAAAAAGGGTTAATAAAAAAAGGAGCTGAGCCTGAAGTAGATTTGTTTATGTAAATGCAAATCCAAAGAAGAAATTGAGTTTAACAGATATGATAGTGACACTGCTTTCAACCCCATTGCTATCATTATAATTGTAGTTACTTACTCGTCTGCTGGGATGCTGAGAGATTAGTTAAAACACCTTGAAAATACCAAGTGCTAAGTAAGGATATGTCTCTCTGAGTACAGAAGCCTGCATGTTGAAATACAGTGAAAACTTTGTTATCCAGCATGTTGAGGGAATCGAGGTTGCTGGTAAGTCAAAAATTCCAGTTAACTAAGAGGGAGGTAGTTTGGGTATGGGAGGGAGCTTGAGGCATGTGGGATGCTGGATCTGGGTGGCGCTCTCTTCGGGCGGCTCCCTGGAAGTGGTGACATGTCTTTTCTGCTCCTAGGTGGAGGTGCAGCTAGAGGGTCTGCATGCTGCCTCTGCTCATAGGTGTCATCCCTGCAAATTCCCCTGGGTGTGGTTCCCGGCTATTGGGAGCTGCAGAGACAGCACTCAGAATAGGGCATAGGCAATCCACAGAGCTGCCTAACCGCACCTCTGCCTAGGAGCAGCAGGATATGTCACTGCTTCCGAGGAGCAACACAAAGCCAGACAGGGAGCCTGCCGGCCCAATGCCAACCAGACTATAAACCAGACTTTCAATGAAAATCAGACATGCCTGTTTATAGAGCTTTCCGGTTGGTACAGGGCTGGATAATACAGCTTTTACTGCACTACATTTTAACACGATGGGTGAAATCCTGGCCCCACTACAGGATTTCATCCTAGGCAGGCAGTATTTAACCCCACATTTACTTTTGTATTGTAGTATGTATATTCTAGAAAGATGCTTTCCTTTGTCAATGTTTTGCCAAGGAAGCTGAAAGTCTGCTTTGTGCCATTTTAAGAGAGTATCCTAATAGAGTTCTCACATCTCATCTCCATGGTAGGACTTGGTGTCAGAACCTGTCTGAACCTGTGTTTCATTTGGATATAATAGGGCAAGCTCAAGGTGTGAAGATATGTAAACCTCAACTGTGTCTAATGGAAAGCCCAAGCTACTAAACTCCTGCAGTGCAGTAAGACAAGCCCAAGCCAGTAAACTCCTGCTGTGCAGTAGAGCAAATGTCAGTCAGCTGTCTCCCACTGTGCAGTATGGAGAATTCCTTAGCACTGTCTAAGCCCTATTAAGTTGGGGACAGATAGGGGAAAAAAAGAGCAAATTAGACATTATTTTGCAATTGGCATTGCTCAGAAAGAAGCACCACAAATGTTGCAGATGTAGCCAGAGTTGACACTGGTAAAAGGTATTGCAATAGTTTGTCACTCTGACTTCGTTAATAAGCAAAATACAGAGCAAGGAACAACCATGGAACAGAGTGGAGTTGTTTATCGGTTAGTTCAGCCTAAATAAGACAAAGGGATGAAATGGAATTTGTTCCAGGCAAATAGCAGAAAGCAGGGAACATTAAAGAAAGGAACATTTATCTTGTACTTACTATAGTCAAAGCAAAACAAAGGAGAAAACAGTCTACCACAAGGCAAGAGGTGCAGGAAATGTAACAAACTGGAGCATTTTGAGATCCTTTTTACACTAGACTGGACTAATCTTACAGCAACCAAATTTCAGCATTATCAAATTTAATCGAGTTTCAGGAATTATGAGTTCCAGCACAGAACCATAAGCCCTCAGTCCAATGTTCAACATCCTGTGTCAATATTTGTTCCACAATAAATGTCTTTTTTAGTTTTAAAGGAGCTACTTCTCTGAAGCAAATGTTGTAATGGGAACTAGATATCCATAGTTGATGATCAAATGTCAAATTAGAATCTGAGTCCCAATGCAGAGGAAAAATTTCACTGTGAGTTGGTACAGGAAGCTAATAAGACTGCCAAAATAAGCATATGATACTTCTTTAACATAAGGTATTCTAGAGTTCCCGAAAGCAGGTAATCATGTAGATGATTGCCCAGAGTAAATGCAAAGAAACAATAAGAACACAGCAGCAGATGTAAGATGTAAAGAAGCAATGTAAGGTCCTCTGTTCTGGGGATTACTAACACCATGTTTCATAGGAAGTTTATGTCATACATTAAAACTTCAGTGTTACGAACAGCTCAGGAATGGAAGTTGTTCATAACTCTGAACAAAACATTATGGCTGTTTCAAAAGTTTACAAATGAACATTGAGTAAATACAAATTTGAAACTTTTCTATGCAGAAGAAAAATGTGGTTTACCCTTTATTTATTTTAGTAGTTTACATTTAACACAGTTCTGTACTGATTTGCTTTTATCTTTTGACTCTGCTGCTGCCTGATTATGTGCTTCCAGTTCCAAATGAAGTGTGTGTTTGACTGGTCAGTTTGCGCCTCTGCTGTACGTAACTTTGAGGTTCTATTGTATATCTCAATCCAAGGACAATAAGCTGCGCCATGAGAAACAACCTGGTTAGGCTTTGACCTTGTCTGGTAGTTGGACCAGATTCATCTTCACCTGCACTGTCTAACATGCCAGAACTTCAAGTGTCAATCATCATCTCAAGTGGAAGACTTGTGAGAAAACATTTATGCATCAAGGCAGATAGTTGAGTTAATGTTCAGAATAATTGCCTAAATTGGTGTTGAACTATGAGGAGTCTAAAGTTAGTTAGACAAAATATTTAATGTGTTAATGTTTAATATTCTAGTTTAATTTAAAAGAAAGAAGCTGTGCTAAATAAGATGCTTGGAAACTGAAGCACTGTCATACTACTACACAAATACTATTGTGTGAACAAAGAATGTCTCTCTTTTTTGTCTCTGCCTATTTACAGACAAGAATCTTAAGAAATGTATAACATCAAGTAAGTGTGATATGACAGAGACCAAACTATGCAATTCAGATTTTAATCTGAATTTCAACACACCTTCCCTCATTCGACATTGAGGGGTGGAAAGATCAGCCAGATCCAAAACCTCACACAGTTTACACATGTTGAGACTAGGCGACAAGTTCAGATCAGACCCATCTCCAAGGCCAAGTATTTTTATTACTGAATTTAATATGCTATTTCCACTTTATTTGAATCTTTTAATGGAGAATTACAAACATAAAAATATTTCTTGCCTTTTAGTCTTTTGCTTTCCATTTGGTAAACAATGTCAACTTTTCCTCCTCACCACATGTATCTGCCCCATTTTTAGCTTTTTAATGGAGTGATATTAACATAGCTTTTTTGTTTGTTACTGTTTGTCTACCATTGTCATTCATAATATCACCAGTTACCATCTCAGCCTCAGGGACAATAGGTTTTTTATTTGTACAGCACTGACAAAGTGATCAGTATTTTACAAAGCATAAAGGTAAAATCCACCCCACTCCAAAGCACTCAATATTATAAAAGTTAAGTAATTCCCCTCCTAAAACAGTTTCTATCCTCTTCCTTCTATAATAGGGGCTGCTCAAGAACAGGGCTAAAATACTTCATTGTATTGTAAGGCCAAAAAATGATTATTAACTTAAGCCTTTAATATAACAGATGGAACCAGAATGGAACCTAACTCCAAACTCCCTGACCTGGAACTGCCCTTATGTTTCTGGGTGTGAGTTGGATACAAAAATGGAAAGGCCCTATGTTCTGAATCAAGTTGTAACTCAAGATAGATATATCACAAGATCTGCTGATCTCAGTGGAAATTTCCAGTAGTTGTGGGTGAAATCTTTGGCAATTGAAAGAGCTGGAACCAGTCCTTGACTAAACAATATTTATCCAGATTTGAACACTGCCTCTTTAGTCCAGCCTTAGTTAATATCCTTATTGAAGATAGAGGGCTTCCCCCCACATTCCTACTTCATAAGTTGCTTCTGCAGGTAATATTCCCCACTATATTCAAATACAAGTACCTTTCCTTTTCCTCAGAACAAGTCTTCATCCTCAGAACAAGCATAGGAAGGAGCAATACAAGATTCCTTGATACCAGTCAGCCACTATACTTCAAATCTTAACCAGGATGAACTTCCTCAGAATGTGAGAAGGGAACACAGTCCTCCATGCACTCAGTTTGCACTGTGCATTCCTTGCTCTCTTTGCTGAAATCACAAACAAGGTGATCTGCTGTCGTTCTTATGTAGACACTAGCCTATTAAGGCCTAGAGTGAGACCACTGATTCCATAAAGGCTGTCAGATATTGATGTCTTCTCTTTATGGACCACACTCAAACCATTAACTGAGCAACAAAAGGCAATGACGCATTAACAACCACCAACTTTCCCTTCCAGAAGGATGTTGAGCAGGGGCATATTTAGGTTTTGGGTGGTGGAACAAGAAGCATGAATACGAGGAAGGACAGTTTTAGAACTGTCTTCTAATCAAACAGAAAGTTAAAGAAGAAAAATGTTTCTCATTTTCTGCAGTTTAGGAGCCATTAGGGCATTATTTTTTCCCTTACATGAGAATGTACAACAGTATTAGACATACACTGGACCCTAGCTGCCGCGGGTCCCTAGACACAAACCTGCAAACAGACAGAAAAGTACTCAAAGTAAAAAATAAGTGATCATCTGATGGTCCTTTGCCTTAGCTTGACATCTGTATGTCATGTAACAGGCATTAGTGCATATGCATTCACAATAATACATTCTGACTATGTCAAAGAAAAATTCTACAAGGATTTTGACAACATCATAAAGTCAGCTCATTGACATGACAAATTAATCATCCTAGGATACTTTAACACCAGGGTGACAGTCATAGTTATGAAGCTTGGCCTAAAGTAATCTGGTGCGGGGAAAGAATTCAGATGGCACATTACTTCATTGCTCCTGGAAATACTGTGTTTGTGGCAAAGGAAAAATGCCTTGAACAGAATCAATACCTATAAATAATTTGTGTTGACCTCACTGAGGCCTTTGACTGTAAATTGAGGTGACTGGTGGACAGTCCTCTGCAAGTTTGTTTGCCCTAATGAGTTTATCAGTGTCATAATATTTTTTCATGCAGGTATGTGTTCTTGACCAAGGCTGCTTTTTTAGATTCCACTGTTGTTGCCAGTGGAATGATACAAGGCTGTTTTCTTGCTCTAGCATTATTTAGCATTGTGTCTGCTGCTCTTCTAAGAGATGCTTTCAGAAACATTAATTGTGGCAATTATATGCAGAAGTGTATGGACGGAGGTGTCTTGAATCTACATTGCTTGAGCAGAAGACAAAACTTAAGACAATTTTTCATGAATTACTATTTGCTGATAATCATGCTTTATAGCATAAACTCAGTAGCTCACTGACTTCTTTGAGCATGCAGTAAAAGATTTTGGCTTAATGATCAGCTTAAAGAAGACAGAAGTCATCGTTCAGCCTTACCTGGGAAGTACTGCAACTATTCTAGTTCTAGCCATCGAATATGTAACACTTGAGGATGTTAACAAATTTTGCTGCCTATGCAATGTTGTTTCATGAGATGCAATGATTGATGATGACATTATGAAGTGCACTGGTGCAGCCAGTGATGCCTTTGAAAAACTTAATATCATCTCTGGAATGAACACAGTGAACAGCCTGAAAACCAAAAAAAAAAATTATGTTTCCTGCACTAGGGTCATCACCACACTTCTTTTCAGCTGTGATGCTTGGACCACTTATCCATGAAGGAAGCCATGAAGAAAGCTTGGTCCATTTCCACCTACACTGTCTGCAGAAGATAATGGAAATTAAATGCAAGATTTGGCTCCAAACCTTGGTTTGGTCTGATGCTGCAGCACTCAAGGTCCTTTGAGTGCTGCAGCATCTGAAGTATTGAAGCTTTTATAGTGAGTGTGCAGCTGAGATGGTGAGGTCATATGGTCTGTATGTCTAACGGCAGAATACTGAAGGCTGTCTTTAATACAGAATTGTAGACTAGAACTCATGTTAAAGGGCAGACCAAGTAAATATTACAAAGATACTCTGAAGGCCAGCCTCTAATCTTGTAATGTTGACCTCAACACTGGGAGCTCTTCACCCATGAAAAGATCTGATTGCAGCAACTCTGCTTACCGTGGACTAAAATTTTTCAAGAGCTTATGGGCTGTTGCAGTCAAAAAGAGATGTGCAAGGTGTAAAGTTACAAGAAGCAGGCATTCATCTGCAATTGTGGCACTACTTGTGGCACTGCAAATCCCAGACTGGTTTTTAGTCTTATATCAGGATGCAAAATAAGTGACTGTTGCTCATCTGTTGAACTCAATAGGAGACATCATCATCATGGGGTAATGTAACTTCATAAAATCATTAAGCATTCACGTTCCTCAGAAGCTATTTATTTATTTATTTATTTATAAGGAAAAGAGCAGGTAATCAGAAAGAAAAAGAATGATCATCAAACCAAAAAATATTAAAATAAACAAAATCTTGAATTCAATTGTTTTTAATAAAAATATTTTTGCTGATATTTAACTTTTAGCTCCAATGTTGTGTCTATTTATTTATTCAGTAAAACAACTCCAAGTGTTTTCCTAACTCCTGATTACTAGCTAGTTAATTCCTTGTACAATGACAATCAATACTCCCCTCGTCTGCATTATAAAAGGATTTCTGTAGATGTATAGAATGAATATAAATTAGCTTCCTATTTTTCATCTCTGAATTTAGGATGGGTGATCTAACAGACCTCTTCAGAGAAGCACTTGAATCTTTACGTCTGGGACTAAAATTCTATTTGAGGTGATCTTCTGTGTTATAGGAGATTGTTACAATCCTAGCTCATACCCTACCAGAGAACAATATCACAAAACCAGCCCAATGAACTGAGTGTCTGGCAAACCACCTGACTTGAATTAGAATTAAGATCCAGTATCTAACCCCATAAAAATGATGCCTGAAGATCAGGATTAAATTTAGTGACTGGATAGGTATTAGATTAATTTAGAATAATAAAAAAAAGACTCAGTTTCCATCTCTGCTGCTATGTTTTAGTCAGATATAAGTGAACTCTTTTATAGTTAGTGCTTACTTTAAAATATAGTAATATTCCCATTCATAAAAATTTCCAATTAAGATAACCAATAAAACATCTGTAAAATTAATTATTGGAAAGATTTTTATTATTCTACTAGATTTCTCTCTGTAAAATTATTGTTATGGTTATTGAACAGATGTCTGAAGTGGACACTGTTATTGATGAGAATATGGTATTACACACATTAAAATCAGCCCCTTAATGTCATAAATAATGAGTCAATTTTTGTAGTTGTGAAGTGAACAGTACAGGAATGAAGTAGGGAAAAAGAGTTCCACTGAACTCTCTACCGCCCTGGCACACACTCAAGTCCCATCAAAGCTTCAACCAGAGATTGTTACTTCATTTTGTCAGATCTTTCTTTTTTAATCATATTTTTAATGTATGTGAAAGGTGCTTGATTAACAACCCTAGATACTGAATTCCTCTATTTATCCTGCACAACATAGACAAATACTAGACCACTGTCAATGTATCTCAGCCCAACCTAGTATCCGACTCTGAGGAGGAAATGGTCCATTCAGGTATGTTTTTTTCTCTAATGAAACTTTATATATAATCAAAGGGTTGTCTTCCAAATTTGCTTTGTTTTTGATTAAAGACAGTTTTCTTATGTGACACACTGCAAATGTGAGGAATAGGGAGGTAAATGTTATGGAGAGGAAGGATAGTTGTGTGGTTAAAGCAATCACTTGGATTTGCCTAATTAGAGGTTGGCTTCAGCAACTGTCTTTTAATACATTTCAGTTTTTAAGTGACTTACTTTAAAAAAATCAAGAGAAATAATTGGCCAGATTCTCTTATGTGTTACACCTTCTTTGTGCCAATACAACTGAATCTCCCCAATTTGGGATTACCCATGACTGGGCAAGTCCTGAGGTAGAATGTATCTAGCCCCCGTGCAAATCCCAGTATAGTGATCATGTGGGGGGGCAGAATTGCAGGCTCAGCTATTCCCTGCTGATGGGCAACCATTTAGGAGTGATAAAACACAGCCTGTTGTCATAGGTTAAAATTGCCATTCAAGGCTAGATGTCACTATTAGTGAAGAACTAACACCAGAATCGGGGAGTCAAAACTGATGCCCTTTTACCCCTCCTCCCCTGTACCCATCAAATATAGGGTGCAGATAGCAATTTGGCCCTGTGTATGGCATTTATTTCATAATGGGATACACCAGTGAAAGGCAAGCCTGAAATAAGTTCTCATGATCAGTTTGCATTCAATGAATATCCCTCAATTTCTGCTTTTATTCCAGTCTGCAAACTATGACTAGAAACCTCAACACAGATTGTTTCATTAGACTTCTGCTATGTTTTACACCATATTAGCAGGGTTTATTTTTTTCATTTATAGGCACTTACATAGTTAAACTATTTCAATATTTATGGCTATTTATTTTTCTCCATAGATCTAACCGTCTTTCAGTCTAGATGTGAGTATGCAGCACAATTACAGCTCTCCTATTTTAAGAAGTGATCTGGCTCCCTAGATAGATTTTCACAAGCTCACCCTGCTCTCTGCAATTTTTAATAAATGAATAAGATTATCAATGCCGCAGATGAGAAGCAAAGCTTTGTTGAAGAATACAGAACTTTCAAACTATCATGAGGGAGAGAGGGAGTTCAATGGGAGACAGTGCTGCTCTTAGTTACAGAAGTCAATGTTCAATTGAGCAGATAGAAGTGAGAGAAGAACTTGATTCTGGGGGTTATGATATAGATTGAATGATATGCAAAAAATGTTATGCTTCACAATCCAATAAAATAGGCTAGGATTCACTGTTTGAAAATTGCCCATCAGCTATAATTGTATTCAAAGCATAGACCCAATATTTATTATTACCATTAGATGAAAGTAGAATAATTGCACAAATCTTATGTCAAAAGAATTTAGTTAGCGCAGCACAGCTTCTGGGAAGGAACTCAGGACATGCAGAGTAGACTGATGGCTGTTAAGAATTTCTGAGGATCAGACAATTCTTTCAATATACTTCAAAGTAAGAAAGAAAAAACAGGAGATTTAAAACAAAAATAACTACAGAGGAAAATGGATTCCTTTGCTCTTATTTCCCAGGTATGGTGCAATGTCCCAGTGTGGATCTCTTCTGTTATTTCCATGTGAGAAAAAGGCTAAGTAACCATTTAAGTTGAAATCTGAATACTGCAAAGCAAAATATCATTGCTAACTTAACTACCCCCAGCTCTAAATCCCAGGACACCTTTCACAATTGAGGAAGCTGGACAGAACAGTCCTCAAAAGCTTGGATGGGATGGGTGGGTTTTTTCTTCTTCTTTTCTAAGCAGAGGGATGGAATAATGCCAGCACAAATGTATTATACAGAGAGATCAAATATGTTGCCAATTGGCTACAAAGGAAAATCAGTTTGCCAGCCTGCTGTAAAAACCTCTGTACTTTCGGGAGGCATAGTAGGAGTGGGGAATAAACATTATACATAGAATAAAAATGTTACAGCTGTTGAAATTAACAACCAGATCCAAATTGTCAAAGCTGTCCGTCAAAGTTACTCAGCCAATATACACAGTTGCACATTGGCCCACCGACAGCAATTCTGGACCCTAGGGCCTGGGCAATTCCTGGGGCTGGGGAACAGGGCAGAAATGATGAATCTGTCACTTCCAGTACTGACTGTCACTTCTGGGACTGACTGCGCTGGCCAATTGTGGTGGCCCATGGAGCCCCCTCAAAGTGCAGGGCCTGGAGAAATCACACATCTAGGAGCCCTGTTACCCTCCTGGATGATATAAAAGGTCCCGGGTCTCCCTTTTAAATCTCCTGGGCAATTCCTCCCCGCATCTCCATTGGTGGGCCTTGTTACACATACAGGATTTGTATGAACTACTCACATGAATAGATTTAAAAAATGGATCTTGAGTCAGTAGGCTTTCTAAACTGGAAACTGGAAATGCACTAGTATATGAAAGGGAAAAGTAACTGTCAGGAACTGCAAGAACTTCAAGAAAAGATCAACAATATCCTGGTCATAACTAAAAGGAGGTGGGAAAAAAAGTCATCTACTTTTCTTCTTTTTTATTTTTATTTTTCTTCACCTACATGATGGGAAGGAAAAGATAGGATGTATTTGAATATCAGGTATTACAGTGATTAGGACCATATAAAACTAGATAAAAATAGAAGGAGCCATTTTGGATCTCCATCTTTGAAATTTCACTCAAAAAGTAAACAAAATCAAAATCCTTTGATTGGGTTCAAATAAATTGCGCCAACTGCCCTCATTCTGCACTTTATAAACCACGTTCTGATCTCTGCTAGCCCACTGTAAACCTGGAAAAACTCCACTGAACTCAAACTGAAACTACCAGTGTAGCTGAGTTCAGAATCTAGTACCAATTTCAAGCAAGGGCCAGATGGAGAAAAGTGAACTACTATAAGAAGAATCATTCTCATTTTTTCTGAACTAAATGGGAAATAGTAAAAATCTTTGGAACAAAATCTTCTCTCATAGTAACTTCTGCCCAGTTGTGTACATGAAGCAGGTGTGGATAAACTGGTAAATCATCTGAACCTTTCAGTGCCAGGAAAGAGACTTTCAAGGACTTCCTTTAGCCCCTTAACAATAAAATGTTAGCCTTCTGTAGAGTGCCTTCCCCAAAGAGCAACTGGCACTTTACAAATTTTATTCATGTAAATGTAGGTTTACTGTTGTTCTAATCATTTAACAGATGCGGAAACTGAAATACAGAGACCAGATTTTTGAGTGTCCTTATAGAATACAATGTTAACTTAAATTGCCTGGAGAATCCCCCTGGAGAACTTTCCTCTGTGTATTAAGAAATCTCCAATATGATTTAAAAAACACTTAAAACTCCCGAAAGAAGAAATGAGTGAAATCATCATTTGATGCACATTAGATTTCAGTGAAAACATTTTAGAAGGATGAACCCGATACTGATCTCAGTTAACCCAAAAGTAAATCCAATTATACTGTTAGTAAGAGTAAAGTTATCCCCAAATAGTCACTGATTTGCACCCTTGTTTACCATATCAACTCCACTTAAACACCTGGAACTGACAGTAGAGATATAGTGGTGAGAGGCAAGCTGGTATTGCTACTGTCCATGCTGTACCTGTTTTGTGGACAAAGGTCTTCAATCTAGGAACAAAGACTGCAACCATACTTACAGGATAGAGCACTCTGTCCTGGGAAAAGACTTTGAAAAAGTTTTGGTGTCGTGATATATAATGAGCTGAACAAATGCTTCCAGGGGTGGCTCTAAGGTTTTTGCCACCCCAAGCGCAGAAGTTCCATGGCATGCCTGTTGGAGGTCTGCGATTGCCCTGGATATGGCGGCATTTCTGAGGGAGGTCCATAGGTCCCATGGCCTCGTCATCCCTGCCATCAAAATGCCACTGAATCCACGGCAGCCGGGGACCTCCCATCGAAACGTCACGAAGAAAGCCTGACTGCCACCCAGACGGCAAACGTCAGTCCATCCCCCCACGGCTTGCTGCCCCAGGCACGTGCTTGGACTGCTAGTGCCTGGAGCCAGCCCTGAACGCTTCTTTAATGTGATGTTGTGGCCAAAACAGCAAATGTGATCCTAGAATGCATAAACAGATGAATTTTGTGGAGGAGGAGTGGTAACTCTACCTCTTTTTTTGGCATTGGTGCAACTGCTGCTGTAATACTGTGTCCAGTTGTGATGCCCACAATTCAAGGAGGATGTTGATAAATTGGAGAGGGTTCAGAGGAGAGCTACGAGAATGACTAAAGGATTAGAAAACATGCCATATAGTGATCAACTCAGCTCAAAATATTTTGTTTAACAAAGAAAAATTAAACAAAACAGTTGATAAGCATCTACATGGAAAACAAATATTTAATAATGGGCTCTTCAGTCCACCAGAGAAAGATATAACACAATGCAATGACTGGAAGTTGAAGCTAGACAAATTCAGACCAGAAATAAGGCATAAATTTTTAACGGTGACAGTAATTAACCACTTGAAAAATTTATCCCAGATCATGGTGGATTCTCCATCACTGACAATTTTTTAATCAAGATTGGATTATTTTAAAGATATGCTATAGGACTTATTTTGGGGAAGTTTAATGGTCTGTGTTATACAGAAGGTCTGATGAGATGAGCACAATAGTTCCTTCTGACCTTGGGATCTATGAATCTAATATTTTGTTTCTGGCAATTGTCCTCGTCATTAAGCGTACACACACACACACAAACATACACACATGGGAAAACAAAGAACCGTGAAAACCTGTGACTGCTGCAATCATATTTATCTGAATAGGTCTTTAAAGTGATTATCACCTGGACCAGTCACCTGGAAAGAGAACGTGTGCCAAAAATGGCATATTTGGCACGACTGACAATAACTTCACTGTTTTTTTCCAGGACATTAGAGGAAGTGATAATTCAACTTTGCCCCTTCCTTGTTTTTAATGTCTGCTTTTACTGCATAGCCTACAGTCTGAAGAGAAAGTATCCCAGGCTGCTGGCTGAGGTTTGTAGTCTGCTTTATTAGGGCTCAGTGCTAGAAATAGCTCTCAAAGCCTAGTCAATAAACAGTCTCTCTAATTTGGCAAAAAACAATTCCAGTAAAGGAATACTTGTCTAACAATTTCAGTTTTAATATCTCTCTCTATTTGCCAGATACGGGGTCTGTCATGATACAGTCCCTTCATGCCTTCCACTACTCCTTCTTCACCCTCATGTATCTTTTCAGCACATTTTTCTATTTGGTTTCAAATGCTGACTCTGGAATTGGACAAGCTCCCAGCTCCCTAACAAACCTCAGTAAAATGCCAATTTACATGCAGCATAATCTTTGTAGCCTGTAGGAAAACACCAAAAAAATCTTAAAACTCTTATTTTTCACAGAGCTTTTCATAGTCATCCTGACTTATCTATTAGTGATGGGCCCACGATATAAAATCTAGATCCAGACAGGAAATTTGACACAGCCCCTAAATTTCAGGCATCTTAGTATCTAAGGTCTTTGCTTTAACTTTCTCTATTAATCATAAGTCAAATGACTATTTGGAAATAAGAAAAAAATCATTAAGTGCCTGGGGAAACTTGGCACAAGAAGGTGTGTGAGCACATTTATATTTTTTTTTCAAGAAATCCAGTGCCATGCTACCTTAATAAAAGTAGAACTATTATTTATTTTAATGGAGTAGCTGCTTTGAGAGATTGAATAAAATCCTAACAGTTGCTGGTAAAAATGAATTTAAAACATCACTATTTATTTGGAGACATGACTTTTTTTAAAAAAAAAAAGTGATTTAAAATATGGAAAATTTCAGGCCTGTTATCAAATTTGGCCTATAATATTTAAAAAGTATACATGATGAACAAAGTTCCTACTAGGGATAGGCAAAAGCACTGACTAATTTTCAGCCCACTAGACCATATAGGGTTCCAAAATTCTGTCGTGAACTACAATGCTGATGAGTTTCACATTCTATAGAGAAGAAACTGTAAAAAGAGAGAGAAAAATTCTACCACCACCATAATAATAATTAATTACGAGCAGATAGCTAGGCAATATGTAATATATAGCATACCAACTGTGTCAAGCTTCTTTTTTTGGCGTATGGAAAGCGGTTGATTCTTTCCTTAATTCATAGAGGTTTTTTTTCCCTTTTAGCTACTTATAATATGCCAGATATGTGTGTGTTCATGTCTCTCTCTAACGGTGGCTGATTGTACTATAGGCTTCAATTTTTATTCCCCCTTATGACCCCCACACAACCACCTTTTAGAAAGAGAATCATCTCGGGGGGGTGGGGGGGAAGGAAGGATTTATAAATGATACCTATGAAAACACCATAAATTCAGAGCTTTGTGACCATAAATAACAGTATGACCTATCCACAGCAAAACAAATTTCCATGCATCCCCTGTTGCAGTGCATGAACATATCCATATATGTATGGGAGAATGGTGTTGTGGACAGAGGCAGACGAAAGAGAAACACTGTGGAGCTAGTCAAAATAATCCTCTTTCCTACTACTGTGGAAATTTAACTATTGGGTGGTTAGGCTAAGTTTAGTTAAGCATCAACAGGTTTGGACATTTGACTGAAATTATTTGAAACTTTGAGGTCTATTTTCCTTTTGATGATTCTAACCTAGCATTCCTCTCAGTTCCTTCCTAACTAGATTGCCTCCTTCCCAGATTAAAGTCTTGAGCTTCCTTTCTGCCTATGAACTTCCACTTAACAGGGGCCTCTCTGATTGTATTCCTTGAACGTCCCTGGAACTTCCTCCCTCCTTCCCAAATTCCCTCATCTTCATGTGTCCGCATGTACAAGCACGATGTAACTTAATTAATGTAGCACTGTGAAGTCCAATGCAATCCTGCTTCATCCCTCTTACTTCTTACTCAAGAATATATACAATAACCAAACCAAAACAAAAAAACCCTGTACCATATCAAAAAGTCTACATACATAGGGGGATAGAGTTTGCAGACACTCCCCATGCAGAACTCTCATTGAAATCAATGGGAGATCTTTATGCAGAACAGTTGCAGAATTGTACCCAAAAAACCAATAGCAGATAACACCATGGATATATCTAGCAGCTCACTATATAGTTATTTTTTATTATCTTTGTAATTTGATAAAGACTCGTGCCTACATATGTGTAAGTTGACTTTTAAATCCTTACCACTCATTAATGATAAATATAGATGTCTTTCTGACTCTGTTTTTATTCCTCATATTTTATCCTACAAATAGATGAATATATAAGCACATGAAAGTCATCGCTTTTCTGTTCAAACCATCGGCTGAAATCTCTTATTGTCTCAGACTTTCAAAAGTTCCAAGTCCTGCACTCTAACTGCTTTGAAATATTTCTCTCTCATCCTGTTCTAAATTGTTGTCTTTGATTTTTAAACCCTTCATGAACTTGCCTAATTTTTTGTCAGAGTCCATGGACCAAAAATATGATCCAACTGAAGTCAATCGAATTTTTGTCAGTGACCCTGATTTGACTCCTTATCTCGGTCTACATCCTCACTATCCATCTTGTACTAGCCTTCCATCTATCTATTCACAGGTTCTTATTACTGTTGTCAGAGGGCCTCTCTCTTCCACAGGTCCTGCTGTCTGAGACTTACAGGGAGGATGCATTCACTTATTCTGGGCTGCATTTGGCTCATCTTGTCTACCTTGCCTGCAACTTCTCTTCCATAGATCTTATTTAATGTTCTAAGTAGCCTAAGAGAACTAGGTGTATAAATCCTATTGAAATCCAGTGAGCATTGGGCACCTAACCCCCTTTGGCCCTTTTGAAAATTTCATCCTACATCTGTGGGAAGTGGACTATTTTATTCTGTAATCAGTTTGGGAAACAGTTGTATGACAAATGCTATGCAAAATAAGGTTGTATTCTCTTTTACCTGATCTGCATTAGTGCTAACGGTTCTTTTTAACAATTTTATGAGGTAAATATCAAGACACCTGTGTAAAGAAGTATGTGTGCGCGGAGCCAGGGAAAGGGACTGGGGAGTATACTGAGGGACAGACTGAAGCCTGCAGCCTAGGGCTAATCAGGGAGGTCCTGCCTCATGCTGGGAGATGAGCCACATAAACAGGAAAGGAAACAGTGCAGAGAAACACAGGGAAGAGCAGAAACCTGGAAAGTTGTAGAGGGGGCAGTTGTTCTCTTACACAGCAAGAGAGAAACTTAAAAAACTGGCACAGGTTATGTTTACACAGCCACTAGACACCTGCGGTTGGCTCTTGTCAGATAGCTACGGCTTGCCGGGCTTGCGCTGCAGGGTTCTTTCATTGCTGTGTAGACTTCTGGGGTCAGGTTGGAGCCCAGGCTCAGAGACAGGATCCTAGACTCTAAGCTCCAGTCCAATCTCAGGCTCTAGCACAAGTCCAGAACTCTACACAGCAATGAAACAGCCTTGCAGCCTGAGCCCCATGAGCCTAAGTCAGCTATTACGGACCAGGAGTGGGTGTCTAGTTGCTGTTCAGCAATACGCTCAGTGGCTTGGGTGTGGACCGTAAGCTTGGGAGCCCTGAACCAGTGTCCTGATGAACTGTTTGTTACAATGACGGTCCCCTTTTAATTAGGTTTCCAGGCAAGGATAGTATTTTATTAAAATGTGTTCTTCTTGCACTGGGCTTTCAAACTCATCTAAGTTTTGAACTCTGATTACTGATCCTATCTGACTTCTATTGAAACACAAGCATTAGAAATTTGTATTTATGATTTACATTAATCTTCATCAGATGCTTCTTTTGCTTCAGTGGTCCTGATCAATTTTTTCCTCTCCTTTTTACAGCATAGTCAAGCAGAATTTGCCTCTGGCCCAGCTATCCCCTAATCACTAGTTCATGGTATTTTAGCACATGCCTGCAACGTTATGTGAAATTTAGCTCACTGGTGAACAACATACATTTGCTTCATAAAAAAAGAGAAAAAATCTGGCCTGTAATGCTGATGCTAATATCAACAATGAGAACTGCTTATGGAGTAGTGAATAATTAGGAAGCAACTGGATTATGGATCTAAAATGCCAAGAAAGAATTTGGGGGCAGGGGGAGCAAAATTCCTCTGGTTTCTGCAGTCACCAGAACCCTGAGGTTAAATTAAAGCCTCACATTTTTAATTCTAAATGTCCCTGTTTGGGTCTTATTTGTAGTTAATCATAGATCAGACTACTAGAACTATCTGTGCATTAAACAGATGCTTGCTTTCTCCATCTGTGTCCTACTACCACCCAAAATTCTCTCTTCTCTTCCTTTACTGCCTTCACTTCCTGGCTTCAGATTCTCCAGTATCCAATCTCATCCTTGGTGTGCTTCAGTGGGAGAATGCAGACCAAAAGCCCAGAAGGAAGCACTAGAGAGCTGAGAAAAAAAAAGTCAAGGGGAAGCTACAGAATAACTTCCAAGGTCATCAAGCAAATTCAGAGTCTGGGAAGGCTGCAAAACCTCTTTGAAAATGCCTTTCCACCATAAATATGACACTCCCTTGACCCCTAACCTCTAGAGTGTATATATTATATAAACAAACAAACACACACATCCCACTCTACGCACAAAAAGGTGAATTGGCAATTTTGCTAATTCTATTTAATTTAACTGCAAGATGTTCAAATGCTATTGTGATGCGTAGCAGTATAGAACCCTGAGATAGATGGATTTCACATTTGCAAATCAGTGTCTGATTGCTCTCTTTCTGATTTTCCTGTTGCTGCTACAGCTATAATAGATCCCTGAATATCACTAATTCCTGCCTAATCTTTAATGTGTGAAAAAAGACCCCTCTGCCCCCAAAAAGATGAGAAAATAGGGCCTGATCTGAAACCAAATGAAGTATTTCCAGCATCCAAATGTAGGACTGGAAGGGATCTGGAGATGTCATCAAATCCAGCCCCTTATGCTGAGGAAGGACCAAGTATTCCCAGATCATCCCTGACAGGTGTTTGTCTAACCTCTTCTTAAAAATCTTCAGTGGTGGAGATTCCACAACCTCCATTGTTAATCTTTTCCAGATCTTAACTACCCTTACAGTAAAAAGTTTTTTTTTTCTCCTAATATCTAACCTAATCTCCCTTGCTGCAGATTAAGTCCATTACTTCTTGTTTTACCTTCACTGGAAAAAGAACAACTGATCACTATCCTCTTCATAGCAGCCCTTAACATATTTGAAGACTTATTATAATCCCTTTCAATCATCTTTTCTCAAGACTAAACATTACCCATTTTTTTTAATCCTTTCCCATAGGTCAGGTTTTTTAACCCTTTTATCATTTTTCTTGCTCTCCTCTGGGCCCTCTCCAAATTTGTCCATATCTTTCCACAATTCTCCACCCGGTTCTAATGAGTGCTAAATAGACTGGGATAATTACCCCCTGTGTCTTAAGTCTAACAGGCCTCAGAATGTAATTAGCCTTTTTTGTAACTGAATATGCTTCAACAATGTGATGCAATCTGTGATGCATTATAACCCCACGTCCTTTTTCAACAGTGCTATCATCTAGCCAGTTATTCACCAATTTGTAGTTTTGCACTTGATTTTTCCTTCTTAAGTGAAGTACTTTTCTTTACTGAATTTCACCATTTTGATTTCAGACCAATCAGCCAAGGTCATTTTCAATTCTTATCCTGTCCTCCAAAGTGCTAGTAACACCTCTCAGGTGGTGTCATCTGTGACTTTTACAAGCATACTCTTCACTCCATTATCAGTCATCATTGAATCAACCTCAGTGGGCTTGGGATCAGGCAATAGATTTTTGAAAAACAACTAAAAAAATTACATGTAATTTTAGTATGCATGCTGTCCAAAACATATGATAACCAAAGCCACTCATAGGCAAACGTGTAGATTTATTCTGCAAGGTGTAAAACATTCCCAACTCAGTTCTGAATACTGAGCATCGCACAGGATAAGGCATGCTAATTATTCTTATAATTACACTCTCTCTTAGAAATTCTCTATCTTAATCAGACCCATAATGATCAATTGAAAAGATCTGTATGCAGGGTGAGTGTCTGTAAATGCAAAAACCACATTTCCAATGAAATGGCCATTCTCATGTACATGACCACTCTGATAGTTATTTACTAAAGAGTGCAGTTTCACTTCAGAATCCCAGTTTCCAAGACACTTTTGTTCTCACAGCAAAGTGAATCCTAGATCCTTTTACAAGAGTTTTTTACTACCACAGAAATAGCACATGGGATTTTACAACAGTTATGCAGTAACTACATGTTTACTCTACTGGAAACAGTGGCAACAGCACAATTACTTTCAGCAAGACTACTGCATTATCTGATGATAATATGGTAAATAGCTCAAGGCAATACTTCATAATTTCTTCCTTGTTAGAAAATACAATTTACACATTTCTAGTTATTAGCTCAACGGGGATGCTATGGTTTTCAAAAAGGGGGATATTTTTATCAGCTGGGGTTGAACAACTTAGAAGGGTGAATTTTGCAAATGTTGCACAATAAGGTACAATAGGAGGGGATTATTTTGCTTCCCTTTAAGGCATTCAGCACTGGACATTTTAGAATCTCTCTTCTCAGAGTGGATTATTAATGAGTCCATTTGGCTATGGAAAATTCTGTGTTTTTATTTGCTATGATTTATTATTATTTCAGTTTCAATGAGGAAAGAATAAGAAAAATCACTGCAACCCCAATTTATTGAATTCAAGTTAACTAAAGGTCTATCTTGACTGAAGGCCAGTTATAAACTCCTCAGGATTGGGCTCTTCAGTGCTGCAGAGCTTCTAAACTCTGTGGCATTTAATCTGTAATCCTGTTGAGAGCTATGGAGTGGGGGGGGAGGGCAGCTTCTCCTTAGCCAGCAGGGCTTATGCACTTATCTTCAGCACATTAAAGATTTTATACAGGTGAAAATGATCAGCCTAGGATAAGGCAACTAGCTCTGAATAGTCAGGAGAGTTCTGCTTATCTAGTACCTTGATTTTAAAAAGTGTTTGGCGTTTATAAAGTTGGAGTTACAGCTTCTCCCATGGAAGTACATGAAAAAACTTCAATTAACTTCAGCTGGGCAGGAGAGGGCCTTGTATGTACAAAGTCACAGACTTGCTTACTAGCTGGACTCTATTTTCCAAATCAATGTTTAAAATGCAGCCACAGTTACTTAACTTGTTGGAAAGCTATCAAATTTACCTGAGGCTCTGCATTAAAAAGGAGGATGGGGGAGAGGCATCTTTCTGGGAGGGAAAGTATTCTCCAATTTATATTAAAAGCTGAAACCTTGCTTGTCAGAATTGGCTTTAGGCAAGTGGTAAAATTTAGGGTTTCTAAGTGGCTGAAGCAAGTTGAAAAAGAAGGCTTTCAGGTGTTTTAAATCTCTGTAGAGCAAGATGTCTACTTCAAGCAAGTTGTGAATCTTTACATTTTTTTTAGTAAATTTTGCTTAGTTTCCTCTTAGTTTTGAAAAAAGCATGGAATGCTTTGTATAATATCTGCCTAGGGCTGTTTTACTTAAGAGCTAAATTTGATACAATTTCTCTTTCCATACAGCATTTAGATTTAAGTCAGCTAGATCTGCTCCAGTGGACCAAGGTATGGATAATGAGCAGCATTTAATTCTCCCAGATGCTATTCTATCAAGGTTTCTTTTTTTTTTTTTTTCCTTTTAAAACATTACACAGGCTGGCTGATGTAATGGCCTTGTTTTCAGGAACAGGTACTTGATAATCTTAGAAGCATGGTAGATTCTGAAACAGCCCAGTTATATTTTAAGAGGGATCCTAACAACAGTTAGGTGTACAGTGAAAAACTATTGATAACAAAAAATACACAAAAACCTAAAAATAAAACCTGTATGTTCTCAGGTTAGACACTAAAGGGAATATTTTTCAATGTTAGGTGGCCATGCTGTGCTTAATATCCATCAGTTAGTGGGGGATCATCTGACCACCTCATATGAATATTGTGTAGGCAAACAAGGAGGGCCAGATTCTTGGACCTAACTTCTTTTTGTGTTGCTCTGCAAGGGGACTTCAAACAGCCTCAGACAGGATTCTTGGCTGCTGCAAAGTTGCCTTTGTATCCCCCTGATCTTGGGTATGAGGGCTAAGTGTGGGACATGCACAAGTTGGGAATGAGCAGAGCTAGTTTGCTGGGCACACTAGCCCAACCCTCAGACAGAGTGGGCAAAATGAATATAAAATGCCAGCAGATCAGAACAGTAGTGTTTTATGCTCTGTTTGCACACGTCATTGACTGCATCAGGTGCAAAGCATTGGAGGCTCTCAAGATCTCAGTGCAATCATATAATAACAGAAATGTGGAGCTGGAAGAGACCTTGAAAGGTCATCTAGTCCAATCCTGTATGCTGAGACAGGACCAAGTAAACCTAGACCATTCCTGAAAGATGTTTGTCTAACCTTGATAGGGATTCCCCAACTTCCCTTGGAAGCCTATTCTAAAGCTTAACTACCCTTATAGTTAGAAAGTCTTTCCCCCTAATATCTAACCTAAATTTCCATTGTTGCAGATGAAGTCCATTTCTTCTTGTCCTACCTTCAGTGGACATGGAGAATAACTATCCTCTTTGTAACAATCCTTTACATATCAGAAGACTTATCACATACCCCCTCCACAGGGGTGTAGCCAGGTTTAAGCAGCAGGGGGAGCTAGTACAAAAAAAAGGGCCTAAAAGTCAGATTTTCTGGACCTTTCATCTTTTTGTTCAATTTTTCTCTAGACTTCTGTCCAGTTTGACATTTTCTATAATAGATGGGACCATTTCAAAAGAATCCTTGCTGTGCATGAGGACACTGTGATGAAAGGGGCATACTAACAGATTCAACTTATATCAAGTATAATATACAATATAATGACTTTTAAGAAGAAAAGAGCCTTCCACTAAAAGGATTCTTAGTAGATGAGTGGTACAGCAAGGTGACAAATAAAGTTTATGACTGCCTCAAGTTGTGTAAATAACTGATATAAAGTCACTCTATATTTCTGCAGAATGGCCCATCTATCTTTGCTTTTATCTCTCTGTTACTTTTAACTTTCCATCCTCAGCAGTGTTTCCTGACATTCTTCCCATTCTCTTGGACAGGTTTTCTAATTTTCCTCTTGACAAAAGAAACCAGGCTTGCAGCCTAGAAATGCTACAACAGCCTCTCATAGCCAGATATTTGAAACACCTAGCCATCTGCCTTTAATGATGTTACTGAAAAACTACACTGAAAATAATATGTCTGGCATTTTTTAAGGACAACAGAACTTTGTAATAATATATCGACTCACAGATTTTTAAGACCAAACGGGACCACTGGGATCACCTCCTCTCATCTTTTGCGTAATACATGCCATAGAATTTCACCAACTGATTCCTGCATCACGCACAGTAATTTCTGGTTGAACTAGTGAATATTTTTTAGAAAGAATCGCCTGGGATTATTGCTGGGGAAAGAGAGAGAGTTGGCACTAGCGTATGAAGAATTAAATGAATTTGCTAATATTGCACCCCATGAAAGCTGCTGTCTTCATAGATACCATCAAGGCACAGCAGAGATATGGAGAATAAACCAGACCAACAGCCACCAGATGGAATTTTTCAAAGTGTTTGTTTCCTTCCTTTTCTTCTTTGTCTTAAGTTTCCCCCTCAGTTTTTCTATATATGCCCAGAATAAATTATTGCCATGGTGGTAAACTACCTCAACAGAGGGTTCACTCTACTTAAATTACAAGACGTTTACAAAATTGTGTTTTCCATCTTCTATACAGTGTAAAATATCTGAAGCTTTAACATCAAATACGATACATTTTGGAGTACATTAAAAGGCACTATGAACCACCTAGTAAAATGTAGCAAATTACGATGACAATGTATTGACATCTTCCAAACATCACCATGTATGACAGATATTCTTATCCTTTTATGACTTGCCAATCAGGTGTGACACTGATAAAACATATGAAAAAAGCATATAAAGGAAAAAAAGTCCTTATTCAAGGAAGGCTTTGGATGCTGTGCAGTAAAGGAGGCCTAGGCTCACACACTGAACAATGAGAGTAAAACACAATACTCAACAATTGCCTCATTCATTGAGCATCACATATTATATACACTGAATAAAGTGAAGCATCAGTAGAAAACTAATGTGTGAGCGTTAGAGATTTTTATGATTTGAATGCGTCAGGAATAAGAGTTAAGGTTGCGCCTTTACAGTTTCCTGAATTTTGACTGTTTATTTGCAACTGTCATATTCTTTTAATTCACTTATTTTGAATGGGGGTAGCTCTCATATAGTTCTGAAGCTTCTTACATAGATCTCACCTTTACATACAGACTATTCTGTAGCAGAATTCCTCCCCAGGCTCTCACAGCAGACACAGCTCCTCTCTATCCCTTAATCTGGGTAATGTGCACAATTTAGCTCTATGTGGGGACTGATTATCTACTTTTACAGATGCAGTCAACATAGATATTAGGTGATTTGTCCAAGATCACAGAGGAAGTTAGTGACAAAACTACAGTTACAGCTAAATGCTTGGTTTTCACCCCTTTCTGTTGACAGAGACCAGCAGGCAGAACCTCTTTTTTTCTTTTCTAACATTAAATTTGTGCCCGGTAATTCAACCCTGTGCACGGGTACCGTGTAAAGACCAAAACAGTCTGTTATTAAACTGATCCTATGTCCTACTGTAAACAAAGCTATGAGTATCAACAATTGCCAACTAAACCACTTATGTGGCATTAGGACCATCCATTCCAAAAAAACCCCACAAGTCTCTGTGACTTCAGCTAATAGGAAGTCTCCATCAGCTCCATCAGTAAGAGGATGACTTTTATCCTGCCTGCTGACTACAGACAGACTGTAGTAGTCAGCATGGTCCCATGGTCATCATTACATTGCAATGCATCCACACTGATTTGATAGATCAAGTTTATCTGTACAGCCATTTGTTGTCTTAATCCATCACTTCAGAATAAGAAATACATTATAAAGCCCTTGTTTGTGTTTTTATAGTAGTCTAGGACATTGTCCACACTCAAAAAAAAAAAAGTTTTGTATTTAAAATGTATTAGCCAATACTAAACTAATGTTAAAAATCATAGATTTGACAAGCAGTTATAGTTTTAACATGTTTAGCTGGCTGAGGTAAACCTACAGAAGAACTGTGAGATACAAATTGATCTCACAAAATGGGGTGACTGGGCGACAAAATGACAGATGAAATTTAGTGTTGATACGTGCAAAGTAAACCACATTGAAAAACATAATCCCAACTATACATATAAAATGATGGGGCCTAATTTAACTGTTACTATTCAAGAAAGAGATCTTGAAATCATCATGGATAGTTCTCTGAATACATCTACTCTGTGCAGTGCCAGTCAAAAAAAAAAAAAAAAAAAAGGCCCCAACTGAATGTTACGAACCATTAGAAAAGGATAGTAAATACCAAGCAACCATTATAAAAACACATGATACAGCCTGTCACATGGTGCTCCATTCACTGCTAGGCCGGTGCCTCCTCCTGGTCACTCTGGGGATTAGCTCATGAGGTCAAAACCCCCTCCCATGGTTGCATGTTTTCATTCTCTCCCTCTCTCATGGGTCTGCAGCCCCTCTCTTGCTCCAGAAACCATATCATCCTCTTCATGACTTGGTCCTCCAGCTAGATCATTGTCTGCATTTTCCCCCTGCTAGGGTACAGTCCTTCAAATTCCCTGTTGTTCCTAGGGAGATTTCGACTTTACTGCCCCATGCCTGGTCTATGCCACACCCTCAATGGCTGGTAGGGAAATATGGGCCTACTCACTACTCTGGGCTCCAGCCTACAGACCCTACTTTGAGCAGTTATGCACACTCTTGCTCTCTTTTTTCTCAGGGAGCAATTGCCTTTCCCAACAACCCTGTTTGTTACCATCTTCCTGGCTTTATAGGCCTTGCCTGTTCCTGTCCAGATGAGCTTGCTTGCAATCCATTCCTTACTTCTTGGTTCTCCCTCTAGAGGCAGCCAGTGGAGTTAACTGGCCTGCCTGACAACCTTAACTCCTTCCAGTCCTGTGTGGAACGGACATACATCACAGGACCACACGTTGAATACTGCATGCAGTTTTGGTCACCCATCTCAAAATAGATATACTATAATTGGAAAAAGTAGAGAGAAGGGCAACAAAAAATATTAGTGATATGGCACAACTTCCATATGAGGAGAGATTAAAAATTGTTCATTTTAGTAAAGAGATAACTAAGGAGGGATAAGATAGAGGTCTATAAAATCATGACTAGTGTGTAGAAGGTAAACAGGAAAATGTTATTTACCCCATAACATCTTCATAGAGGGCATTAGTTACAAAACTATAAATAATAGCTCAGTTCTTGGCTTCCACTCTTCTATTGACAGAAACCAGTAGGCGGCACTTCACTCTCTTTCCTTACATGAAATGGCCTTCACATAATGTAAGAACCAATTAAATTAATAGGCGTCAGGTTAAAAACAGACATATAAGAGTGCTTCTTCAAACAACGTACAGTCAGCCTATGGAACTCATTGCCAAGGGATGTTTTGAAGGCCAAAAGTTATAAGTAGGGTCACAAAAGAATTAGATACTGTCATGGAGGATAGGTCCATCAGTGGCTATTAGATTACATGTTCAGGGACATAAGCCAAGATCTGAGCATCTCTAAACCTCTGTCTGCCAGAAGTTGGGACTGGATGACCGGGGATGGATCACTTAGTAATTGTCCTTTTCTATGAATTCATTCTGAAGCACCTGGCACTGGCTATTGTCAGAAGACAGGATACTGGGCATGATGGACCATTGGTTTGATCCAGTATTGTCATCCTCATGTTATGTTATTAAGCAATTTAGGTGTGTGACAGGGTGCTGGGCAAGGAGTGCTTAATCAGCCCTCTGTCATGCCAGCTCCAATTGAGGGGAGTAGATTGGAGCAGGCTGAATAGGCCTGTGCCTGCCTGGCAAATTACAACAGCTGCCACCCTAATTAGCCAGGGGCTATAAAAGGGCTGGTAGGAAGCAGGAAGAAACTGGAGAGAGGGCAGAGGCTAAGAGGGATTGGTTTGCTACTTGTAAAGCCTAGCTGTGAAACAAACCTGTAAATGGTTTGCATGGTGGGGGGAAACAGCTACAGATAAAGTGCATTGGTGATTGCATGAACCTGAGACATCCCTGACCAGTTTTCAAGGAGAGCAGGCACAGAAGTTAGAGGGCCCCAGCTGTGCTGCGTTACAAGGTGTTTCCATAGGGTTTACCACAGCCAGCTAAATATATTAAAACTATAACATTCCTAGTCCACTTTAGGATTTTAACATGATCCCTGTCTCCTATTGAAGGCCAGGCCTCAGCTGAGAGAAATTGGGATTATTGTACATCATTGCCAAAACTATATGAAACTTTTGCACATGCACTGAAATGAGCTTATTTTGACTTGTCACTGTGACTTTCCAGCTGGTGATCAAAATTCTGCTTATTTCTATTCTCAGCAGTTTCATGAGGGTTTTTTGTTTGTTTGTTTGCCGTAAGGGGAAAATAGTTTTCTCCAGCAAATTGAACTTGTATCAGGAAAACACCCACGGAAAGTACAAACTAATGGGAATTTGTGAACTTTGGTGTAATTCAGCATCATTTTTCAGTTTTGCTGTAAATATTTCTCATAGACAACTTCAAATCATTTTATTTGTTTATAGTCTCTTGGAGAAGCAGAGTGTTGAGAAAATAGAGCATGGAGGGAGTCATCAAAATTCCTGAGATCTATTACTGATTCTGCCACTGATTCAATTCATCACTCTAAATGAGTCACCTAACAAATATATTCTCCCATTTAATCTTCTGTGAAATGGGGAAAATATCATTATCTCACTTGTTTCTTTCATTATTTAATGTCCATAAATGGCTTCTAATGAAAGGTTCTCTATAAATAATAATTTAGCTGTCTTACAGTTTGGTGAAATGTATGGTTTTTTGTATAATATTCATAAACCACAACATCCAAAGGCAACACAAATCTGAATGTATAGGGACCAATGTTTAATGTAGCATGGGACCAGAATTTACATACAATACTAAATAACATCAAGCTAAAAATGCATTTTAAAACTGCACAATCCAGAGAGATTTGAAACAAAGGCAAACATATGCCAGCATTCAGCTGTGGCTTATGCACAAAAATACAGAGTGTGAGGAATAGCAACAGGAACTGATCTTGCAGCTCAGAGAAACATGAGAGAATATTTAAATTCATATTCTGAAGTGCTTGCAGAACTTCCCATCACTACTTTGCTGTCACTGTATCTCCTGTCATGGGGTGGTAAAGAACTCAGTGGTAGAGCAACAGAAGTACTTCCAAGGTCGACAGACAGAAACATGCTGTTCTCTTTATGTTTCTTAATAGGCCATAATAATTTGTTCACAAACTGAGGAGAAGCCAGTCTGTCATACTGCAACAGGGTAACTGGCAATGTTTCCATTATTCTGAAAAAACTGTTCTTCTGTTAGACTAGAAAAACATCCCAATACCTTGGGATCCAAAATAAATGCTGTAGAGTACCCTCGACTGGAGTAAGCAGAATTTGAGGGCACTCAGTACCTTGCAGGATCAAGTCCAATGTTAATAAAATACAGTTCCTCATATCCTGTTTAAAATACTCTGGAGATAGGAATTAAATGTAATGCTATTATTTTGCCCTAAAACTGACTGATCACCTGTGTGTTTATACTTTATGTGGCTAGAGTGTCAGAAAGATAAAATTCACTCATGACCTGACCTGTGAGGTGCTGAGTATTAGTGAGGGTGCCCAGCAGCATGAATGATTAGGCAGTTAGAGAAAGAAGAGAAGCAGGATTGACTTCTAAAACAATATAGGTGATTCTGAAAAAGTCTTCATGAACTGGGATGGATAATCCAGTTTAGAGAAGAAGAATAGAATAGAAATGATTTACAATTCATTCTAGCACCCTTTAATTTCTCTAGATTTGATTTGTTTTAATGAAACAATGGCAAAGTCTTTCATTACTGGGCTTGCCAAAAAAGTCCTTCAGCTGGTCAGTGGAAAGTTAAAGTTCCTTGAGCTGCAGATGGTTCTGCTGCACAGCTGATAAGTTTCACAGGTATTGTTAGCTGAGCTTCTAACTTCCTCAAGCTGAAGTTTCGTGTGTCTCCAGCAAACAAATCCTTCTGGCATTATCAACAGAGCTTGTCATCGTCTTGTTCTGGCGCTACCAAAGTGACATAATCTCTCTCATTGCTTTGGAGTTAAGCTTCTTGCTATATCTACAAGCACCACCACTGACCACTGAGTTTACAATAGCCTGTTGCTTCTACAGAAAAGCCTGCAAGTTCCTTTACTTAAATGCCTGTGGAGTTACTATATATGCCCACTGCATTCACTGGCAAATTATGTCTCTGGTGCCACCTATTCAATTCTTCTACATCCCTGGGAAAGGACTTGGGGTGATGCTGCACAAGGTTTATAATGTTCCCTGTGCACTGCCTAATCATCCACTAAGCCTCCCAAAAGAAAAATAAATATAATCAAAATAATGTTTATCAAAAGTTCTAAGACAAAAACACCTCACATAAAAATATTTCAACATCAATTATAAAAAGAGAGATGGAATTAGTCACTAAATCTTGAAGATCAATTAATAGCCCATCTTGATCAATTAAATTATAATTAATTTTCCTTGAGACACTATTGAAATCTCTCATATCTCAATATTTTACATTCACATTATATAAAACTCTGTGCAAGATTGCCATAGATCGGAATATTGGCCTAGCTTAATTGCTCTTCTTTCATACTTTGTGATTTCTTGTAGATGATTATTGTATAATGGGCTGGATTCTGGATCCACACAATATAATTTCTAAAATGCAGATGATCTTGGTTGGTGTCACTAGGCTCTACCTTAATATAATTAATAAAAATAAAATATATTTCAAATATTAATCTTCAGCCACAGCCATAGCTATTAAGAACCTTTATTTTTGCTAAAAGCAGTGCTATCCCCTAAAACTGATAGTGATAGTCGAGGTGTAGTATTAAGGTTAGCATCATCTTAGAAGGACTATGCTCTCTCATATTTCCACCGTACAAACAAACATCTTAATTTTTAACAGCCATGGTCCTATTTTGTGACCTGCATGAGCCTGGTTCTTTGGATTCTGACAGCCCAGTAAATCCTATGTAAAGTCTTAAACTCCACTGATCCCTCTTCTAGATCCATTGCACAGTCTTCTGTATGTTGTTCAAGACGTTCTCCAAGGTCTGTGTCATGATGTTCCTAGAAAGCTTGAACCTGATCCTGACTTAAATGGAAGCAAGATCAGCCTTGTCATATTATCAAATAATCTTCAGGCTTTTGATGGATTTATTTTATTAATTATGTATTATTGTTGTTATTATTGTTTGTTATTAGTAGTAGTAGTTTGCTGATGAAGGTGTTGATCCTGCAAGTACTTGTGCATTACTTTCACCTGGAAGTGGGGACTACATGTGGATACAAATAAGATCAAGTGCTAGAACCAAGATTTTCCAAATGGGACTCGAGACTTTGGGTGCCCAAACTGAGATATGTTAAAGAGGCCTGACTTTCACCTAACACATGCTCAGCATTTTCTGAGAAGTATTTCCTTTAAAGTGTCTGAGGTTGGGTATCCAAAATCAATACTTATTTTTAAAAATCTTGATGTAGGTGTAGTCTGCTTTTCTGATCACACAGGAATTGCTATATTAGATAAGAGTCACAGTCCATCTAATACAGTATAATCTCCTCGACATTGCCCAGCACCAGCTGCTTCAGTAAAAGATGCAAAAAACTGTGCAGTGGGAAACTGTGGGATAATTTGAACCCAAGGGAAGCCTCCTTCCAATCTCAAAAAGTTAAAAGTTAGCTGAAGTTATGAAGCATGAAATTTTATATCTGTAGCAAAAAAAAATATTTACTGTTATAGATCTGGATATTCTTTCATCCATATAACTGGCTAATCCTTTTTTTGTCTTGTTAAATTCTTGGCTTCAACAAAATTCTGTGGAAATAAATTCCACAGTATAATCAATAGTAAATCTAATGCCCCTTCCCTTAAGCCATGAACCATTAAACTGCTCCCATGATGCATAACACACCTTAGAACTGTTCCCTAGAGTGACAGAAATAAGAAAATAACTCAAACTCAGGCCCTTCATGTGAACTATTTTTGAGATATAAAAATTAAGAACTAGTGGTTTTTTTTTCATTTGTGCATGAGCTTCTCTTCCTACTTTCAGCAAGCATCAGAAGCACCAAAATACTATACAGCTAGCACTAGAAAATACCAGAAATTTCAGAAGGAATTTAGACTGTTTTCTAGACATGTGAAGTCTGCAGAGCTCACTGCAGAAGGAGTTCCAAAATTAGCCCAAATCTGCAACCCCATCCAGCCACTCCTGGCCTTCAAGTAGTGGGGGACGCTCTCTACACACCTCTGGAATCTAAAATTCTTAGGATTTGTTGCATTAAAAGAGCAAAGATAAGTTATTATAGGGGCAGTGGGGAAAGGGTGGTTCACAGGCTCCCCAGCTGTGTGACCATCCTCATTGCTTGCATTAGTGCAATTTTATGACTGTAGATTGAGGCTGACAAATACATTGACCATCCTCATTGCTTGTATTAGTGCAATTTTATGACTGTAGATTGAGGCTCCAGCACAAGGCTCATTTCAAATGATTTGAGAGTCAATGCAAATGTTTATACAGGCCTGTCCAAGAGGTTTTACCAGATCTACTGAATGCTTATCCAAATCTCCAAAGTGTTTAAAGCAATTTTGCAAAGGAGTGATTTCTCTTCTTCCCTCACTTCTTGTTTTTATATATTTATTATGGTTAGCTTCCTAATAATTTTATTCTGTCTGATTCTACAAGCATACACTGCAAAGCATAAAGCAGTGATGTACAGCTTCTTATGGCTAGTAATTTTCTTTTCAGTATTATCCATATTTTGAATTAATTTTCTCATTTGTAGCTAGCGATCTGCTGGTTTCTGATTTGATGGAGACTGTGGAGTGCTGAAGGAAGATTGTGAGGCTAAACGGAGCCCATATTCACTAGCATTTCAAATCCCCAACCTTCCTCACCTATCTGCATGGATTCTTGTCTCCTTTTCGCTCTTGAGCCCTTGGACTTGATCTTTCTTCCAAGCAAAGCATCCCAGTCAATCGGAGCTGGCTGATGGCCAGTAGCAATTAGCTCAGCACTGTGCCACTGCCTTCTGTGCTGGCCTGTGTGTGTTAAGTCTGGAGGCCCTTGGAGTACAAGGCTTGAGTCCTGAGTTTGACCCATGTACTGATTCAAGGTTCAGGATCCTGGGGATGTTCCAGCTGGAAGTAGAAAATTGATGGTGTCTATTTGCTTTGATGCAGTCTTGTTTATTTGTAAGGAATGCATGAACCCCTGGGTCTTTGTTCACTGAAGGAAGCAAGGAGCAGTGTCTTAACTTACAGCCAACAAACTGCAACACGAACTCAAAAACTTTTTCCTCTCTCTATATTTTTCCAGAGTCACACTGACCTTACTGGCTCTTGCATAGTTTTCTTGCCTCTCACTTTTTCTTTATCCCTCTTCTTGTCTGATGTTTCTTAGGGCTTGTCTACTCTACCAAGTTTTGTTGACAAAACTTATGTCAACACCCAAAAGTTGACAAAACAAAAATCACCAAAGGGTGTTCACACTTGCTCCCTCTGTCAACAAATCATGTCCACATTGGGGGGAACCATATCGACAGAGCGAGCAATGCACCATGGGTATGTATCCCACAGTGCAGTGTTGTGGGAAGGGTGAGATGATCGCTGCATATCTTGGGATTCTCCCACAGCCCCCTCAGCTGCTGAAAGCAGCATCATGAGTAGCTCTGTGAACCCCCTGTGCTGAGGAATGGAAAAGCAGCACAGCAGTCTGTCCCTTTCCTTCTGCAGCAGTAATCTGCCTGCTGCTGTGTTCCTAGTGCAGGGCAGAACAGGAGCATTCCAGTGATTAAGAACATAAGAATAGCCATACTGGGTCAGACCAAAGGCCATCCAGCCTAATATCTTGTCTCTCAACAGTGACCAATGCCAGGTACCCCAGAGGGAGTGAACCTAACTGTCAGGATTGCCTCCCCACTCTGAACTCTAGGGTGCAGATGTGGGGACCCGCATGAAAAAAAAATAACCCCCCCCACCTTATTTTACCAGCTTGGGTTAAAATGTTTTTCCCCAGAACACAACTTCTTCTGTGTCTGGAACTAACTGCTGCCACCACCAAACTCAATTTAGGGTAGTTTGGGACCCTTCTTTCCCTTTCCACTAACCCCCCAAACTTCTTCCTTCCCTGGGAAGCTTGAGAGAAAAAAACAAACCTCGCCTGCTCCTGTGAGATGTGCCCGATCCAAAACCAGGATCTTACACAATGGAAAACAAGCAATCATCTTCTTAAAAGAAAGATTTTAATAAAAGAAATAAAAGGAATAAATCTCTTATAACCATCAATAGAACAGCATCTACCATAATCATCAAAAAGATTCAGAAACCAAACCTCTCCCCTGAGGCAACTTTCTCCCAATTTGATATCTCTGCTGAATCTTACAATATCCAGAAGCACCCAGCCAACACTCACCACTGAGAACCCTCCAAGTGATAAAAAGAAGGTAAACTTACTGACTACAGTACTTGATAGAATCTATAGTTACAGTGAAAGACATAGCTGTGTTCATCCCATAGCTGAGGTGAACAGAGAGAGACCCAGAGAGAAACTGAAACTTAAAATCCTTTGTCTCCTGAGGCATTTCTCATTGGTCAGTTGTCCACCTCTCAGGTTACCTTTAGCTTAACCCCTTACAGGTAAACACTAATTCTAGGCTACTTCACACTTATGACACTAACAGATAATGATCAAGTGATCTCTTTCCTGCCATCTATCTCCACCCTCTGACAAACAGAGGCTAGGGATACCATTCCTTACCCTTCCTATCTAATAGCCATTAATGGACTTAACCTCCATGAATTTATCCAGTTCTCCTTTAAATCCTGTTATAGTCCTAGCCTTCACAACCTCCACAGATTCCACAGGCTGACTGTGCACCGTGTGAAGAAGAACTGCCTTTTATTTGTTTTAAACTTGCTGCCCATTAATTTCATTTGGTGGCCCATACTTCTTATATTATGGGAAAAAGTAATCAACTTTTCCTTATTCATTTTCTCCGCACCACTCATGAGTATATATTCCTCTATCATATCCCCCCTCTTAGTCTCCTCTTTTCCAAGCTAAAAAGTCCTAGCCTCTTTAATCTCTCCTCATATGTGACCCGTTCCAAACCCCTAATCATTTTAGTTATCCTTCTCTGAACATTTTCTAATGCCAGTATATCTTTTTTTGAGATGAGGAGACCACATCTGTATGCAATATTCAAGATGTGGGCGTACCATGGCTTTATGTAAGGGCACTAAGATATTCTCCATCTTATTCTCTATCCCTTTTTTAATGATTTCTAACATCCTGTCTGCTTTTTTGACTGCCACTGCACACTGCGTGGATGTCTTCAGAGAACTATCCATGATGACTCCAAGATCTTTTCCTTGATTAGTTGTAGCTAAATTAGCCCCTATCATATTGTATGGATGGTTGGTTATTTTTCCCAATGTGCATTTCTTTACATTTATCCACATTAAATTTCATTCACCATTTTGTTGCCCAATCACTTAGTTTTTTGAGATCTTTTTGAAGTTCTTCACAGTCTATTTTGGTCTTAACTATCTTGTGCAGTTTAGTATCATCTGCAAACTTTGCCACCTCACTGTTTACCCCTTTCTCCAGATCATTTATGAATTAGTTGAATAGGATTGCTCCTAGGACCGACCCTTGGGAACACCACTAGTTACCCCTCTCCATTCTGAAAATTTACCATTTATTCCTACCCTTTGTTCCCTGTCTTTTAACCAATTCTCAAACCAAGAAAGGATCTTCCCTCTTATCCAATGACAACTTAATTTACCTAAGAGCCTTTGGTGAAGGACCTTGTCAAAGGCTTTCTGGAAATCTAAGTACAGAATGTCCACTGGACGCCCTCCCACACACACCATTGTTCATATGTTTGTTGACCTCTTCAAAGAACTCTAATATATTAGGAAGACATGATTTCCCTTTAAAGAAACCATGCTGACTTTTGTCCAACAATTTATGGTTTTTTATGTGTCTGGCATTTTTATTCTTTACTATTGTTTCAACTAATTTGCCTGATACTGATGTTGGACTTACCGGTTTGTAATTTTTGGGATCACCTGTAGAGCCCTTTTTTAAATATTAGCATTATATTAGCTATTTTCCAGTCATTGGGTATGGAAGGTGATTTAAAGGACAGGTTACAAACTGTAGTTAATAGTTCAGCAATTTCACATTTGAGTTCTGTCAGAACTCTTGGGTGAATGCCATCTGGTGACTTGTTACTGTTACGTTTATCAATTAATTCCAAAACCTCCTCTAGTGACACTTCAGTCTGTGACAATTCCTCAGATTTGTCACCTACAAAAGACGACAAAGGTTTGGGAATCTCCCTAACATCCTCAGCCATGAAAACTGAAGCAAAGAATTCATTTAGTTTCTCCACAACAACTTTATTGTCTTTAAGTGCTCCTTTTGTATCTCGATCATCCAGGGAGCCCACTGGTTTTTAGCATGCTTCCTGCTTCTGATGTAGTTAAAAACATTTTGTTATTATCGTTTGGTTTTTTTGGCTAGCTGTTCGTCAAACTCCTTTTTACATTTTCTTATTACATTTTTACACTTAATTTGTTCTTTCTTTGTTCCCCAAATAGAGCAGCACACAGATACTTCCCGGAACTTTGAAAGGGGAGGGGTGAAAATGATTAGGGGGTTGTATGCATGACTCACAATGGGAGGCTGAGGAAATTAAGGTACCTAGGGACCTCAGTGGAATGGATTACCTAGGGAGGTGGTGGACTCTATATCCCTAGAGGTTTTTAAGGGCTGGCTTGACAATACCTTCCACCTCCACTTTGCTCATCCTCCTGATAAGGCCTAAAATGGTGACATGCAACAAGCCACCTCAAACAAAAAGAAAATAAATAATGTAGCAAATTAAAATTGAAACAAGTTTGACTATTTACATATATATAGTGACTGACTGTTAAGATGTTTTCACATCAACTCAAAATAATTTTATTTTATATTTTTTAATAATTATTTTGGGGATTTTTTTCTCCCTGGGTTCACTTTCAGTCAGCACCTGAAAAATGCCTATAGTTTCTGTGGAATTTTCTGTCTGGGGTAGACTCCGTCCATTTTGTTACATGGGCAATAAAGATGGCTGAGAGGACGAAATAATGACAGAGGAAATTTCAAACTGGCACAAGAAATCCAGCATAGCTATGGGACTGTGTCATCTTCATGCATATGAATGCCTCAATATTGTCATTGAACAAGTGTATTATTCAACTTTTAGATGTATTATTATCATGCGTCACCATTCAATTTCTTGCAGGGCCTTACATCCCACTCCCAAGTTTATTTACCACTGTGTGTTTATGCAGCTTTGGTACCAGTGAGTGTTTGCCTGCTTGCTGCTGGACCCAGGCTAGACAGTGGGTTGATGCATGAGGCTGCTTTATGTGAGCACTAGAGAATACAAATTATTTCTAGTGTACTCCTTAGAGGAATTTTAAAAGTTTCTTTATTTTCCATCTGCCTACCCTCAGGAGTCTCTTTATAGTCCCCACTATATTTTTTATTTATCCACAATGAAGCTTTGGAGCAAGTTATAAGCCAGAAGTGGATTGGTCAAGGCTTCTAGAGATATTATCTCCCTCCGTGTGACATACCGTAACTCTGCTTTACTGTATTTGTGTTCGTCCTTAATGCAGTTTTTTAGCTCTGCCCTATGTTATATCTTTTAAAAAAGATATAACATGGGGGTATGTGTGATAAGTTAATAATAATTAATAATGCAAACCAAACAGTGATTGCTGCTGAAGGAGAACTGAATCTTTCTCAGTCACTGCAGAGTGAAAAGATAGACAATACTCTGTTATAGTAATTTTGATGGAATAAATGGACCCAAGCAGTCAGGGGTGTTAATATGATCCTGTCACGGTCCAACATTAAACAGGGTTAACCAAGATTCAGGGTTTGGTATATAGAGATGTCAGCCCTCTTAGTACCTTGGCAAACATACCATTAAATATCCTTTAAATCTTTTATTAAAGACACAGAAGAGAATTTTAAAAAGGTTCAGGTATTTCAAATGTAAACTATTATGTAAGATTATCATTTTAATAACATCCCTGTTCCCTTTCCTTTTAGCTAAAAAGAGTTTTAAAAAGAATGCCCTGTCCTCTCCTTCTCTGACATTCTTTTAAAGAGTGTTAAAGATGGTAATAACTATCCTTTTGGGGGAGACAAGAAGTTAGTTGATGGGCTGGAGCTGTTGGTGGTGGTGGTAGTTGTGTTACAGTCCCATCTTGTTTTCTAGCAAGTGCACACCAGTGGGAAAGAAAAGATCAGCAAAGTTATCTGGTGTTGATTTTTACTTGCAGTCTTTGGAGAAACACAGGCACAAGTTCTTATTAGTCACTCTGAGACCTGGTAAATTCATACCAGCATAGGAATGTTTAGGATATTGCTGTTAGTTGCCTCTTTGGTCACAGGCTTTCAGTAATGTTGCAAAATATGCAGTCTTGGCCAGCTAAGCTAGATGTTTATTAAAAGAAAACAAAAGGAGAGGGATTGAAAAGAGAAGAAGTGAAGTGAGGCAGGAAAACGGTACACAAAGAGACTGGGGTAGATGACAAAGTCTCACATCCCAGGTAGTTGATTTATCCAGAGTTGATGGATATGATGATATCATCTGGATCCCTTTCTTGGCCCAACCTAATCAGGACTCAGAATTGAGCTGATGAAGGCCCATCAATGTCATAGAAGATTCTAGTGTCCCATCAGATGGTGGAGGAGGCAGCCATGATAGTGAAAATGTCAAAAATTGAGACTTGGAGAGTCAGACTTAGTGGTTGGAGCAGTGGCGGCCACGACTAGTGGTTGGTGCATTTGGCATTTGTGCCAGGTACTGGAATGAGGGGTTGGAGATGGAGTCAGGAATCAAAAGCATGTTGGAACAAGGCAAGAGTACAACTGGGAGCTATGCTGGAGCAAGAACAGGGCTATAGCAAGATGGGGAACAAGCAGAGCAGTGCTGGAGCATGCTAAAGTCTCTGGAGTCTGTCACCACTATCAGGCAAGGGAAACTTCCAAGCCATGAAGTGACATTTTCTAGACTGAACTGCTGTTTCTCCTCTGAGGCTTATATGCCTGCCCTGAAAATCAGAGACCAGCTTGTGTATTGTGGATTGACTGAAGTCCAGCACAAGAAAGACTCATCACCTGGGTTAATCAGGCCTTAATTCAGGGATGACCTCACTCACATCAACCTCCCACTCCATCCCTTCACCCTCAAAGGATGCTTCCCCAGAGTAATTGGGCCCAGCTTTTCAGGGTGAGGTTGATAGAATTCTCAAAGGAGATTAGGTATGTTATTGGCCAGTTCCCACGAATTGTCAGCTGGACCACATCATTCCCAGTCCATGAGGTACATGAGATATGCTTTAAGGAGCTTAGAATCCAGATTCTATCTCACCAGCTATTCTTCCTGACATTGAGCAATGGGTAGGGCTCAGGGGGAACCGTGGTTGTATGCAACCAGGAAAGGAGTTTTCCATATATTGTTTGAAGAAGGAAACTTGGAATATTGGATGTATCTTCATCCATTCATGGTGTGTGGTAACTGAATCTTTAAGGCCAAAGGTTGATCTGTTAAATGATCCATAATGGACCAAATTAATTGTGGTCTAGTTTCCTTGAGGTTCAGGAGGTATTCAAGTGTTGAATGGAGGTCTATGCCTTGTCTCTGATTGCCACACGAGGAATGTCCTGTGACTGGAGATCAGTGTATTATTTGTAGTACTCCATGACTAAGTTTAAATGTGATTTCAATTCCTCTTGGTGCAGTGGAGGTGTTGAACCAAATCAGAGGCTGTGGAGATGCAGAAGACCATGGGGGTGGAACCCATAATTGGCATAGTAGGGACTTGGGTGGGTTGATCTGTGATTGGAGTTATTGCAAGCAAATTCAGCTAAAAAGGTAAAAGTCAGAACCAATCATCTTCACTGACAAAGCAGTGGAAATATGGTTCTAGAAATTGATTTGGCTGTTCTGATTATCTCAGGGCAGAAGGCAGAGGAAATGTGTAGGGTTACTCCCAGAAGTCTGAACAATTGTCTTAAAAAACAAAGACAAATTATGGCCCATTATCAGATATAATGTTATTTGGTAACCCATGGAGCTGGAAGATGTGGTTGAAAAACAAATGAGCTATCCCTTCTTCAGTCAGAGTTACTAACAAGGGACAAAGTGTTCTATTTTGGTGAGGAAGTTGATGATGAATAGTATAGTTGTGCAGCCATGAGAATTGGGGAGGTCAGTGATGAAATCTGTTGAGAGATGTTCAGGCTTGGAGTACAGTCAGAAATAGCATCAGGGCCAGGGGAAATGAAACTTTGCTATTAATATTTATATAGCACCATAACTTTTTAGGTACTTTACAGAGATTGAAGAAAATAATTGGATGGCCACTATCCCAAAGAGCTTGCAGTTGACATCGGACAAATATGGCAAATGAAAATAAGAGACCCTCAAAGGTATTTGAATGCCTACCACTCCAGGCCTTAGATATTATGGAGATATATATGACAGTAAACTCTAAGATAGATGGACAGACAACAGATAAGGATAGAAGGAATAAAAATGTTTTATAGTATTCCAGGTAAGCCTTATAGGATAAATCCTGCTATTTTACTGAACTGATACTAATGAGGTAGGGGAAAGGAGTGGAGAGGACTACAAAACATAGACATGGAGGTTAAAGTTGTAAAGCAAAGACAAAGAGGGTTTAGAGGATGGATTTGAAGAAGAGTATGGTTGACGCACAGGAAATGAGAAATTCTGCTAAAGGTAAGCAGAAGAGTGGAAAAAAAGACAGTTGTGAAAGTGGCAGAAAGAGACACAAGGAACAAAACAGAAAGAAGAGTATGCAGAACACATATGGGAATTATGAAAGGTCAGCAATGTTTCCCAGCAATGTTGTAACCCCCAAGCAATCCAAAATCATGAGTCAGACTCCCAAAATCAAGAGATTGGCTTAAAAATACTAAGATTAATAAATAAATAAATATTGAGTCTTTCTCTTTGCTTTCTGTTTTTCAGATCTTTAGGGTGCACCTGTGTTATATTTTCATGTTTCCTATGGAAGTATGAGCTCTACAAAGCAATGAGCTAAAGCAAAGAGTGGACTGGGGAGACCGCTGAGGGAGGAGGAAACAGGGCCTTCCTTATGTGCTTTTAATTAGCTAATGCACATTCACATCTACTTTTTCAAAAATGATGTGGGACACAGAAAGAAAAACAATTACATTTGCATGCACCAGTCTTCTGAACAATTTATTCTCGGCATGTCATTTGTGATTAGAATCTGAGCAACTTCACCTCTTAACTAATTCCAGAAATATTAATTGGTTATCTTGCTTAGCTCCATTTATTAAAAATAAACTGCTGGTTATGGAATGGCTTTGAAAAATTGCCTTTGACAGAGTGTTCAAGCCTGGAGCCACAGTCTTGTATCACAAAGCATTTGTTAGCCAATATTCCATTAATTCACACACAAATAATTTTACATTATGCATGCTGACCTTTGCAGAACATCTTCTGTTTTCTTAACCAATGAATTTTACATGTTTTTATCATCAACCGTGATTTAATTTCCTAGACATCAAATTAAACCCTGCTAGTTTTAATATTAAAAGGATAAACAGTTTTGAAATGACTTTTTGCTGCATTTAGGTGCCCCAGAACACATCACACAAGAAAATAAATAAAGAAGGAAGCTTTTCACTAAAAAAAAACTTTCAGGAATTGTCATAAGTGTGAAGTAGCCTAGAATTAGTGTTTACCTGTAAGGGGTTAAGCTAAAGGTAACCTGAGAGGTGGACAACTGACCAATGAGAAATTCCTCAGGAGACAAAGGATTTTAAGTTTCAGTTTCTCTCTGGGTCTCTTTGTTGATTATGGTAGATGCTGTTCTATTGATGGTTATAAGGGATAAAGGAATAAATCCCTTATAACCATCAATAGAACAGCATCTACCATAATCAACAAAAGGATTCAGAAACCAAACCTCTCCCCCGAGGCAACTTTCTCCCACTGTTGATATCTCCACTGAATCTTACAATCTCAAGAAGCACCCAGCCGACACTCACCACTGAGAACCCTCCAAGTGATAAAAAGAAGGTAAACTTACTGACTACAGTACTTGATAGAATCTATAGTTACAGTGAAAGACATAGCTGTGTTCATCCCATAGCCGAGGTGAACAGAGAGACCCAGAGAGAAAGTGAAACTTAAAATAATTTGTCTCCTGAGGAATTTCTCATTGGTCAGTTGTCCACCTCTCAGGTTACCTTTAGCTTAACCCCTTACAGGTAAACACTAATTCTAGGCTACTTCACACTTATGACAGGAATATATTTCATAATTCATTTTTTATTGAAAGAAATGATCAAATAAAACCAAAGCCAATTAGCTATTAAGCTAAAATACACACACTAGCAGATGTGAGACACACCACAAGCTCAGAGAGTACTCTCCAAGGAGAAACTAAAAAATTATTATTCATTTAAAAATTAAGATAATTATTGGCCTGATCCAAACCCTATTAAAGTTCTTTGGTGTGCTGTTTAAGAAAGATTTGTACTTATGTAAATAGTTAATAGAAAGAGAGTCATCTTTTGATATATAAGAATATGTAGCCTTGTGTATAAAATCAGTAATAGAGCTGGTCAACTTTTTCCCCATGGAATAGTTTTATCTGAGAAAATTCTGATTCAACAAAATGAAACAGCTCAAAAGGAACATATTGATTTTATTGACTTTTTCGATCAAACCTTACTGATTTTTTTTCTTTTTGGTGAGATCAAAGTGTTTGTTTCGACTGTTTTATTATAATATAAATATATATAATATGATATATCGAAATGAATATATAGAATCACTTAAATAAGTTTGTTTTGCTATATCTGAAAAAAATCAGAATATTTGATGGAAAATTTTGAAATTTCAACTTTGTATTCAGCTTGAAGATAAAAGGAATTTTCAAAATGTTGAAATTTACTATGGAACAGAAATTCTGAGTGTTGATCAGTAGGTTGAATTAAGTTGTTATTTTGCACATCAAATGGTTTCCAGTGTGCAGCTTTTAACATGAAGTAATTAACTTGGTGTATGCTGTGGAATTTGTGTTCAGAGCCTTTTCACGAGAGGGTTTTGGTCAATGGACTTTAGTCTAGGAGGCTTTGCAAGATATAGCAAAAATGTGTGCTTAAGTTTCTGCGGGAAACAAGATAGAAACCCATTAAGAGAAATCATAATCTAGAACTGCACTCATCTGCTAGCTTGCACATTGTGCACTTACGCTGTATGCCAAAGCATTCAGAGAGAGAAAGAAAAGAGGGCGAGCACAGTGGACTGTGTTTTATGAGTCACAGTAGTGGCACATACCAGAAAGTGATCTGTCAAAATCCAGTTGTGCTGCAGGTTTTGGGATTGCTGGAGACTGCATTAAAAGGTCTTTTTGTTTGAACTTCCTGGGTTATGTCTGTGCGTAAACTCTCTCTTTTTGCCATTTTCTTCAACTGGAGATGGATCAGGACCTTCCTGAGTTAAATTCTCCTGTGTGCAGTGTGTCAATGGTAGACTTGTATACTGCAGAAGTCTGAGTTAAGCTTCAAAATAGTGTTTAAGTGCAACTTTTTGGTAAGTGGTGCATAGTTCTTACGTTAGCCCTCAGTACAGGAAATTTTTACCCCTTGCAAAGAAAGCTCCTGAAGATGTCAAGGACTGCCTTGGTCACAGTTACCCCCAGGAACTCTGGGAGAGTACGGTTTTGTTTTACAAAAAGAAATAGAGCTCTATATGACTGTCTTGAGTAAGTAATGGTCAATTTGAGTAAAGAATGCAGAATCATGTTCCAAGTAAGTCAGAGATAGGATGATGTAAGCTATTCTTATGTTTCAAGCATGAAATTATCAGAAATGTAACAAGAAAAACTATGCATTCAAGATTTCTGGCCTAACTATGGAGACTCAGGAGATCCAAATGTACAAATAAATTTCTGTTTCAGAACTTCCAAGCTCATCCTCCTTGCTCAATATTTAATTATCACTAAAGTACAGTCCTGCCATGCCAAATGTAATGAAGATTGTTCCATATACTATTGTTCTTCAAAGTAGCATCATATCAGCCAGTATATTTAACGAAGCGGAGAGGGGAGAATGCAAAATAAAGAATTCTTCCCCTCTTCAAGTTCCTAGGAGGTCATATTTTTATACACAGTGACAGCAGAGAACCCTTACACTAAGAGTGTTGCATTTTGAGCAACATACTGTCTCTAGAATCTCATTGATGCACTATACATTTATAGAATATCAGATAATCAGATATATTTAAATGTACAATTTAAATATATATTATATATAAATATATTATAAATATATATATTTATATATATATACTCTATGTACATAATATATATATTTATGTATATAATACATATATATATTTATGTATATATATAATATATATATATATTTATATATATACAGTCTATATATTATAGACTGTATATATAAATGATATAAATTATATATATACATAGACTGTTTTTTGTTGTTGTTTGTTTGTTTTTTACAGTTAAGTTACCCTTTTTATTTATTAATGGTCCCTCTGACCATCATTATCTCAGAGTTCTGTGTAGCATCTCTTGTGATGTTCTAATGAAGATTTTAATTACAGTAGCCTGTCACTAATACTAATAATGAGACCTGATTTCATTGGCATTCCAGCACTTGGTTGAGCTGTCATTATTTTCTCTTTGGATCTCACCTGACATTTTATTTTATAGACCCATAACAATATTGCATATATATGTAGAGTTACCAGTACTATACTCTAGGCTCGAGAGTCTGCTGGCAAAGTGAAATTAATTTATGATTTGATTTAAGGAAGATGGAATATTTACTGAAGCAGATGAAATTAAGTTTCTCATTTATAAATTAATCACATCAGCAACAAGGCTGCTCAAAATTTCAGTGGGCAGCAACAGAATTTTATGAACTATAGTCACTCTCACAGAGTGAACTTATATATATATTTCTCCTTTTCTCCAGTGCACAGGTTTTATTTAACAGAAGCTTGGGTTGCTTGTACGGTATCTACTCTGATCTGTGTCCTTTCTGTAGATCTAAGACATTCCAATTTTTTATCACCTTAAGTGACCCTATTTTCATGATAAAAGTGAACTTTACATTTCCAAAGTGACTTGGTTTACAGTTAAAAAGCAAGTTGTGTCATATTTCACCACATAAACATCTTTGTGATTCGAAAATAACTTTTAGACAACACTAATTCTTAGGATAATTTATTTAACAAGACAAAAAAAGATTTTAGAGTGTTTCATGGATCTGAATTTTATTTCCATAGTGTATATCGTTCCCTGTAAAATCATTATAGTAAAATGTGAAGCCATAGCCATGACTTTGTATGTGTCTGACAGTCTGTACTGTTGTGTTCACCTGTTTCGTGGGATTATGATAAATTTTGTATAAAATATGCCTTGTGAGGTATCACTTGAAAATTCATAATTTGCTGTTCGTTATTGTCCTGGTAAAATATGTTTGTAAAGTTATAAGAGTCCTCAGTATAATATTTGTAAGGCCTGTACCAAGTCGGGGGAACTACTACAAACCAGTTCCCCAGAAACAAAAGGAAAGCTGAGCCTAACTCAGGAGTCAACAAAAAAAGAAAAAAAGGACCATCACTTGATTAAGTTGTCATTTTTTTGACAGGAATGAGGATGTGAGTAAAATCTACAACTTGACAAAGAAATAGCCTGGGGTTCCCATCCACACAAACTTTCTGTCTCCTGAACCTCAGCTAGAGATGCTTCTCGTAGAAGAGAGAGAACTATAAGAAGGGAGAGCAGATGCCCCAATCATTCCTCCACTTCTCTCTGCCTACAGCATCCACAACAGCTGAAGAATAAAGGGAGCAGCATTGAACCGAGGGAAGGATTCTGGCAGAAAGAAATTTAGCTAGTAAGACTGCTGAAATGTGGTGGTGAGGCAGACTTTGCTTTAAAAATACTTTGCTTCTTAAATTAGGCATTAGATGCATTTTACTTTTATTTTTCTTGTAACTTATTCTGACTGTTATACCTCATTCTGTGTATTAATTTAAAATCTCTCTCTTTTCAATCAATAAACTTGTTTAATGGTTTTATCTAGACTGGGTGGCTTAAGTATTTGGGAAACTCCATTTAGGATAACAAAATTTATGCATATTATTTTCTACTAATAAAATGATGGAATTTATATTGTCCAGGAGAGAACTGCGAAGTGTAAGATGAACATTTTATGGAATGTCTGAGACTGGGAGTTTGCTGATGTCACTTTGCAGTGTAATTCAAGGGTGGCTGGCTATAGCACTCGTACACTATAACTGAGAATAAGTTACATTCTGGAGGCTGTGTGTGGGTAGACCAGAAGTCGTGGTGCTCACAGCAAAGCAGTGTAAAAGGCACCCCAGATTGGAGGGACCCACCTATTCATCAGTCCTGATTGTACCCTGGGTATGTCACAGTGTGTTTTCACAGCAACTTGTACAATAAAGCCATAATATTTACTGATGCTTATAGCTATACTATACTGTACAGAATAATACAAAGAGATGATGATGATGACAATAAAAAATATAGTCATTTTTCCTCACGCATTGAAAACCCCAGAGAATGAGCTAAAGTATGAGATTCAACTAATGGAGTTTTCCTGCTGCTACCCTATTATGAATGGGGAGATAAAGCAGACTATTCTCCAAAAGACTTAAGATGGAAGTAGCCAACAACAGTATTTCTTCTTTATTACAAGAAGATGGAGTGCCATGCTCAAACCAAGAGATAAAATTGCTTGTATTGATTATGTATATAAAGATTTATATAAATCAGACATCCAATGGGACAGTAATAGGAGGGGAGAAGTGTTTACAGTTCTGAAATGTATACTGCAGATCTCAAGGATATGTAGCAAAGTAACCTGCTTGCATTCATAGTTGCCTTTCCACTGCCCCTCAACCCGGGCAGCACAGCTGTACTGCCATTTGCTCAGTCCCCCTAGAATGGCTTGGTAGCACTCATGTAGGACACTGTCACAGAGTATCTGGTTCCTGTGGATAGACTAAGCCCAGCTCTCCTGGACAGGAGGTGAGCCCAATCCAGATAATTAAAAAGGACATGGCTACACCTAGGCCTAAAAAAGGGTTGTTAGTAGGCAGCTGGGGAAAGGAAGTACTGAGACCGGCTGAGATCTGGGTAGGAGCAAGAGGGGTGGGGGTCTACTGGAATCAGTGTTCTTGTGGTTGCTGCTCCAGGAGGGGAGTAGAGTTGATTGAGGCTGGAAGGAGCTGGATTGCCAGAGACCCCTGGGAGGGGTGGCCTTGAAGCCTTGGGTCATGGACTGAGTTTGGACTATTTTCCGTATGGTTGATCAATAACCTCTGTTTAAGAAATAAACCTCCTTCAAGAGACTGGGTTGTGGCTGTTCATGTTTTGGAGCTGGGGAATGGCAACAGTACAGCGATAAGCACCAAGTGGCAGTTGTAACCACTTTGAGATGTATTACTTCCCTTCCATATGGAAAACCAAATTGCCAAGAAGGGGATGGAGCTGTGGAAGACCTATAGTATTAGGAGGCTTAGCTTTGTAGACAGAGAGTGGTAGAACCTGCAGGGCTGGAACCTGGCACTACAGGAGTTCTGGGCTGCTGATGACTCTGCATCACCATGAGAGGCTTAGGCTAGGTTCCCATGGCAGGACCCTGGCTGAGGTCAGCAGGATGTACAGCCCTGTAGAACTGAGTGGCAGCTCTTCTCAGCCTACTGATTGGCCAGTACTATTATTTAAATGAGGAAGCCATGAAAGGAAACTCTCTGAGTAACAACACAGACTGCCTGCCCATCTCTGATCCAGACGCTGCTTGTGATAAACCTTAGACTCCAGCTTCCAAGCCTGGTTTGTTCTCGACTTCACTATTCGACTGCTGCCTGACCCTGATCTCCTGGTAACCTGTGTCACACTAGCTTGAAGGGCTTACAACCAAGAGTGACACTCTCAGGGCAGACTGTCACAAGGCAAGGCAGAAATCCCAAATTCATTGTAGATTCTATAATTAGTTTTAACCAACGCAGTAACAAGTGTGAATTCTAAAGCATTATAACAATGTTACCATAGAGTCACAGCCAGTCCCCTTGGGCATTCTAGTTGGGAATTCCAGTCTATCTTGCCATGCAGGCAAGCTGGACTATGTGACAGATTATCACTTTACACAAAAATCTCAACAACTCCCAATCCAAAGTACTAGTCCCTTACCCAGGTCAATTGTACTCAGATCTCAAACCAAAGACAATGTCTGTAACCAGCCCTGTAATAAACTACCTAAAGATGTATTAATTAAGAAATGAGAGAGTTATTTACAAGGTTAAAACAGGAAACATACACACACAAATGAGTTATAGTCTTAGATTTTTAAAAAGATAATATAAACTTCTATAATAAGCATCTCTACATGTCATATAGGACTGCCCAAAGCCAACCAGCATTGGGAATCTCTTGCTGATGTTTAGGAATCTTTGACCCTCAGAATCCAGACAGCAGAAAAGATCCAGTTTCTCCTGGTCCGGGAGAATTGAAGCTGATGGCACCTTCATGTAACTCTTCATAATTGGATGGAGGGAGCAATCAACAAAGGTTTTGTTTGGCCAATTTAGATTCAATAGTCCTTCCTAATGGGCAGAAGAAAACACCTCTTGGGGTAAACTAATAGTTCACACTTGGTAATGTTTCTCCCCTGACTGTTGGGAATTTGCAGTCTTAACAAAGATTTTTATAGTTACAGATCAAATATTTAAACAGCCTTATAACATGCAATGCAGATATTATAAGAAAGATTATGAACATCTTACAAGTGCTCCATAAAGTCTAAACACATTCTTATAACTCTAACCTCCATTTTGATAATGCTAACGCACAGGTAAGCAAGATTGGTTACCAGCTATGCATTTGTAAGTGTTCAATGAAGCCTAGAGACATTGGCATGACCTGGCACTTGATCTGCCAATGTAACTGCCTGACTCCAGAAGCTAGACTCTTGGCTTGCTCTCTGGCTGTCTTAGACTCTGTCCTCCTGGTAACCTACCTGCCACCTGGCTCTTGGTTATTCCACTGGCTCTCTCTGGCTTGGACTCTGACCTCCTGGTATCTGACTCAGCATGATTACTATCACCTGTTGCAACCATTAGTTTGGACGCCCCATATCTTAATCATGACAGAACATCTGATCACGGCTTTGTGAAGTTCTTGTTTTTAATGGCCATTAGTGTGAGTGAACATTGAACTCAACACAGACCCTTCCAGCCCTAACTCTCTTCCCAAGAAATGACCAGAGCACTTTCATGTGGGGCACCTGTGGAAGACACTGACATTGTTTAAGGGGAAGGAGTATTGACAAAGACTTTTCATAGCCTCTTTCTACTACCTCCTCATCTAGAAGATGATCTACGTCATTGTAGAATTAGCTAGTGTAGTGTGTATCACTGACCTCTGATGGGCAGGATGAAAATGACTCAACTGTATATCATAGGACCTACGCTTTTAACAGTGACTTTAGCTCAGGTGGCAGAGGTCTGTAATTCAGGAGAAGAAGAATCTGAGTTCTATCACCTCTGCCTTTGCGACATTCCCAATTGGCATGGTGTGCAGTATAGTAACTGCTGTGAAGTCCTTGGTGATTTGTTAAAATATGTTGCATTTATATTCATCTCAAAGGATCCCAAAGTGCTTAATAAACCAGGTACACAGCAATCAACTTCATTACCAGAGAATTACAGTCATCTCTGGGGTGGAATGCAGCAGCTGTTTAACAGCACATAGCAACATTACTCAACAGTTTAGGACAGAAAGTGAAAAATACCTTGACATGAAAGAATTTAAGAAGGTAAAATGTAATTAAGCAAAGTTCACTTTATCCAAGAAACTGGTGCTAACACATTACTCTCACAGAACCATGTAATGGGTTCTTTATTGAGCACAAGCCTGGGAGAGAATCTTCAGTTTGAATCTTATCTGTGTGATAGAACCTCCAACAGAACAGTGGCCTTTAACAACTTATTGGAGCATTGACCCAGCTGTGCCTCACAAGGCATGCGTAATATTTAATAACCAGCAGTGACATGGACAAAATGACAATTTATGGAAGAAGTAAAGCAAAGCTGGATTAGATACAGGGCCAGACACTGATCAGCTATACTGATGTAAATGTGGAGTAACTCCTGTAGTCTCTGTGAAGTTACTCTGGATATATAACTATAAATGACACCAGTATCTGACTTGCTGACTATATTTCGATTTGGTGGAAATATTAAATAATGAATTAACTCCCAATATCAGCACAATATGTTCTCCATTATTTTAAGAGCACAGCATATGTTACCATCTAGGATGCCTCTCATTGGTTCACATTTTTTATAACAAGTTCACCAAATTCCATATTGCGAGCCAATAAAACTATTTTATTTTATAGCTTTGGAGAGTGGGGGAATGATAGAGGGGGAGAAGGGATTGAAGGAAACCCGATGTCAAGAAAATTACTGGGTTTTTTTTCAAATCCAAGTGTAGTGTTTCAGAAACTTTTCTAGCTATAGAGCAACATCAGGAAGGCAAGGTATGGATGATAACTGAGCTACATAAAGTTAAGAAAAAATACATTAAGTCTTCAAATCAAATTTATTATAGCAATCTTGTTGAAATTATCCCCTGTATCAGACAGTCACTGATTTTGATGTTTAATACTGAAAACAAAAAGATTGTGAACTGATTAGTGATTTGTTCAGCATTACTGCCTGGATAATGCTTCTATTACTTACAGTAAGTTGATTTTTGTGGGCCTTTTTTTCCCTCATAATGGACAGAAGTAAATGTTACGCTTTTGTTACCTCTGCATGTCAGTTCATTGTACCAGGGCTGTGTGTGTGATTGCCCACAAGTTTCCAAGTTCTATAAATAAACATTCCTCATTCTACTCAGGAGTTAGAGATTTGATTACAAATTGACTTGATTTAAAAATGATTTTGCTCCTTTTTATTTCCTTATTTTGTAAAAGATAACCAAAACTTTTAAAAGCCAACCAAACTAAGAGGGGTTCAATTAAACACTGTAGCTATTGAAGCAAATGTAAAAACTGTATATTGCACATGGTCCAAATGCATAATTACAGAAGGCAAACACTATATATATAACCTTGGTAGCAGGTCTACAACTTTTTGAGGATGTGTTAACAAGAAGGAAGGAGAGGCATTATTTAACGTGGTGACCAGAGTAATGAGGATGAAATTAAGAACATTAAAAATAAACTAAATAGGAAAAACTTCACAACAATGACATGTGAAATAGTCCCCCAAATCTTACAGTAGATGCTCTGTCACTTGAAACTTTTAAAAGTATCATCTGACAATGGTAAAGAATCACAGATATGAAACACATCTTCAGAAAGGTGACTAGAGAAAGCACTAGAAAATATGTTGTGATAAGCCATCTACAATGCTTCTTGAACTAATATGTCATTTTCATCTCTTTTACTATTCTTTTATGGCAAGACTCTATAACAATGAACAATGAAGCTGTGTTTAAATCATCATACCTCATCATATTTTCAGTGCTGGCTGAATCTTCATGTTACGTGCACACAAGCTCAATGTGGAATTACTTGTCCTGAAAGACATTTCAACATCAGACATATCATTGTCAACTCTAGAAAGACAAGTCTTTGGTAAAGAACTCATAAATTACAAGCTGTCACTGACCCCAATGAATTAAACTTTCATCATGTGATGTGAGGAAGCAAGAGCTACTTAATTGTTTTTAACTCCACTTAAAGCCACTTACTATATTGATAGCCAGGTAGTCTGGAATACAGATCCACCACAAAAGGCATTGAACTGCAAAAATAAATAGTAAGGAATTCAAAGTAAGGAGAAGGAAAGAAAGACTTTTAAAACAAATTTCAACTTGTTTACATTTTTTTTTCTGAACTACATGTAAAGTACATATAATCTGGGTCATATTTTGTAAAAGCAAAATCTTTCAGAGATATATTCAAGAATTTCACCATTTGTACAAATGTCTTGAACATAAATGTAGGTTGTAGCAAAGAACATTTTACTGCTTTACATGTAGTCCATGATAGAATGCATGCCCCAATGACTAAATCCTGGTCCATTTTATAACAATAGAGACATTTGCCACAAACTTTAATGAAACTGATATGGCCTAAAGCTGGTTCCCTGAAATATCCTATTATTTTCTATAAGAATATGCAGAAACTTTTAAACAAGCTAATGGCAGGCAGAGAGAGGTCTCATCACACAAAGCAAATACTGCATTTTAGCCCTACAGTTAGCATGCCCACAGTAAGTGCATGCACATGAAAATAAAATCCTTGCAATTCCCTAGTGCCTTTCATCTGAGGATCTCAGTGCACATCATAAATATTAACTCTGTGAAATTCAAAGACAGAACTGGAAATAGAACCCAAGAGTCCTGTCTGGAAGTCCACTGCTTTAGCCACTCAGTACATACTCCTTTCCCAAGAAAGTGGACCAGTATTTGTGGGGATATAGGAACAAACCAACTTCTAGGTCAATATGACACTATAAGAACATTGTTTACAGTCTTTTTTTTAAATAGAGTTATAACAACCATGAACAACTTCTTCGCTGTTGATGATGTTTACAATGTATGTGAAGAAGACCCATGTATAATCAAATGTTGACCCAATTCTATGGGTTGCTCTGCAGCTGCCATAACTAGAAATTGTGGTGAAGATACTAAAGAGATCTTATAAGGAGTCAGCCAGGAAGCCAATCAAAGATCCAGATGCTACTGATGGAAACACAAATTTGAAAGTGTTCCATCTGGTGTCTTGTATCTTCCAAATCTGTTACATAAGTGGTCACAGCAGTTAGGTTCAGTGCTCTACATGAGAGAGAGAGGCACCAAAGGGAAGCATTTTCTATCCTGCAATCAACAGCAAAATGCTATGCAAACTGAAATTGTAATTATATCTACAGCAATGTGCCAATGAGCTTCGAAAATGTTTAGCTGAATAAAAAAGTTTCTAGAATATGGAGAATCAAATATACTGAATAAAGGCATCAAATTAAATAGTAGCATCTATGATAAAAAGAACTTCATTAGCCATAAGCGATCTATAAAATAATTGATCAAGCTGAGAGTAAAGCTATGCCAAACTGCTTTGCTTGACTGTGTGGCTGATTCTCTTTTCATAAGTAGCTTGACCACTGATTGATATAGGCGGGCATACTTGCTACAGCCTCTGCCCCTGGATGAGCAGTGGAGCTTGTTAGCAGAAGTTGTTATGAAGGGCAAAATTATAACTGGGTTCAAAAAGAATTAGATACGCTCATGGAGGGATAGGAAGACAGGATACTGGACTAGATGGGTCACTGATCTGACCCAGTATGGCATTCTTATGTTTTTATAAGTCCAAACCTTGTTTTTGCTGACTAAATATTAATATTGTATAAATCAATGTAAATCAAGGCTCTTGTATCAAACTGCAAGACTGACCACTCAGGAATAAAGAAGAGAAGTGTTAAGAATGTTTCTCCTGCCAAGCTGTCCTCAAAGGAATTTTTAAGTAGAACACTGGACAATGATTCAGGGGATGTGGGTTCTATTCCCAGCTATCACTGAGCTGCTGTGTGATGTACGGAAAGGCACATCACCTCTCCACCCTGTGTTTATTTGGCCTATTTAGTCTGTAAGCTCTTTGAGGGTTTGTCCTGCTATGTTTATGTGCACCCTTGTGCAATGAACCCCTGGATTTGCAGTATTACTATTACAATAGTAAAATTTCCATGATAGAGTTAACTGGATTACCAGAGTACTATGAGCATTATGTTCACTGATCCCTTACTTACTGTTGTGTATGAGGGAGCTTTCGCCTCTTCTGTTGCAATGCAATTGGATAAAGCAGGATGTTCCCAGCCTGCCTCCTGTGAGTAAAGTGTGAGTAGTCCCTTTACACAAATGACTGTACTACAATATAACAAGAAAAAATAATAGCAACAAAAACATTATTGTGTACTGCAACCCCAGAAATCAGAAATCTCATTGGGTCCAGCAGTATCATAGACATTGGGCATAACGCAATTCTAAATTCCACCATTTGAGATGGCAACCCACAGACACAAAAGATATATGGTCTTGACATGGCACTATTTTTCAGAGATGGGCTCTAAAGTTGTATTGGCAAGTTGGAATTGGTTGATTCTCCCTTACCACTTATCTGAAATTGAAAGTGACTATTAAACAACCTGATTTTTTGATATGCCCTAATTCATTACAATTTAAAAACACACACACACATTATCTGAAGAGATCAAGGTTCTGCTGAACTGACCCTAATGAACCATAAAGCTTCTTCTGCTACAGCTAATATATGTTAATGAGAAAGCAGCATCGATTCCATTTGTTATTGGTGATGCATAGCCCTGGGAAGACAGCAAATTGGGGAAGATACCGAGTAATAAATTGCCCCATTCCTTCTCAGTGTTTGCTACAGTAATTCATTAATTTGTATAGCAATGTTAAAATATCAATATACCATCAATATTTATAAGACTATAAGAATGGCCATATTGCATCAGACTTGACCCTGGCCAATGCCAGGTGCTTCAAAGGGAACGAACAGAACAAGTGATCAAGTGATCCATCTCCTGTTCTCTATTCCCAGTTTCTGGCAATGAGGCTAGGGATACTTCAGAGCATGGTTGTGTATCCCTGAACATCCTAGCTAATAGCCATTGATGGACCTATCATCCATGAAGTTATCTAGTTCTTCTTTGAACCCTGTTAGCCTTGGCCTTCACAACATATTCTAGCAAAGAGTTCCACAGATTGATTGTGTGTTGTATGAATAAATACTTCCTTTTGTTCATTTTAAACTTGCTGCCTATTATTTTTATTGTGTGACTCCTAGTTCTCGTGTTATGAGAAGGAGTAAATAACACTTCCTTATTTACTTTCTACACGCTAGTCATGATTTTATAGATCTCTATCATATCCCTGCTTAGTTGTCTCTTTTACAAGCTGAAAAGTCTCATATGGAAGCTGTTCCATACCCTAATAATTTTTGTTTCCCTTTTCCAATCCCAAGATATCTTTTTTTGAGATGGGGCGACCAGATCTGCATGCAGTATTCAAGATGTGGGTGTACCATTGTTTTATATAGAGGCAATATGATATTTTTGTCTTATTATCTATCCCTTTCCTAATGATTCCCAACATTCCAGTAGCTCTTTTGACTGCTGCTGCACTTTGAATGAATGTTTTCAGAGAAATATGTACAATGACTCCAAGATGTTTTTCTTGAGTGGTAACAACTAACTTAGATCCCATTATTTTATATTTATAGTTGGGATTATATTTTCCAAATTGCACTACTTTGGATTTATCAACATTGAACTTCATCTGCTATTTTGTTGTACAGCCACCCAGTTATGTGAGATCTCTTTTTAACTCTTTGCAATCTGCTTTGGACTTAACTATCTTGAATAGTTTTTTTATTGTATACAAATTTTGGCACTTCACTGTTCGCCCCTTTTTCCACATCATTTATGAATATGCTGAATAGTACTTATCCCAGTACAGACCCCTGAGGAACTATTTACCTCTCTCTATTTTGAAAACTGAAGATCTATTCCTACCCTTTGTCTCCTGTCTTTTAACTGGTTAATGATCCATGGAAGGACCTTCCCTCTTATCCCATAACAGCTTACTTCATTTAAGAGCCTTGATGAAAGACTTTGTCAAAGGTTTTCTGAAAATCTAAGTATGCTATATTGACTGGATCCCCGTTGTTCACATGCTTGTTGACCCCTTTGAAGAATTCTAGTAGATTGGTGAGGCAAAAATTTCCCTTTACAAAAATCATTGTGACATTTTCCCCCAATTCTTTTTTCATGGTTCCCCCTCCCACAAGCTAAACAAAAACATTCAGCAGAGGATTCATATTGATCCGCTCAGAGCAATTCCATATGAACTGCTGATTGCTCTGTCCTTGAGGCTTAGTTTTGAAAGATCTTCTTTGTCCCTTCAAGAGCAGGAGCATGGGAACAATCTCAGGAACAGAACCACATGGCAAACAGTTTCCCTGTACCTCAAATATTATTGAGAATTCAAATTAATATTGGCAATTAAAATTGTGAACTGAAAAAACAAAACAAACCTCAATTCCAGTCAATCAAAATGTGTAATTTTGAAAATGTCAAAATACTTTATTTTTATTTCAACCTTTTCTTTTCTTTTTTAACCCTTTCAGTCTATTTAATTTAACTTTCCAAATAAAAAGTCATTTCAAATTAAAAACCCTGTTTTGTTTCAGAAATGTCTAATTTTGACATTTTGACAATTTCAAAATATTTTTCCAACTTTTATTCAAGTCAAGAGATTAATCAGAAACCAACCTTAAATTGTGAATGGTTTTGCCAAATTGGAATTTTACAACAACTAGGAACAGCTGACCAGTTCTACTGAGGAACTTCACTGTGCTTCTCTTAGTTGCAAAATATAGAACAAAGAAATAGATGAAAGGGATGCTGCAAGGATGATAAGAGTTGCTGGAGTCTCTCAAGAAAAATACAGCAGTGTTTCATGGTGACTGGAAATACAATTAAATGATTTAGTCATTTGTGCAGCCATATATAATCATATTACACATGATGTCCTGGGTTAAGACAGATTAATCGAAGGTGACTGGGATCCAAAATTTCCCCACAGCATGTGGGTAACATCTTGATTACTTTTAATAAACAGGCCCCACTCACTGGAACTCAGGAACACTAGGAATTATCCAGTCTTAGAGCTGAGTGCATTAAATATTGAAAAGCTGCAGCATACTCTTTATAACAGGAGTTATACAGCAACAGGTCTAGTTTTGTGGCTGGCACAGAACTCCTCATCTCCACATCTAGTGGCCCTGACAGCAGGAGCTACCTTGATGATGATCATGCATGAACTGTTTTAAGTGGCAATATGCTAGCATGATAGTGTAGAGTGTCTGCTTCACTCATCTCTGCCTGTAACCTCCACCTTGAGTCACAAACGCTAATCAAAGATTCATGAGAAATCCCATCACAATGAAAAAGTTCTAGGGCAAAATTTTACTTTAATTCTATTTTCCTTATAAAAGAACCTTGCAGAAGAAAAGTGTACGAGGAAATAAACAACCTCCCACAGTCATAAGCACAGAGGTCAAGTTTGCATGAGCAGAGAGCAAGAAAACATTAACTCCCAAGTTCATCCAAGGACAGTCACAGGGCTGTCACTGTCATATGTCAAGTTTCTCTTGAGAACCAGTGTACTGCTGACATTATGTTAGCTCAGTTACTTTACTGTATATCAAGATGAAAGATGCAAAGCATGCATTTATTCACTTCTTCCCCCTCATCCAACATTTTTTGTGCTATATGGCATTTCAGTAAATTAGACCAGTTAATTTGGCATTGATGATGACTAAAGGCTGCATTGTGACATATAGGCTCATCTCTGCCTGGGGACAAGTTCATTTCATTGCAAGTTTTAGACAAAGGTTAGGACTGTTTTATTACTATTATTTCTTCCAAATCTAGTTTTTCCATTCTTAGTTATGGAAAATATTAAAATAAGGTATTCATATATATGTTAATATATTTTATAAAAATTACAGCATCCATGGTAATCTTTTACATGAAAAGAAGGGGTAAAGAGTGAGGATTTTAAGTAGAGTTGGGAAAATAATACCCAAAGGAAAATATATTCAAGGACTGCCACTCTTTTTGTGTATGTTTGTTATCTGGCTATGAACAAATTGGGAGTCTCTTCATTTTTGCCATATTAAAAATGGTTGAAAAATTTCAGAGAATGATTCCCTGTCTATAACTTCTTAATATTCAGTAAACTGCAAATACTTGAGAATCAGTCTTCAAGCTCTTTGACTCGACTTGTGAACCACATGGTACCATACTTTTCTGTTCCATTATTGGATGAGCAGAACTCTCACAATTAGGTTTCCAGTGAACGTATGAGTTGGAAATTTTGTTTTCTACAAATATTGTGCAATATTTGCTTACAATTCCCCGTTTCAACAAATATTCCTGCCTGTAAACATACTTCCTAGAATATATATAAAGAACAAACACAAAAGGACAGCAAACATAGTCAATACAACTACAATATAAAAAAAATCCTCAAAAAACAATTTGAATGAATATTTGCAAAAGTTGATTAGCAATATTTACTTTATTTCTTTGTTCACATTTCTAAAATACAAACAGCAGTGCCTCACGAGTGTTCATTGTGCTTCCCCATACATTAAAATAACAAAATAAAGTAACGACAGCCCACGATAGCCCATCATCCTCTTCAGTGGCCTTAAGAAAGAGGGGGGGAAAGATGGGCTTTGCAATGATTTCCAATGATTTCCAAAACTGAATATCCTCACAAAGAACACTAGGCCAGCTGTTCTCTCTCATTTATATTGAAAGAGTTGTAGCTTAAGTATCTCTGCTTATCTCAACTGTGGCAGTATATTACAGGGAGAGAAGTCAGGTTGCCAGGTCCCAAATTATTTAGAGATTTATGGCTTAAAACTAACACCTTGGTTTCCACCTGGAAACTTACTGGAAGCCAGTGCAGATTGTGAAGCTCCTAATGCGCTCCAAACATGTAACTCTAGCCAGAGAGGTGCTAGGAAGACTAATTCATGCTTGCAAAGCACCCAGATGTTACATAAGGGAGTAACACAGATAATCCCATGAGGAAGTTAATAATTCTGTATTCACAGTGGTGTTTGAATAGTGTACAGTTAGGGCCAAGGAATGTGCTGGCTGCTGCTTCCTGCAGCCCCATCTGGCCTGGAATGGCAACCTAAAGCCAGTTGGAGCTGTGATCAGCTGAACCTGCTGACACGGCAGGTAAACAAACAGTCCCAGCCCTGGCGTGCCATGTGCCAAAAGTTGCTGATCCCTGTCAGAAACTCATAGACTTTAAGGCCAGAAGAGATCATCATAGTCATATAGTCTTGTTAGGGGAAAATCAAAAGGCGCTTCTCATCCTTACCTGAAACCCCGAGAAAGAGCGGAGTTGAAGGTAAAACTCACAACAGTCAGAGACCAATGAAGAGTTAAACCACACAGCTCTGATCAAAGCGGAACATTAACACTCCCCCCCCCCCCCCGACTCCTTTGGCTAGCAGGGGTGATGTGATCTTCAGTTTATTTAAGGCAGCATGAGAGATTTATAGGGTACAGAGGAGGGGTTTGAGCAAAGTATGTGCCAGGGGCATGTGTATTGGCAAGCAGTTACATAAACCAAGGGTCCTTGACCTCTGGGTCAGCATCTGTCTCAAGACAATTCATCATTCAACGGGTAGCAATTCTTAACAGCTACAATATTCTAACAGAGTGTGAATACAGCACATTCTTTAAGCAAATACAGAAGTAACAAACGCATAATCTTAAGATAAAGGCACAGGACAAAAATCAGCAATCCGTGTGAGAATAGAACACAGAGTCTAAAAGCAAGGTCAAAGAAAGAGATACTAGCAAAATACAATAACCCTACATAAGCAAAAAAGCTTTTGCCTAGCTGAATATTTTTAACGCTTAACAATCTGACCTCCTGTACATTTCAGGCCACAGAACCTCACCTACCTACTCCTGTAATAGGCCCTAACCTCTGACTGAATTACTGAAGTGACCTTATTTTCTACATCAGGAAACTAAGATACAGAGAAGCTAAATCCGTTATTTTCAAGTGTCCAATTATTTTAGATGCATACAGGAGGCATGCAAATAAGGATGCCCAAGAATTGAGATTACCTAAAAAGAGTGGACACAATTAAGTTGCCCAAAGTCACAAAAGTGAGTCAGTGATAGAGCCAGGAATTGATCCCAGGTCTCCTTATTCCAATTTTCGTGCTCTAAGTATAATACAAACATATTCTTCCCCTTAAAAAAGCCACAGGGAACTAAAGAGGATGAAAGGAAGTTGTGGTCCAAGTTGATTTAAATTCCAAACTCTCATAGGCAGATTTAGTATTTGGAAGAAAGATCTGAGAAGGATGTAAGTGGGTACAGTAAAGCCAATTTCATATATCAGAGATAGGAAAGCTAAGTACTTGAGTCATGAAAGACTGCAGATATAAAATTACTAGTTAGCTAAGCTGGCTAGGGGCAGCAGGAAGCAGAGCCAGCCAAGCAAGGGAAAGAACAAGGAACTAAGAGAAAGGGAGGTCATCTCAGAAAATGGCAGAAGGCATCAGGCACTGATCACACAATGCCAAACAATACAAAACAGGCAACAGTATCAGCCAATTACAACAACAAGTATCAGACAGAAGGTCTGTGAGCAAGTAAGAGAATCATTAGGTAAGTATGCACCAACAATTAGGGACTGATCCAGTAACGTGCTGAGTGCTCTCGACTCCTTCAGAGTGATCAACATCTGTCTGGGGTGCTCTGGATATTGAAGGATCAGGCTATCAGTTCAATTTTGATCTGATTGGCAACATCACAGTAGCCATGATGGGTCCTTTCACATTGCCTGTGAATCACTACTTCAACTCCTCTCCAAATTAGTAACGACCAGACATCTTTCATAACTGATAAAGTCAAATTTTTCAAATTGGTGTTCTGATTTTTTCAGGTACTGACCCCAGACCTCCCACTGTATTCAACAGGAATGTTTGAATGTTTCAGGTCCAACCAAAATTGTGTTTTTTTTAATTTCTAAGTATCAAAAAATAAAAAAAAATGTAAAAAAAACCAAAAAACATTTTAGGTCAAGAAAAGCTTTATTTTTACCTGAAATGAAGTGTTTTGTTTTGACTTCAAGTATTTTTAAATGTTTTGGATTTTTTTTTAAATAAAAGCCATTTTGAACCCAAAAGTTGAAACATTTAGCTTTGAAAATGTTAAAATTAAATGTTTTGATTTTTTAACCAAAATAATTTGGCTAAATTGATACAAATTAGCAAAATATTTCCATATTTATACTGAAAAAGTTTAGAGTGAAAAAATTCACCGGCAGTTGTCTGAATGTCTTCTGGCTTAAAATGTAAATCCCTGCTAAAGCCATGTTGAGCTAATGTGAAGCTTATGCTATCACTGCCTATGCTTTATCTGTTTCGTAGATAAAAACAGAAAATGACTTCACTTACCAGAGTTCTCATTTTGATTCCTTCCATAAGCACCATAAGTCACCTAATTTTTTACTTTTATACAAAAGCAGTTTTTTAGTGCCTGTGAATGGTGCTAGTTTGACAGCCTAGCAGAATGAAGGCCTCCTTAAATTGGAAAGATCTGCCATGACCATCAACCATACAGATGTCTCCTAAACTAGCTCAACCTCAAACCTTATTACACGTGGAAGTGAAGGGGGTGTTTGGTTACCAAGACCTATGCAGTCTTTGGTATCTGTGAATAAGAGCATCAGTTAGTTCTAATTGTGAAGATGGATGGCTATCAATGAAAATAACTTTTGGCCTCTGCCAGTTTGGACAGGATTTGAAAAATCAATTGACAAAAAATCAACCAAAAAGAGAAACAGCACAGCCACTCCCTAAGGCAGTGATTCTCAACCAGGGTTACGTCTACCCCTGGGAGTATGCAGGTCTTGCAGGGGGTATATCAGTTCAGCTAGATATTTCCCTAGTTTTACAAAAGTCTACATAAAAAGCACAAGAAAAGTAAGTACAAACTAAAATTTCTCTATAATTTTGCATTTATGTTTAAAATTGTTTTTACATGTGCCTAAAGTCTGTCATAAGTGCACATTAAAAATAAAATTCAAATATATAGACCAACACATCACTCTAGCAAAAACAAAACAAAACAAATCAGAACAATGGAGTCATGGGAAGTCTATAATAAAGGTATGTCACATATAAGAGTTATTGATATTAGTCAATTTGCTGGAATATACATATATATGGATATAGATATAGATAGATATAAATATATATTTTGAAAAACCAGACTGCAGGACCACTCATAAGAATAACTAAAAAAAGAAATTAATCCTGTACATTTTCTTTCTCCTTCCATATTTTCACAACATACCAGTTTTCTAATACTTATTAAAATTCCTTCTTTGAGTTGACAAATGTTAATGGAATTCATTCATTCACCATTTTCAAAATGACTTGGCCCTAAAATAAAGTATAATACTAGGAATGTGGTTTCTTATTCCTATGATCTGATAGGTATTTCTATATGAGTAGCATAGCTACCAAGTTTTCAAAAGGACAGCATTCCTTTGGCAGGAGTAGTTTATACCACTAGATTGACAGCCATGGTTGAATTGTAGGTGCAAATCTGAGGACAGCTTTACAGTACAGCCAGGATTGATGCACTGACATCAAACCACCTGTGGTTGATTTAGTGGGTCTAGTAAAGACCTGCCAAATTGACTTCAGATCGCTCTCCTGTCGAATCCTGTACTCTACCAATGACAAGAAGAGTAAGATAAGTCGGCGAGATAATTTCTCCCGTCGACCCCCCTGCGGTGTAGACCCTGTGGTAACTCGACCTAAGGTACGTCAACTCCAGCTACATTATTCAAGTAGCTGGAGTTGTGTAGTGTAGGTCGACTTACCGTGGTAAAGTTTATATATAGCCTGAGTTCCTGTATTTCCTACTACCTAGCTGAATCATAAATTGTGCTGACAGAAAAGGTGATCAGATGAAAATTTGGGCCATAAAGAAAATACATATTGTATGTAGCTTATATTTGCCTTCAATTATTCTTAAATATTTATTTACTTATGACAACACAACAAATTCCAGAAATATAGATTAAAAAATAATTACTCTGCCAAATCTCTATGCCATAGATTACTTTCAAGAATGATTTCTTCTCTTTGTGTGTTGGTGCCTAGAAACCACCAAACTAGATTATCATTCACTATTTTTTTCTTTTTTTCTTTGGTATTTGACTCTATATCTGTTTGTAGCTTCCGGTAGATCCAATATGTTACCAGGGCCTAAGTCTCTGTCTCTGCTAGTTCTGTGCCTGAGGTTATCACCTTTTGTCACAGTGTCTATTTTTGTCTATCTTTTCTCTGCTGATCCTGCTTTTGTATTTATTACTCCTCAGACTCTTCGTGCTGGGCCCTGGTTCTTTCTTTGATCATAGTTTGGCTCTGTTTTTCCTAATTTCAGGTTTCCTTTCGTGCCTGATATACAGCGATATATGTGGCAAACACCTGGTGTGACACTGATGGAAATACCATGCGTGGTCTGTGTGTGTTTATTATTTCCACTTGTTACATTATGGGACAAATTAGCAAAGATCAGCCCTCACATGCATGTACACAAAATTGCACACTGGTATATATACATTCAGATTTGTTCTGTGCAAATTCTAGTGCTTCCTCTATTACTGTCAAAGGTCTAACACCTGCACATGGGAGCTCTAGAATTTACACTCATAAATCCCATTTTAGGGACTAAGGTTTGATTCTAAAACTCACCATCACAGGTTTTATTTTATTAACAGTGACAAAGAGTCCTGTGGCACCTTAGAGACTAACTAAAGTATTAGAGCATAAGCTTTCGTGGGCTAATACCCACTTCGTCGGATGCATGCAGTGGAAGCATCCAGGGGCAGGTATGAATAGGTAGGCAAGAACCAGGTTAAAGATAACAGGGTGGGTCCAATGAGGCTGAACCAGCTGTATCTCTAATCAGGGAGGGTGAGGTATTCCTCTAGCAGCTGAAGTGGAGGTGTGAACAGCGAGAGAAGAGAAACTGCTCTTGTAGTTAGCTAGCCATTCAAAATCTCTATTCAGTCCCAAACTGATTGTGTCAAATTTGCAAATGAATTGCAACTCTGCAGTTTCTCTTTGCAGTCTGGTCTTAAAGTTTTTTGCTGCAAAATGCTGACCTTTAAGTCTTTCGTGGTATGTGCGGGGAGATTGAAGTGTTCTCCTCCAGTTCAGCTGCTAGAGGAATACCTCACCCTCCCTGATTAGAGATACAGTTGGTTCAGCCTCATTGGACCCACCCAGTTATCTTTAACCTGGTTCTTGCCTACCTATTTATACCTGCCCCTGGATACTTCCACTGCATGCATCTGACGAAGTGAGTATTAGCCCACAAAAGTTTATGCTCTAATACTTTAGTTAGTCTTTAAGGTGCCACAGGACTCTTTGTCACTTCTGCAATTCCAGACTAACACGACTACCCCTCTGATTCTTTATTAATAGTGTTATTACAAATGTTTGTTGATATCTAGTGTAAGCATACATACATGACTGCACAAGTTGAATTTGCAACAGATACCCTGTTCAAACACATTTTCAGATCCAAATTTTCATATGGCTTCTAAATTAATATTACATAAACCTGTTTGGGAAATGCATTTTTCACCCCTCCTTCATGGAAGATTTTGGGTTTTTTTTTACAAAAAAATATTGAAAACCCAAATATTTTGGACAAAAATGAAATATTCCAATTTACAATGATTCTGCTGCCTCATTGGTACTGTAGTTTAGGTGCCATGTGCTCCCATTCTCATCTATGGTTTGGGCTCTCTGGCTAGACTACATCTCCCATAAGGCACCACTTTCTCCCAGCTTTTTGAGGGTAGGTGGGAGTCAGAGGAGTCTATGGCTATGGTGCATCATGCACTAATTCCCCCCAAAGTATTTTGTTTAAATTTTCCTAAGAAAAAAATGAAACATTTCTGCAGAAAATTGAAATTTTCCCATGGAAAAATGAAAAATTCCCAACCAGCACTATCAATAAGATCTATCTGTCAGTATGAATAATCAGAAATCAGTTTATTTTGTTCTATATAGGGCTTTAACAACCTACCAGATGACTCATCAGAAGATTCTTGGATGTTTATACAGAGTCCACAGGCTTACTAGCTTATTATGAAGTGATAAAGTTTATCACTTCATAATAGGTGGAAAGCTGTTCAAAGAGCTAATTTTGTAAATCAAAGGAGCCAATACATTGTGTCCTAGTCAAATTGAACAACAAGGGTGATCCAATATGCATTCTTGTGATTTTCAATACCTGCACAGTCTTAAGGCAGTTTGGTTATTAATATCTTGCATTTTGGTCCATGAATGAAGGATATTAATCTTCCAGGAAAATCCACAGCAATTTCTATTTCATGGCGATTTTCTTTGAATATCGCTATCTGGGATCAGGATTTTAAGAGTCTTCTGAGAAATATCTTGACCCTTAAAGCCAGCCCAGAAATTGAATTCATTTTCAGAGCTCTTCCTTTTGATTTCAGATTATCAGTTTTCATTGCATCAGAAAGATATTCACTTGAAGGGAAAGCAGAGAAGGAACGGCAAGCCTAATTTCTTGAGAGGTCAGCCATTTGAGCATTTGTTTGGAGGAAAACACAGAATATTGTGTACTTGTTTAAACAATATACAGCGGAAATGGGTTATGTAAGATATCTTGGATAGTTTTTCTATTTTCCATTATGAAACAACTTGAACAACCAAACTGGCAATTAGTTTCTATAGATACAAATGGAGCTACCGTGAACTTTTCTTCAAAGTTGCAAGCTCTGACCAAGCTGAACAGCTGAATTCATTTATCATTGTGAATATGACATGGGCTACAATGGATCTTATGTATGTTCGGGTTCCAAGAGTGTTAGCCAACATAATGATTGACATGAATATTACTGCAACTGTTTTAGCTATGTTTGGGTCCCAAGGCCCTGCCTACATGAGGGAACAGCTGAGCTAGCCCAATCAAAGTAATATGATAATATTATAATGGCACAGATTTATAAACAAGTTTATAAACAAACTTATAAAGTTTGTGGATGATACTAACCTGGGAGGGGTTGCAAGTGCTTTGGAGGATAAGATTAAAATTCAAAATGATTTGGAAAAAATGGAGAAATGATCTGAAGTAAATAGGATGAAATTCAATAAGGACAAAATTTATAGTACTCCACTTAGGAAGGAACAATCAATTGCATACAAAATGGGAAATGACTGCCCAGGAAGGAGTATTGTGGAAAGGAATCAGAAGGTCATTATGGATCACAAGCTAAACATGAGTCAACAGTGTAACACTGTTGAAGAAAAAGCAAACACCCTTCTGTGATGTATTAGCAGGAGTGTTGTAAGTAAGACATGAGAAGTAATTCTTCTGCTCTGCTCCATGCTTATTAGGCTTCAACTGGAGTATTGTGTCCGGTTCTGGGTGCCACATTTCAGAAAAGATGTGGACAAATAGGAGAAAGTTCAGAGAAAAGCTACAAAACTTATTAAAGGTCTAGAAAACATGACTTATGAAGAAAGACTGAAAAAATGAGTTTGTTTAGTCTAGAGAGGGGACATGATGACAGCTTTCAAGTACATAAAGGTTGTTACAAGGAGACGTGAGAAAAATGTTCTTAACCTCTGAGGATAGGACAAGAAGCAATGGGCTTAAATTGCTGCGAAGGCGGTTTAGATTGGACATTAAGAAAAACTTCCTGTCAGGGTAGTAGAAGATTTTAAAAAGCTGGTTAGACAATCACCTGTCAGGAATTGTCTAGAATAGATAATACTTAGCCCTGCCATGAGTGTAGGGGACTGAACTAGATGGGACTATAAGGGACCTTGAGAGATCATGATTCTAAGATGCAGTTGGAAACAATCCTTAATACCCAAGTTAGACTCAGATTAATACTAATAATCATGTTAGCAGGTCATGTTATAAATGATGAAGTGGTACTAATTCAGCTATTGCTTGGGAAGGAGCAAATTCTGGTCCCCACCCCTACGGCAGGCACCACATTGAGGTGTCCTCTGATCCCCTTGCTCCTCCGACAGGGACTCTAGGTCTCACTCAGCTGGTACATCTCTTCTTTTTTTTACTCACATAGTTCCCGAACTGATGCCACCAGAAATTGAGTTCTCTGAGGACTCTTCTGTGCTCTGCTGTACAAGAATAGACTCCCCATGCTACACAACTCACTGATGTTTGGCCTGGCTTCAACTCCGTCTGTATGGAGGGGTGGAAATTTCAGAGGTATTGAAACCTACTTTAGTATAGAACTTGATTTAGTGTGGGACCACTGCTTTAAAATGGTTGGGCCATTGTTCCCCAGCTCCATGGCCTATGGAACCTTAAACAAGTGAAAAAAGCTTGGGTGAGTGTGCATTCACCCCTTCCCAGGGCCGTTCAATTTGTGCTACTGACAAATCGGTGTTAAGGGGAGGTTTTGATCAAATTAAGCTAACTTAATTGAGTTAAATTTGTTTTAAATCATTTTTTTTATCTGAGGTCTGTGAGAAAGGAATCCTCCTCCACAATGTGTGGAAAAAAACCCAGAGTTTCTATATAGCTGTTAATACCAACGGATGATTGATCTGCCCTGTTTCCATTTTTCCCCTAACCCTTCCCTGCTCCACATCAACACTCTTGTGAAGAGATCCTCCAGAAATACTTGTCAAACAAACTCACAAATGCTAAACCCCAATTCTACAGACAAGTAAGAGAACAGTTATAGTTAGCAATTACATACACAAACCACGACCCCTGATTAGCAGAACTGTACCAGTTGTCTTGCATCTGGGTCTCTCTGAAGCCACAAAGAAGGGGATCTGTATTATGTAGCCACTGTATTATGAATACTTTCTGTACAGGTTTTCCTGGGTGACATATAATAACTAGGTCCATTCCCAGTTTGAAGGCATTTACATCAAGCAATTTGGAGAAGGAAAACAAACTTTCTGGCTAATAAGAATGACAGAGGTTGGGTGAACACATCTTCCCTAGGTGTCAGGGAGGAGTGATATAAATGAGGCAGAATGTCTCCATTCCAGGTGCCCCAAACAGGGATTTGCTGGGTTTTCATCTTCTCTGCTTATAAAGGCAGAAGAAGTGTTCTGGTCCTATGCTAAGAATAACTGAAAATGGAATATTTGCCAGAATGCTTTAAATTATTGGCTATGCAATGACAGATCAGTAGAGTGTTAAATGTAAATAGGTTTTAATTATTTCTTTCACAATTATCCTAAATAAGAAGAGAAAGGGATCCCTTTAAGGGTAAGTTTTCCCCCCTCTCTGCAGTGCTAATCAAATGTGAAGAATGATGAGTTGGACTGCCTGGGCCCAGTTCTGCATTTCTGAGTCTGAGTAAGGACTGCAACATCAGACTTAATGATCAATTACACAAAGAGCATTAATTACTTTAAAAATCAATTGTCAAAAAACCATCAGTTCTCAGTTACATACTGCCTACGAGGTCTGAGAAAAGGATTAAAAGTGCTTTGCAGACATCAGTTAATTAAACCTCATAACACCCCTAGGAAGCAATGGGAACAGAGCCCAGGTCCTCATTCACACCTGTCTGCTTTAATAGTTAAGGGCGTGTATTCTCTGCAGAATTTACCCAGGAAATCAGCACCTATATCTAAACCCTCAGATTAGCCTAGTATGAAGTCAGCAGCCAGATTTCAAAGCCACGTTCAAGTTACTGAATCTTCACTGGCTTTATACTCACATGTGTATTGCTAGGACTTCTGGGGGTATATTCCATGTTTCTTTGTGCTGCAATAAGTTGAGTCAGCAAATTTATTTCTCAGTAAATTGTGGGAGAATGTGTCTGCCCTTCTGGGTATATGGGGGGAATTCTGAGAAGACATTGGAGGACTATCAGCACTTAAGTGATTTAACATGCATCCTCACTGCAAGGCTGGCAGGTTACCAGCCCAGGTGAATGCAACACCTGGACTCTAGCCTATACTCCCATCTGGGCTAGCTAGCCCAGGTTTAAAGCACTAACAAACTTCAGTGAGAATGTTTTGTGTGTGTGTGTGTGCATAGGAGGGTTGTTGGGGCAACAGCTGAATAGCAGTCTTGGTTAACTCTGCATTGATGACATACCCTAATACTATTGTTCCAGCTATAAAACATACATATAATATTAATTAAACAGAAGTAATTTAAGAAATGGATACTTCTGCAGATCACTGACCAGTTTTAACTGCCAGTCTCTATGTACATTTTATGATGATCAGTAAGGGGTAATAAGACATACTTGAAGTTGTAGCATGAGTGCTCACTGAAGGTTTTGTGTTACAGCAACAGTGTACAAATGAAAACTGAAAGGTGACATTCGTATCAGAGGACACAAGATCTTCAGCAATGTAGTATTCCACTCCTGCTACAGCATATGGAACACTACAGTAGTAAGCTGATTTTTGTTTCTCTTTTCTTCCGTACACAGGTAGCTTAATAGTCTGAACACACATCAGAGTGTTTGCTCCACAGAGAAATACAGTGACATCTGCTGGAAAAGCAGCGCTCCTATTTTACAGGAGCAAGTTTCTCCTAAGTTACCTATTTAATTAGACAGAAGTATTGTACTCTCAGGCACAGCATGAATGCATTTTGTTTGGCACTCTGAGCAGGATTCAGTAAGAATATAGAGTGGCTTCTGCCATGCAGAGAGTAATGATGTGATTTCAATCTGAATTCAGCAGTTCTAAGAAAAAATACCTGGGGTAATGCTTGTGTTCAGTTACACATTGTATACTGTTAGGATTCCCAAAAGGATTCAAGAAGAAAATAGATACTCTACCACCGTTGCTGGGTCAGTTGGCTCTTTCTCAGATATACAAGGAAAGGCAGAGGGCCCATGAAGTTTTCTCTATGCTTGTTCCTCCTGCATAGCAACTGAATATAATCGTAGTAGCTCTGCTTCTTCAGGGATTCCTCTGTTTTAGGCAAAATCTCTCTAATCTCTGCCCCCTGCAAGTGTGGCTGTACATTGCCCCAAATGAGAACAAATAGCTAAAAGACATAATTTGTCCAGTCCCTTTAGAATATCCTCTTGGCTTATTTTTTCATACTCCATTTCATCTGAATAAGTGAGTCATTACAAGGGGCTGATATTAATAAAACCTTATAAATTAATGAGCTGAAAGGGAAAAAAGGCAGTACATTTGTAAAGCAGAAGGTAGGAGTATCAGAGGGGAACCTAAGCCCACGAGTTAAGATCTACATACAGACTTCTTCAGAGTTGGGGTGTGGATCTTTGGTTTGATTCACATATTACTTGAAATTTGGAAGTGGAACAAATTTCCCCAAAGCTCAGAGGCATTTGGACTTCAAGTTCTAATATGAGTACATCGTAAGCACATCCCCTGAGCCAAAGTGGGTATAATGCAACATAACTTCACTGTAACAAATGAATAAAGTCATTGGAGTCAGTTGAACATCTGACCCAACCTATCTACACAACATCTCAAGTTCAGCAGTGCTGCTCTCCACACTGACATATGATTTTCACACTAGGAATGCTAATTTTTTTCCACTTCTGCTCTTTCAACTGGATTAGTCAGTTCAGAAATCATTGGGGGAATCTTCTTTCCCAGAGGCCATAATAAAATATAAGGAAACTGCAGTCTAGCAGCTGAAGCCATAATTGAACTGAAAATGAGATCATGCATTAAGCAGTGACAAACCTCAAAAGTTTCAGAGGTTGGTTTGTTCAAATATGTCTCCGGAATTTCAGTTGCTTCTCTGAAGTGTTGTGCAGATCTCATGGGCCTGTAAAAATAGGCTAGAACTCTCATGGGAGAGAAATATATGAATCTACTAATTTCTATTCTTTTGAAAGGCTCCATCTACCACCCTACCACCCTTCCTAGCTAAGCTGTTCTGTCCTGCAGTGGAACAGAGCAATTACAAAGCTGCAGAGCAATGAGGACTCAGAAGATCTACCTAAGAAAACAGTCCAGAAAAGAGGTATTCAAAAGCTATGACAGCTAACACCCTTGATTTCTCTGTAGTACCTGCTGATTTACACTAGTGTAAGTGAGCCCAGAATCAGGAGCTTAAACTTCTAATGTGTCCAGGTACTTGCATAAACCACATGCTTCATCATACCATACATGCTTTTGTAGATTATTCACCCAGAGGCCAGCACTACTGCAGTAGTAACTGCTGAAAGAGATGGCTCTAGGGACCAAACCATTAGGATAGACATGTATAGCTGTTTTCTAGGCACAAGTTCAAATCACAGCTGTGTTAACTCAGCCCTTCAATATTCTAAGGTACATTAGTTTTGTACAGATTATGAAACCATAAAAGCCAATGCCCTGTCTGTTTTGCATAATTTGCATAAGAACCAAAAGCCTCTAGTGGTGTAAATTTTTGATACTCCATTGACTTCAGTAGAATTTTGCTAAATAACACCAACCGACTAGTTAGCCCCAAAGACCAAGTGGCATTTTGCTAATAGTAGAGATTTCTCCCAGCACTTCTCTTCTCTTTATTCTGTTTGCAAAGCTTTTCTTGTCTGACAGGCTACCGCCCTCTACTCCTGCAGTGATTCATTGTTGTAGTCAAGCTATTCCTCTATATATGTTATATGATACGTCCTTCAGCCGTGGGCCAGTAAAGTCAATTGGACCACTTGTCTGAGTAAGGACTTTACTTTACAAAGTATAAGTTTGGAACTGATTTGGAATCCTTTTGTACAGAAACTGACATATAAATTAAATATAATTGTATTATTATTATTAAACTGTGGTACTGGAGAAACTCCAAATGTGCCAAGACATTTTTATTTAGACATATACAACAATGTGGAATATGTGATTTTTACAAACCATAATCTGTTGCATAATAAACAAGAATCATTTATGATGCAGATTCACACCCTTAAACTTATTTTGTGTAACAAGTTAACTACATTCACATTTAAGTATATACATTTCATATATCATGATACAGCTCATTTATTTTTTTAAGTGGCCTAGTTGACTTTCAGTTTAGACTTCTAAGATGCTTCCTGAATATCATCAGATCAGAATAACTCCAGTGAACCTCTACAGCACATGGCAATTCATTGGTCAAAACCATAAAGGAGTGATTGCTCAAAAGACTGAGAGCCAAATCTCGATTCCTTGAAGTTAATAGCAAAACTCTTTTTGACTTAAATGGAACCACTATTTTGTCCTTAAAAGCACATTTCACCCTGCAAAAGCTGCTTTTTTTTTTTTTTTTTTACAAAACCTCTTGGACATTAGTAAATCCTGAACTTTAGTGCTGCAGTACTGCTACTGGGTATGTCACAAGCACATAGAAAAACATGCTCCTTCTGGCTGTTTTGCACAACTTCTGTTCACTTGAGGTAGTCTCTGGCTATAGGAAGATTCAAGTGTTTAATATAAATAGGGGGGTCTCATGCTTTGTAGCTTCTGTCGAACAAATTCATTACACATGCCAGGGGCTCCTTAAATTCCTGCATTTCAGCCCACAAACTCCCTGTATGCTACCTCCAATCCTTATCTATTGCAGGGTCTCCCTGAAATCCTCTCAATTTTCCCCCTCCCAGGGGTTCTGTGTGCCTCCATTCCCCCCTTCTCTCATACCATGGTTTCCCATCCTTTCCCCATGGCATGGGTTCAATGTGCCCCCATTTCCCCTCTCTATACCAGTGCTCCCCATTGTCATACTCATGCCAGGCTCTGTTTGCAACCCCCATTTCCCCCATAGCTCCATGTTGGGGCTCTGTGTGCCCACTTCCTCCCTATCCGGGTCCTCCAATCTCCCCCTAATAGGGGTTCTGTATGCCTCCCATACTCCGGTCCCTCATTCTGCCTTCATGCCCAGGGCTGTGTGCCCTCCCCAGGCTCATCTTTCTCCCATATTCCTCTATTCTCCCTTTCTCCCATCATGTTATTGGTCTAGGAGAAAAGTCATTCAAGGTGTCTACTCATCTATTGAGAGGAGGAGCAAAGATGAAATGAGATATTCTTTTACTGGAAGGCATTAGTGAGAACCATCATCCAGTTGTTTGATCAATACACAATTGCAGAGGTACTTGAAACCATAGTTGAGTTCAACATATGGCAGAGCAATTAAACACAACTTGTCAGCTGACAAAGAGCTTATGGGCCTCAGGCTGGGGTTAGAGTATGGGCTCTGGCATCCTTCCCCATCAGAGGGTCCCAGAACTCAGGCTCCATCCTGAACCCAAATATCTACGTCACAGTTTTACAGCCCCATGAATCCAAGCCAGTTGACATACACCAGCAGCTGGTATTTAATTGCTTTGTAGACATACCCTATGTGTTTGCAAATCCTCCCTTTCAATTTTCCAGTTTTCCCCAAAATTACTAGGGTTCTTACCACAGAAACTTAGACATTCCCTGAAATTTTGGAACTCATGAAATTAAATACTCAAAACTGTTTGAATTACAGACAGATAGCCGCATGGAAATGCCATCAGTGCCAGCCGATCAGTGAAAGTCAGCAATATTTTAATAATTCTCCTGGTCATATGCTTCAAGTTGCATTATTCTTTAGTGCAAATGGAGACTTTAGGCACGAAGTCAGAAAACACAGTGAGAACATTTTCTGGACTCCATAAATATTTCTTTTTGCTCCAGCTTTCTTCCTAATTTTGTTTTTGCCAAGTTTAACATTATTTTGTGCATTTTACTGTACCAAACCTGAACCTCTGAAACATATGGAACATTGCTCTTTAATAGAAAGCTGAACCAAATTAGTACATTTTACATTTTCCAAAATGCTAGAGGAAGTTTTCTGTTGCCAGTGGCAGTGGGGAAATTGCTAAAATTGCAGCAACAAAAAGTATCTTATTTTCTCTTATTTGCCAAGAAACAAGAACCAAAAACATGGTTGTTTCACTTTGTGTGTGAAATTCTTTGCATAGTGTGAAATACTATATTATTACCAAAAAAAGCATTAATTAATTAGATTAATTCATTACAAATGTTTCCAGTCCAAGGGTGACACTAATCTATACAATTATGAGATTCTTACATTTGCTAGTGTGCATGGAAAGTTCATTAAAAAAAGTAACTGAAAAATCAGGAGCAATCATCCCAAGGAAAAAGCCTTTGCATCATTTGAGTTTGTTACTATGTTATGGCATCCCCTGGACAAATTACAGTCTAATGGTGCATACTTGCGAGGAAAGGAGAAACTAAGATTAGGAGTTACAGCTCTGTCATATGTTTTCAGTTTATGCAGATAACAAGAGAGGTCACATAGGAGGTACCCTGATTGTCTCAATTGCTGAAGTCCTTCTGACTAACGCTGTCTTTAGGGCCATCTCATAACTAGACAAATACACACTTTTAGGATCTTCTTCAGCCAGGGATTCACAAAGAGTTCTTCCCATGGCTCTTAGATTGTATCATTTCACTAAAAGGTTGTGTGTTGGACTATGTGTCAATCACTTTGGGTCTGATTTTGCCACCACTGAGTAGTATCTTTAATCCCCATGTAGTTTGTTGGAAAACAATACAACTACATGACGACAGGTAGACGCAGTGATGGAGCAGCCAATTTTTTTTTGGAAGAATTTGGGGAATCTCATGTTTGCTGTAACACTTCCATGAAATTACTTACTACTTTAAAATTGGTAACAAGAAAAGCAAGACTTTCTGCTAGTGAAAAGCCAGGAAACTGAAATGCTCTATTCTATTCGGTATCAAAAGATAGTAATATAAAAGCCCTATAACATTTATGCTTGAGACTCACATGACACCACAGCTTTGTTTTTGATCCAGAGGTTGAGAGAATAGCCAATAAAATAATATAATAGGAATAATAATTAATATTTAATAAATAATAAACATGAAAGAGCGAACTGCATTCAAAGCAGAATGTTCCTATGGTGAAAAGAACTGTTTTAATTTGGGATTCAGAGAGTGATGTAAGGTTTTCCATAATCAGTTATTTATCCTGAAACTTATAATGGATGCACTGTGAACAAAGGGAGGAATAAAACAAACTTAATCTTATAGCATGAACGTGAAATTAAAGCCACAATTGTAGCACTCACATCATTAAGACTGTAAGGCTCCTTTACACATTATATCCTACTGTCCACCTGAAAAGGGCACAGAGACAAACACAATGGGCTGCAGTGTATTCAGGCTTGTGTAGGGTGTGGTAATAGTGAGGGAAGAGCCCTTTTGCAGCCTTACACTAGAGCTGGTCACTAACCCATTCTTGGCACTCAAGGATTGCTCTAGCATCTGCCACAGTGTTATCCTCCTCTTGGGTTAAGGTAGTGAGAGAGGCAATAGTATCTGTCACTGATACTCTTGTGCAACTAACAATGAGCACTGGCCTCTCACGGAAGAGACTGTGTCTCATGTGAAACACAAGCCACACAGTTGACACCTTAATGCACATTTCCATAAAAGCAGACTGCTGCATAGTCGGAATAGTCATTGCTTGTTGACATTCACACATGGCTTTTGTCCACATTTCTAAAATACTCTTCCTTAGAATCCTCTTTTGATCATACTGTTGCCAGGCAGCATCCATGAGTATTGTCAACTAAATGTTCTGCGGTAATTAGATTATTTCTCTTGATTAGCCAACAGCTGTAAAGTGGGGCGGGGGGGTTAAATAATTTTCACAGGATTGGTGAAAGGGATGGAGCTATTTATAATTTCACTTGAGTTTACTAATTTCCAGCCCAACAGGACATCCTCTCTTGCAAATGTGCCAGGATTGGCTTTTAACAGCCTCTACTCTGCTGGTTGTAACTGGGACCTAATCATGCCTAATCTGGTTTCAAATCTGTTTATATGCATAGGTTCCTAAAATGAATAAAATTTATCAGACGACAGCAGAATCTTTCAATCTGCTGTCATCAGAGGAAACCATTCCCCTACTTTCCCTACCTTGCCTAACAAGAGATTACATATAGCAAACAAATGATGAGCAAATATCAGAATTGTAGGTAGGCCAAGAAAACATTCAAATGTTTGGAAGATTTATGTGAACTTTTATCAAACATTTTAGTTAGTCCTGGTCAGGCTAAAAAACCATGGGAATTGAGTCTTGTGTGACAGACTGGAAAGAGTGGGGTTTTCCAAACCCACCAATATGTTAATGAAACTGAAGAAGCAGTATGGCCTAGTGCTAGAGCACTGGGCAGGGACTCAGGAGACAAGAGATTCTATTCCTTGCTTTGTCACTAGCTTGTCAGCTGACCTTGGGCAAAAAAAAGTTCACCTCTCTGCCTCATTTTTCTCATGTGCAAAATGTGGACAATACTTAGCTCTTTTGTCAAGCACTTTGAGCGCTACTACTGGAAAGTGGTAGAGAAGAAGCATGATATTTATTATTATATTTGTTATTTATTATTATTTTGTTATTCTTTTAAAGATTCAGCTGCTCCCTGAAACCAATATAAGACTGAGCTACTATCATATAAATTTATTTATTGTTATTTATATTGCAGTAGCACCCAGAAGTCCTAGGCCCTGTATAAACACACAACAAAAAGATGACCTCTGTCACAGAAAGCTTATGGTCTAAGTGCTGTATGACACCACTCCATGTTGTCACTTCTGGATGTAGCCAGAACTAGGAAGTGTGAAATTTGCAAAAAGAAGGTTGCACTCATTTTATCTTTGTTTGTTCATTTTTTATTGAATCTTGAGAATTTTAGATTTGGTACAGTACAGGTTTAAAATAGCTCATTTAGGTCATATACTCTAGTGGAGTAGGAAGACCACTTATTCTCTTCTTCAAAATACCACATGAGATTAGTTCTGACCATCAGAGGGTCCCTGAATAAGGAAGGGCTCACAACCCTTCTCTTTAGAGACTCAACACTCATTTTTGGAAATCTCAAAAGAGCAGGTTCTTTCATTACATTTTTGCACTTCTACTCCAGACTCCAGCCCAGGGACCCTAATAGTATCAGCTAAGATGGCTGACCTTTTAGCCACAAAACAATTCCCTGGGCAACTTCCCCACAGCAGTCCCCGCTTCTTCAAACTCCACTTCACCCTTACCTCAGGGCCTCCTTCCTTCTGTATGATATGTTGACCACCACTCAGTCTCACAAACAGCATAACTTCCTTCCACAGCTCCTGACACCCACAGCCCACTTGACTAACTGGGAGGTTTTTATCTGGTTTCAGCCAGTCCCTGATTGGCTTCAGATGTCCCAATCAGGCTAGCTGTTTCTACTCCTTTCTAGAAGGTTCTTAATTGGCCCCGGGTGTCTTGATTGGCCTGGAGTAGCCTTTGTTTCGCTATCCAGGAAACAGGGACCTGCACATCCTGAGACTATACCTGCCTTCCAGCACTCTCCTATATCCTTCTGGTCTGACTCCATCACTATATATATATATATATAGTGAAAGTCTTTCCCATAAGCTCACAACAAAATATTTTGGGATTTGAATACATACTTTTGCATTGCTGCATTCTAGCCCAAACTGGAAAACCTAAAATAATAGTACAGTGTGTAGGTATGTGTATATATACACACACCTACACACTGTATACACACATACCTACACACTGTACTATTATTTTAGGTTTTCCAGTTTGGGCTAGAGTGCAGGAGTGCAAAAGTATGTATTCAAATCCCAAAATATTTTGTTGTGAGCTTATGGGAAAAACTTTCATTTTATTTCAGTCAGGTTCGCTCTCTCTTAGCAGAGATGGGCCCTTTTATAAAATTCAGATCCAAACTTCTGAAAGTTTGGAAATGTTTGAGTCCAGAATTTTCATTCTGTATACTCTTTATTTTAAGAAAGCATTGAGATGTGCAAATCTTTTGAAGTCCCTTTATATGTGTTAGTGCAAAATGTAAGTCAAGTATTAGATGTACTTATTCATTTTCTTTTTCCTGCTCACAACTAGGCTGGGGACTGGGAACTCTCCCTTACTATTGAGACCAAAGAAAGGAAATAAGTATGTATTGTTAGAGTATGAAGAATATTCCTTATAGGGCACGCACAGAAATCAAAGATGCTGGATTTTGAAAGAGAACAGCATTTTATTTTTATTTTTAAAGATACGGAGAAAAAATATTCCCCAGATACCTCAGGCTGGTGTGGTAGAAGAACAAAAAAGATAGTGTCTATCCTATCTTCTGTGTTTGAAAAATAATCAGTCCTACTTTGCAGCAACAGGACTTTACTGAAATCCACGTTGTAAACTAATAGATAGAATTCCTCAGGAGGAGCACCCTTTCAATTCCATTTCTAATTCTATAGTGAAGATTAGTGTAGATTTAGCCCTGATGGACAGATAAAACTAGCAATGTGTGGAGACTTACTGTTTAATAGACTGAATCTTAGGTATCAATGCTGAAATGGACTATCAGTTAATGTAGATTGGAAAATAGCGTTTTGTTTTTTTGATTACCCTCATCAACTCCTAAAATAAGAATGTATCTATCCTGTGCCTGCACTAACTAATGCTTCATATGTTCAGCTGGAAGTCCAAGCAATAGCTGACAGAAGAACTGGTAGGTACAAACAATACTCCTAAATAGTGATTTAAAATTCGGAATGTCTCTTCTTCTGATTACATTTGTGTCCCTTTTCCTTTTCTGATTGTGAACGTACACATAAGTATGTTTTTATTCAGGTTTTTGGGAATTGTCATTATTCAATACATATCCATATTTGCTTGCCAAAAAGGGTATTTATGGTGAAGAAGAGTTTTTGCCATTCGGTATTCTCCTGTATGAAAACAAAAGCAAAAAAGAAAAAAAAAAGCAAACCTACTCAGGGACCAATCACACAAAATGGTGAATAATAAAAAAGCTGGTAGTTGAAGTGAATGGTTCATGAGTACACCATAGGCTTACATCTCTTTGTATGACCAGTTTGGTGAATATTTGTGAAAACTGAATACCTTCACAGAAACGAAGCTAGGATCACAAATGATTCATATAGAGAAATAGCTAGAAGATTCACCAAAGCACAGATCCAAAAACTCTGTTCCTCTTCCATAACATAACATGCCCAACCATTCCAAATTCCCATATGTACTAAAGTACAGAGATCCCTGTAGATCATAGCTCTGTCCTGTGTAGGTTGTACAAATCCCTGCATTCACATCATTGTGATGATAAAAGACTCCTATTTAATGGCAATCTCTAAAGCTAACCTATTAGCCAAATATGTCAATTTAATTTTTTATATATATTATGTCCATTACCATACTATCTGAGCAACTTGGAAGAATTGTTTTGGCTAAAGTGATAGAGGCTTATGCTTTTGAGACTTGATGCTGCATCACTAGGTGCTTTTAATCACATCACAAGGTGCTTTACCATTGACTTCAATGATCACAGGATTAGACCTTTGGGCTGAAAGTCCTTCGTGTTATCCTTACAGATAATCAAGGTGCATGTGTGTCTAGAGCCCTGGTTTGTTACATATAAACCAGAGCAGAAGCTACTGTGCGCAGCAAGATACTGGGGAGTGGAAGGGGTCTACAAAACAACTAGCCAGTATGAGAGAACGCTGTAAAGTGGAAGAGGGAATTGAAGCTCAGCAGTAGACAAAGTGCTTAATACAATGGGCTAACAACACCAGATTCCTAGAAATTTTTTGAATTAAAAAAAGATTTTAAAAATGTGCATCATCCTCTCAGAGAGACAAGTTGAGTGAGGTAATACCTTTCATTGGACCAGCTTCTGTTGGTGAAAGAGTCCAGCATTTGAGTTACACAGTCCTTCAGGTTTGGACCTGAAGCTCGTCCAATAAGATATTACCTTACCCATATTACCTTACTCACCTTGTCTTTTTTACTTTTCTGGGACAAACAAGGCTAATATAACATTGCAAATATCCTCTTCCTACCATTTTCCATTTGGTTCAAAGTTTGAGTCCTACTTAAATTGACATTTCGATATCTACTGTGTCTCTTCCATCCTTTCCCCTCTCTGAGAGTTACTAATTACATCTCAGTGCCCTTTCTAATCCTCTCAAAAAAGCCAAAGGTCATGACAGCTATCCCTAGCCTCATTCTGAACATTCACCAGCATGCCAGCTGATTTAGATTTCCGTGATTAGATTTTCGTGATTTAGATTTCCATGATTAGAAAATGTTGGACCTTTCTTCCTCATGGGAACTGTGTTTCTCTGACATGTTTTATGGCCCATTGGACAAATGGTAGATAGCTCACAAGCTTAAAATTCATGTGGATTGATAGGCCTTTGCCCCAGAGTTGAAAACAGCTCTAATCACCAATGGGTGCACATTGTGCGTCTCATGGTGGATTTTGTTTCTCAAAGTATTACATACAATATGTTGCCTTTTAAGTGCAATCCATGTTCAATTTTATCACTTGGTGCTGGGTGAAGAGTTTTTCCTAATATCTCCCTTGCTGCAGATTAAGCTGATTAATTCTTGTCTGACCTCTATTGTAAGAACAATTGATCACTATCCTCTTTGTAACAGCCCTTAATATATTTGAAGACTGTTATCAGGTCCCCAACACAACTGTTTTTTTTTTCCGTCTCAAGACTAAACATGACTGTTTTTTTAACCTTTTCTCACAGATTAGCTTTGATAAACTTTTTTTAATATATTTTTTGTAGCTCTTTTCTGAACCCACACCAATATATCCACCTATTTTTTCAAGTGTGTGCCCAGAACTGGACCTAGTACTCCATCTGAGGCCTTACGAGTACCAAATAGAGTGGAACAATTACCTCCTAAGTCTTACATAAAACATTCCAGAATATTAGTCACATTTTTGGTTCATATTCAATTTGTGAAGTAATATAATCCCCACATTCTTTTCAGCAGTACTACCACCAACACTGTTATTCTCTGTATTGTATTTGTGCATTAGATTCTGCCTTTCTAAGTGAAGTACCTTGCATTTGTCGTCTTTGATTTTCAAACCAATTCTCCAGTTTTTCTGAGGTAATTTTGAATACTAATCCTGTCCTCCAAAGGGCTTGCAATCTTTCCTAACTTGGTGTCATCCACAAAGTTTATAAGTACACTTTCCATTCCATTATTCATGTCATTAATGAAAATATTGAATAGTACTAGACCAATGACTGAGCTCTCCAGGAGTGCACTCAATAAGTCTTCCCAATTTGACAACAAACCATTTATAGATACTAAGGGCAGCTAAGGGCAGCCTAGAATTTCCCCTTACCTACAAGGGGTTAAGAAGCTCAAATAACCTGGTAGGCACCTGACCAAAAGAACCAGTATTTTCAGATCTGGGCACTGGTGGAGTGAGGGGTGGAGACTTTGTTTGTGCTCTTTGTTTCTGTGGGTGTTTCCTCTTGGGACTGAGAGGGACCAGACAGACATCCATTTCCTCCAAACAATCCTGAACAAATCTCTCGTATTACAAAAATAGTAAGTAAAATCCAGGCAAGGCGTGTTAGGTTATCTTGTGAATTTTCCCTTTGCTAGAGGGAGGTTTATTCCTGTTTTCTGTAACTTTGAAACTAAGCCTTGAGGGGGTTCCTCTGCGTTTTTGAATCTTTTGTTATCATGTAAAGTTATTTTCCATTCTGATTTTACCAAGCTGATTATTTTACCTTTTCTTTAAATAAAATTACTCTTTTAAGATTTTGATTTTCATTTGATTTTCATTGATTTTCATTGTCCTAAAGACCCAGGGGTTTGGTCTGTGCTCACCTGTACCAATTGGTGAGGATATTATTCTCAAGCCTTCCCAGGAAAAGGGTGTAGGACTTGGAGGGATATTTGGGGGGGATCCGGAACTCCAAATTTCCCTGAATCTTTATTTAAATCACTTGGCAATGGAAGCAATACCATCTGCCCAAGGACAAGGGATTTGTGTCTTGGGGAAGTTTTAATGTAAGCTGATAGAAATAAGCTTATAGGGTCTTTCATGCAGGTCCCCACATCTGTACCCCAGAGTTCAGAGTGGGGAGGGGAATCCTGACAACTACTCTTTGAGGATTTCTTTTCAGCCAGTTGTGCAACCAGATTATAGTAATTTAATCACCACATTTTCTTAGTGTGCTTATGAGAATGTCCTATGGGCCTGTGTTAAAAACATTACTAAAAATTAAGATATATCACATCTGCTATTTCCCTCTATATCTCCTTATCCAATAGGCCAGTAACCCTCTCAAAGAAGGAGATTGAGTTGATTTGGTATGATTTATTCTTGACAAATCCATGTGGGCCATTACTTATAACCATACTATCCTCCATGTGTTACAAATGTATTGTATCTTTCCAGATATCAAAATTAGCCTAAGTGGTCTATAATTTCCCAGATGCTCTTTGTTCCCTTTTTTAAAAGACTTGGTTGTGTAGATAAAAAGAAACAAATTTCATTGAAAGGAACACACCTGCAACAAGTGCAGTTCATACCCTTCTTGTTCCTTAAATATATATAATAAAGAGTTAATCTCATTAAGTCCTCTCCATATTTATGAGAATTTAGAAACCACAGAGTAGCATTCTAAGGGGCTGTTTATAGCATAAAGGAGTAGAATGTTTATTAAAAAATTATCAGAAAGAAAAATGCATATCATAGGCTGCTATCAATCCTCAAACCTAGCTAATTTTGGATTAAGCATATTATTCAAAGTATGCATTTTGATTAGCATGCATGTTGACACACTCCAAAAGATACAGTGTGGCGCAAAGTGTCAAAGGGAGACAAAGGACCAAAGTCAAATAAATGCAGTCTGGAGTAGCTGGGTAGAACCTCCATGGGAGTCTGAATTAAATTCAGCAGGAACACACAGTACAGTAATCTACTCATTGCCTACAAACTGGTCAGAAAACAAGCATGCGTAGTAACCCCCTGGCATTTCAGCAGGTATACAGAACATGCAATTTTAGGCACAGTTGGCAGAAGGCAAAGTACAGTAGGAAAAGCAGAGGATCAACTCTCTTACTTCTCCACATATCTTCCAGGATACACACAGATCCTAGGGGATCTGAAAGATGCCAGGTCCATCTGTGATGATTCTGTGGCCCTGATAATATGGTCTGTCAAAGCTTCCATACCAAGTATTCCTCCTGGCCACTACTGCCCCAGTGCCTTTCTTTCACACCCAGCTGAAAGGCGGATCTCCACAATTATAAATGTTGCTGTACAACGTTTATTGAACCTGGAACTCTGGCATTTTCTAGAGAATCTTCACCAGTCCAGACAGGCAACTGATATGATGCCTTCAATCCTACTCCCACCCAATATGTGAATGCCCAGTTCCAATTTGCAGCTTGTTCAGCTCCTGTATTTGTCCCTGACTCCCCTGCCCCACTCCCACATACAGATCCCATCCTATGAAGTCCTCTGTGGGATATGGATAAGGAAAGAATGGTGATGAACCTCTATTTCCTATTTATACTAACCTTTTATTTCTCTGACATTGTTTTCTGCAATAAACAAGACAAACACACATATGAATCCCTTTTTCTTTGCCATTTTCCTTTTTTAAAATGTCTATGCCTTTTCCAGCCAAACAGACACTCTCCTCAGCCAAAAGAAAAATACAGTTCTAAAAAGTGAGGCTTCTTGGAATCTAAGCGCCTTAGTCAGAAGGTGACTTGTATAGCAGTAAGCAACTAGTAAGCAGCCTAGTGCACAGCTAATTGCTGCCAGCTGGCCCCCTCAAGCTGTTTTCAGGTAGGAGTAGTTGCAACCTGTGTCAAGGGGTACTTGTCAAACCCTCAGGTCACATCATACTGAGGAAGGAAGCAGTAGACTAAACAGATAAGAACATATGACACAAACTTCTTCAGTGTGCTCTGTGCACACGGCTGGCTTTTTTTGTGAGGAGGGGCAGAGGTATATTAAAAAATCATAAATTAAAGCATAAAGAAAATCCCTGGAATAATTAATGTTTCTTCCTGTCATCATCAGTTTACACAGCCAACCCAATGGCTTGAGAGGAATGGAAGTGATTAATGTTTTACTGTAAATGGCCCATCAGTTAAGAGTCCTGGATATTCACAGGCAATCTTGTGGGAGCATACTGGGAATTTCCTGTACTGAAATGAAATGGAAATGCCACTGAGTTAATTCAAACCTAGTACATTTTCCACAGTTAATAGCAGCATATATAGAACAGAATTCCCTATATATAATTGTGACAAAATATGACATGGGACAATTAGATTAAATTGCATTTAGGCTGTTTGTTGTTTAATAAACCTTTTATAAAATGCTTTGTTTCTACTACTACATAAGAATACTACTGTAAGAAGGCTGTCACTATATCACTCTCTCCAGGTTGTCACAGAGGAATCACAGGTGTCCAAAATGCAGTCAGACCTGATGGCTGATAAGCTGTTGGTACACATTGCCCACAGTACGTTGGTTCTGGTCTAGGAATGGGAGAACTGTGAACTTCCAGACAGGCCTTGCCCTTACTGGCTCTATCACCTGAATGGTGCTCTTAGGGCTAGTTCACACAAGAAGCACTACATTGGCTCAGCTCCACCAATGCACCCACATCGCTGTAGTGTGTCTGGCTCTCCCATTGGCATAATAAATCCACTTTCACAAGAGACAATAGCTGTCCCACTGACACAGTGCTGTCCACACTGAGACTTAGGTCTATGTAACTTATGTCACTTGGGTGTGTGTGTGTGACTTATTCACACCTCTAAGGGATGTAAGTGATACTGACATAATTGGTAGTGTAGACCTGGCATTAGAGAGATGAGAAAGAGGAATGAAATGCAGCTAGCTTTGTAAATGTGATGAATATATTTACTAATTACACTTTGCTTTTTTATAGCACCATACCTGGTAAACCTGGAGGTCCAGAAATCTACAGATTGTACGATAATGAAGTAAGGCCATGAAGTACAGTGTTGATAGTTTTACATTGCTTCATCTGCATGTTTCAGTTAAAAAGGTTTTTTATTTTTATTATTATTTTGATGCCTCTTTCTAGCTCTTACCACATTATCAGTTGATCTGCTACAAATATAGGTATGCTATAATAACAGTCAGTAAAAAAGAGATGATTGTTAGACATTTAGGTTTTTAAATCATAGTAAAATTGCAGTATAAATATAAGATGACATTAAATGCCTTGGTTTATAATTCTAAGAAAAAAAATATTTTAATATCTGATTGCATTTCCCAATCAAACTCCATCAGCCTCTAAAAAGAAAGAACAAGGAAAATAGACACTGCAGGGTATTCAGAGGATGGGGGATGTGACAGGATGACAGTTAGTGGGGAGAAAGAGGAAATGCAGTGAAAAAAGGAGTGCCAACCAATATTAATTATGCACATCCCCTAAGATCCCTGAAGAGGAGGAGCCCTGAGGATGTAGCTTTTTTTCTAGGGCAGGCTCTGTCTCTGTGGAGCTGTTTCAGATCAACCTGACTAGCTCCCAGAAAGCTGCATGTCACTGTCTGGAGTAGTTCACAATCATGAATGCTTACCTCATGGCAAACTGTCAAAAAGCAGGGAGACACCCCAAACTGGGGTGTGCTGTATAGATTTCATCAAGCCAGTGACCAATGTGAACTCCTGGATCATTATGCCAGTCTTACCATGGAGTCATAGACAGTCCCCTTAGACTTTCCAGTCAATCTTGCCACCCAGACAAACTGGACTTTGTGATAAAAGATCACTTAAACCAAAAATCGCACCACAGTCCTTACCCCAATCCTTACCCTAGATTAACTGGTATTCTAAATCTTACACAAAAGACAATGTTGGTAGCCAATTCTACAGTAAACTGATTAAAGATTTATTAGCTAAGGAAAGGAAATGAGAGTTACTGAGAGGTTAAAGCAGGTAACAGGTGTTTCAAAGTCTGTAATTCCAAATGATGGTAGTGATGTAATAAACTGCCAGTTTCCCAAAAATCTCTCAGGGCTAATCAGAATAACTCTGGGGATCTTCATCTTCGTGTTCAGTTACTCCACCTTGTTGGAATCCAAACAGTCCAGAGATGAAGGATCTTTCCTTGAATCCATTCTTATAGTTTCTTTTCACAGAAAATACATTTACAGTCTCACTACCCAGGTGGGCTTTTCCGTTGATGGAGACTGAGGAATGCATTTAAAGTCTTTGACCCCCAATTGTCACACATCATGACCACAAGCTTTGAAATCAGTACTTTTTTTGTTGAAGTCATTCATTTGCATTCCACAAGGCTTCTGCCATATTTCTTGCGTTATTCAGTTACAAGGGTATTTACAACGTAAATGTTTGCTATTACATAACAGGACAGAGATAAATTAAAATGATTCAGGTAAGAACACATTCATTTAAACACCAAATACACTATTATATATTGAACAATTACTTTGGTCTATGTTAATACATAAGTGAAGTGACCTAGGGCTTCGGCATGAGCTGGCCGCTGATCTTCCAGTATCTTATTGGGACCAGATAAGCTAGCTACAGATCCTGCTATGGTATTATTGCTGGCCTGGTCCTGCTCCTCACTCCACAGCCTCAACTCTGAAAGCCCCCTCACACTACACACAGGGACCGTAAGATACTTTACCCCCAAAACACCATTCTGTCAGACAGGAATGGGATAGACACTTTGTCCACAAATACTTTGAGCCTCCTTGACTTCAGGTAGGTTGATTCAGCCACAAATTGGAGTGATGTACCTAAAACCAACTAAATCCTGATCTGGGGGAGGGAAGGGGCTGAGATTCTCACCCCTACATCCTTTCTAAGTACCATTTCTCACAAAAATCATAGTATCACAGAAATGTAGGCCTGGAAGGGACCTTGATAGGTCATCTAGTTGAGCCCCCGGCACTGAGGCAGAACTAAGCATTATCTAGACCAGTGGTCTTCAAACTGGGGTGTGTGCACCCCCAGGGATGCACGAGACCACCCCGGGGGGGTGCATGAGACCCCGGCGCTGCCACTGAGAGCTCCTGGGAGACCGCCAAACTCCTGGAGGGTCTATTTTTAGACCGCCTAAATTCCACTGCCGCCGCCGAAAGTTTCCGCTTTTTGTGGTGGCATTTTGGCAGACATACCCGCCCCGGGGGGCCGCCAGACTTTTCCCTCCGCAGCAAGGGGCCGCGGGGGGAAAAAGTTCGAAGACCCCTGATCTAGACCATCCTTGATAGGTGTTTGTCTAACCTGTTCTTAAAAACCTCCAATGACACTGATCCAACCATCTCCCTAGACAATTTGTTCCAGTGCTTAACCACTCTGACAGTTGGGAAGTTTTTCCTAATGTCTAACCTAAATCTTTTTAAGCCCATTACTTCTTGTATTGTCCTTCATTGTAAAGGGCAACAATTAATCACTCTCCTCTTTATAACTATATCTCCTTTTGTGTACTTGAAGACTTTTCAAAATCTTTACTCATACGTCATGTTTTCTAGATCTTTAATCCATTTCGTTGCTGTCTTCTGGACTTTTTCCAATTTGTCCACATCTTTCCTGAAGTGTAGTACCCAGAATTGGACACAATATTCTGCTTGAAGTCTTATTGGTTGTGAGTAGAGTGGAAGAATTACTTCTTGTGTCTTGTTTACAGCACTTTGTCTAATATTTCCTAGAATTATGTGGGGTTTTTTTTATTTTGCAGCTGTATTTTATATTCTTCTTAGCATAGGTGCAACATGCCTCCGGTGGTACATAACCAGGTAGTTTGTGATCCACTGTAGCTCTCAGATACTTTTCTGCAGTGCTCCTTCTTATCCAATCATTTCCCTTTTTGCATTTGTACAATTACTTATTCCTTCCTAAGTGTAGTACTTTGTATTTATCCTTATTGAATTTCATCACATTTAGTTCAAAGCATTTCTCCAGTATGTCAAGTTCATTTAGAATTCTAATCCTATCCTCCAAAGCACTTGAACCCCCTGTTAGCTTGGTAACATCTGCAAGCTTTATAAGTGTACTCTCCATAACATTTTCCAAATCATGTATGAAGATATTGAATAGAATTGGACCCAGGACAGATCCCTGAGAGATGCCATTGGAAATACCCTTCCAATTAGATTGTGAACTATTTATAGATACTCTGGGTACACTTTTCCAACCAGTTGTGCATCCATCTTATAGTACGGTCATCTAGGACTTCGGCTTGATTAGCAAAAAGTCATGTGAGACAGTATCAAAAGCCTTATTAGAGTTGACATAGATGACATCTTCTACATCACCCCTGTCTATAAGGACTGTTACACTGACAAAGAAGGATATTGGGTTTGTTTGACATGACATGATTTTTTCATGTTGACTGTTATTTTATTACCTTATTTTTCTAGGTACTTACAAATTGATCATTTATTTATTTACTCCACTATCTTTCCAGGTACCGAAGCTAAGCTGACCAATCTATAATTCCTTGGGCTGTCTTTATTCCCTTTTTATAGATAGGCACAATATTTGCCCTTTTCCAGTCCTATGGGATCTTTCCTGTCCTCCACTATTTCTCAACATAATTGTTAATTGCTCAGAGATCTCAGTCAATTCCTTAAGTATTCTAGGATATATTTCATCAGGCGCTGCATCCTCAAGATATCTAAATAGTCTAAGGGCTTGTCTACACTACCTGCTAGATCAGTGGGCAGTGATCGATCCAGTGGGGACTGATTTATCATGTCTAGTATAGACGTGATAAATCGACCATTAAGCGCTCTTCCGTCAACTCCAGTACTCCATCAGAACGAGGAGAGCAAGTGGAGTTGATGGGAGAGCACCAACTGTCAACTTACCAGAGTGAACACACCACTATAAGTAGATCTAAGTATGCTGACTTCAGTTACGCTATTCATGTAACTGAAGTTTTGTATCTGAGATTGACCCCACACGGTAGTGTAGACAAGCCCTAAGTAATTCTTAACCTGTTCTTTTCCTATTTCAGCCTCAAGCCTACCCCATTTACACTGGTGAAAAACAAAAAAAAGGCATTTAACACTTCAGTCATTTCTCTGTTTTCTGTTATCATCTTTCCTACCTTGTCCTCGACCTTCCTCTTGTTTTGAACATAATTGTAAAATATTTTCATGTTACCCTCTGTTCCCCAAGCTAGCTTAATCTCATTTTGTGCTTTGGTCTTTCTAATTTTGTCCCTACATGCTTGTGTTGTGTTGTTTTTGTTTTTTTCATATTCCTACTTGGTAAATTTGTCCTAGTTTCCATTTAGAATGGAGTCTCTGGGGTGTCTCTTGGTAGTCTTTAGGGGAAACTGAGTGACTTAACTAGTTTAGTGCCGAGGACTTGAGCCATACAGTCTATATTTACATTCTTCTGAAGGGAAAACAGGCTCTTCATCAAACACATGCTTAACTGAATCAAATATTCAGTATGGGGTTTTTTTTATGCCTGATTCTTCTCTGGGTGAATTTCATACCCCTGTAAAGGGACAACTGAAGTCCCACTTGTTTAGCCCTGTTCATAGCCATGTATGATGTCTATTTTTATAATTCACTTAGAATAGGAGTTGGGTGGCAATCAATTTTCCCAATCCATGAAAAATGAGATTTTATCCCAATTTGAGATAGGACAGTTTTTCAAAATCTTGACAAACATTTTAGGAAAGAAAATCTGAACCAAACAAAGCATGTTTTGAATCAATTGAAACTTTTCCTTTTTGATAATTTTTAATGTTTTGTTTCAATTTTGACCATTTTTAATTTTGACCATTTTTACTATGATTAGTTTTAATTTCAAAATGAAAAGTTGTTTCTAACTGAAAAAAAATAATTTTTCATTTCTCAAAATATATAAAAGAAGTGTTTAAACAATTGTGAACTTTTTTCTTCAGCCACTTCTGCATGGAACACAAAATGCAAGTAGACAGGGAAGTTTCACTTTGTGGTTCTCATGCACCAACCCAATTTCATTTAATTTTGATCTCCAACACTGTGAGGAAATATTAAATACATAAAAACATAAATAAATAATTGTATTTTGCTTAAAAAAAAGGTGATGAACAAACTCTGTGAAGTTTTATTAACCACTTCTAAGAACAAGGAAATCATAACCCCTAAATCTGTCCCCTAAACTAAATTTACTTAATAATACTTAACTAATGTGTATGTTTTCAAAGTAGTATACAAGCATTAACTAGTAACTCTTCACAATACTCTGTGAGGTAAAGTAGTAGTAATATTCCACTTCAAAAGACTGACTATATTCTTTTATTTATAGTATACTATATATTTATTTGCTTGTATTAAATTGGAAGCCCCAGCTAAGAAAATGGGAAAACAAAAACAATAAAACTCATTACTAAATACAACCAGAAGCACAATTTAAAAACCTAAGGTTTTCTACATACAGTTAGGAAATAAAGTCAGCAGTATCCCTTTTATGAACTAGTGACAGTTCAAAGCAAATAAACAGATGATTTTTACATTGCCCTATTACATACCTTCCACCTCTGAATCCAAAGCATGCAAGCCCCAAAGACAATATGCTGTCAAATAACAATTCAATTAAACAGGTAAGTCATCTATCATCAGTGCACAGTGATTAAAATGTCCTTGGCTATCAGCACTATCATCCATTAGGTAAAGGCAAGATCCATTTCAAGGGAGGAAAATCAGCAAAATGAGGTGCAGCAAATTTGATTAATCAGGTACTAATTACCAAAGACTGACATAAAATTAAAAAAAAAATACAGGAGCAACTAGCATGGAAATTTTTGAACATGAAAATAATAAAGAGCAAGAGATAATATGTTCCGTTGTCAAGTTTCAAAAGTGGCATTTGCAATCTTTAGTTAGTTGTCAGCATTAGATATTATTAACCTTTTCTTAGCATTTTGTGCAAAGCATGAACATTGCACTTTGCTTGAGATGAAACAAATTGCATTCTTCACGGGGTTACAGCATTAAGGATGAAAAAGAGCATGGGAGCTGGCACCAGCTGGCACCAATATTTTAAGGTTAAATGATAGTTTAAAAAATCCAGAAGAGGCTAAGAAACAGGGTAAAATCATAGTACAACAGCAGTCTGGGGTTTGCCCACTAAGACTAAATAAGAGTGAAATCATTTCATGAAAGGTTCAGGCAAATTATAAATGGAACCTATGCAGGTCTTCATGGCAGAGAGAGGCATTGAATCTCTCTCTCCTTTTTAGATCCACAATAACACTGGTCATATCAGTCTTTGTGCTCTTTCAGAGGGAGTATAAAAATAGCAGGAGGTGTGGTTTGGGATCATGATATACCCACAGTGATGTAAGGGTAAAGGTGTTTATCTACTACATACAGTTTCTGTATCTTTCTGCTGTTGGCTATGCAGCACCCTGCTGATTGATCCTTTGTTAGCTCCCAAAATTTATTTTGTTAGTAAGGTTGAAATATTACATGTATCCATCAGGCAGACCTGTGGGGAACAAGGCAAAATGTAAAGTGTGGATTCTGTTTCAATAAACACTCAAAAGATAGGAAGATTATAGGCACCTCTTAGATCTACAAAGCTGTACTAGAAATATTGCACCAGAAGGTTATATTACCAGGATTTACCATGTCTCATTGGGCTGCTTTGCATACTTGTGCTTCTAATGCCAGTTAGGGCTATGGATTCCAGGGGCATGGAACACTAAAATACCATAGGGAAAAAGTTTTTAAAAAATGTTTCTAAGCACATGAAAGGCTTAGCTTGAGTGTGGATTGAATTTTGTGTCCGTTCATATTTTATCCAAACTAGTTTTCTGATTTTTGTTAAAGTTTCAGCAAAGTTAGGTTAGAGGTTAAGAAATTTACCACTACATATAGTATATTATTGTAGTGCTTTTGCTTGCTTTAAATGAACAGTAGGCCTGGGCTGAACTACCTTGAATAGGTTGACCATAAATTGTGAGGATGGAGCTACTTAATGTCCCAATTTAACATTATGAATTAGACCCCCACAAAAAGTTAATCTTGCACATAACCCTTTTGAAACAGACTTAGATATTCTCACATTCACTTATGCTCAAGACAAAATGAAAGATGATGTGTGTGTGTAAGGAAGGAGGGGATGTAAGTAAAGGGTAGGTAGTAAATCAAAGTAAATCTATTAGAATGTAGAGGGAGTCTGAGTCAAATGGTGTTACATATACATTGAAACAATCAGAATAAAGCATAAATTGTCTGTCTCCCTTCCTATGCTGTAGGTAGAGAATATTAGTGCCCAATCTTCAATGAGATGACCATATATGATACATTTCACAAGCACAAGGTTCACTTAAACCCATTGATGATAAGAGAAGTCCAATAATACACGTTTAATATAATGTTAAACATTAACAGTTTCCATTTTCTTCAGTTTCCATTTTCTTTCATGTTTCCACTCAATAGATTTTTCTGCAATTACATGTGGGAGAAATTTTCTTGATTAAAATCTTGAACAAAGTTGTGGAATGCCTATCATTAGAGATTTTAAAGACCAGGTTAGACAAACACATGTAAGGGATGATCTTCAAGGCCTTTAGGCCTATAGTTCTGTTATTCCATGGTATGCAAATTTATGATAAAAGATGTGCTTTCAATTGTTTGCATAATCTATCTATAAAGAAACCATACAAGTGACTGTATGTGGCAAAGTTCCATTGCTGTGTTTCCTGCTTTCCTCTTTCTCTTTCATGATTATTTGTTATGTTGGCTACTTCCCTCTCTAACAATAATGACACAAACAGAATGTTAGCCAGAAAGAAATGACTCCTGGGTTTAGTGAATGGTAAACATCACTTCATAAATCTGCAGAGATTCTTCTAATGCAGTACATCCAATTTGTTATTCCCACTCTCTCTCTTGCCCAGGAGGCAAGGCCAAGTTGTATAGTTGCCCTGTATGTTATTCTTACCACAAATATGTCTTTTTCGGTAGCATTAATGTTAATCACATTCTCTCCCTTTCCATTAGAGTAATTATTTGTCTCTCCCTCCCTCCTGTGTCTGATTATTATGTCTACAATCTATCTACATAAGTGTTATGGGTTGTAAATATATATCTTCTCTCAGGGTGTCTATTATATGTAAATCTGTTACCTTTTTCCATTACACTAATGAATGGATTGCAATTCTGATTAGAATAGTTTAGCTTCTCTGAATGACTTCTTAAAACTCATAAATATTTTAATTGAAAATAATTCTGGATCAAAAGCAAAGGAAAACATCTCCTTTGCACTCAACATACAGCAAGATGGCTTAACTGAAAGCAAGGAATGCAATGTGTCACTGTTTTGGATTCTAGTGCTTTCTCTGCCAAAGCTAGCAGTCAGTACATTATTAAGGCATGCACTCCTAGCATATTGCTTCCTTAGTGACAAAGGAATACTACTTAGGTACAGTTGATATAAATTACTTTGCTCATCTTCCCCTTTTCAAGCTATTCTGAATGCAGATGCATGTCTTTAGCTAAGAATCTCCAGTGGTGAGGGACAGGCTAACACAGGGGATCTTTAATAGAACAGGAAATGTTTTTGCTTCTGAGTCACTGGTTCAAATGAGTTACCGGTCAAAATTGTTACCCTCTGATGGACATTCATAGTCCTTGGTTAAGCTCTTTCTCACTCCTCTGGGACATGTGTCCACATAATAGAATAGACCTGCCACTAATCGGCATGCTTATCATTTCTCATTATGAAGCCAAAGTATAAATTTGAGTCCTGCTGTGGAGCTGTTCAAAAGTTTTTCACATGAACAGTTTTCCATTGGAAAGTGTTGATTTGTCTGAACTGAGATGTTCTTTGAGAATGTATTGATTTTATCTACAACTTTGATGAAAACCAGACAGGGAGGCAGGCTGTCTTCCCATGTTTCAGGTTCCTTGACAATCTGCCAGGTGCGTTGCCAAAAAGCTAGGATTTCCTGGGCTCGTAGGCTCTTTGCTCCTTCACAGTCCAGTTGGAGGCCTGCAGGGTACCCCAAACTTCCAGGTTCCACAGCAACTCCTTAGCTCTCAAGCTTCCCAGATCCTTGACAGCCCACCAGGCAAACTGCTACAGACTTGGGAAGCCCCTGAACCACAGGAGCTGGGACAAGAACATTTTGGTTGCTCCAAAACAGAATTTATTGAAAATGTCCCTCTTGCAGAAAAGTTTGCATATCCAAGTTTTTGTTGTGATCCAAAACAATTTCTGTTTTGGAAATGCAATTTTTTCTATAAGAGAGCCTGATTAAGTACATCCTAGAATACTTAAGGAACTGGCTGAAGAAATCTGAGTCATTAGCAATTATCTCTGAGAACTTGTGGACAACAGGAGAGATCTCAGGGGACTGGAAAAAGGTAAATGGAGAACCCATCTATAGAATGGAGTTTAAAGACAGCTCAGAGAATTATACACCAGTCAGATTAATTCTGGTACCTGCAAAGATAATGGAGGAAATAGTCATTCAATTTGTAAATATGTGAAAGAAAGTAAGGTAATAATCAACATGTATTTGTCAAGAAAAAAATCATGAAACCAACTTAATATCCTTCTTTGACAGGCTAACAAACCTTGTGGATAGATAGGAGTGCAGCAGTAGATGTGATATATTTTAATTTAGTAAGGCTTTTGATACTGTCTCACATGACCTTCTCAGAAACAAGAGAAATATATCTTAGACTAACCTACTATAGGAGGATGTATAACTGGCTGGAAAACTGTACTCGGAGTAGTTATCAATGGCTCACAATCCAGCTAGAAGGGCAGACTGAACGGTGTCTCACAGGGATCTATTCTGGATGTTGTTCTATTCAATATCTTCATAAATGTTTTGACTAATGGCATAGAGAATACAAAGCGGTGTTAGGCACTTAAAATTGTTTCCTGACTTCTATGTGTCTTTCTAAAATGAATTAAATAGTTGCCTAATTGACCTTATGTCTGAACTGTGAAGCTATTTGTAGAAAGCAGATGTTGCAAAAGTTCAGTATTACTGAGCAAGATGTCCCAACCTAGAACATACAGGAAAATATAAACAATACCGTGAATAAATAATAATACAAATAATAATAATAAATCTCTAATGGATAACGTGACAAGCCACAGGAACTTACAGAGATTTTTGCTCCAGGACATTATAGGTTCTCCAAGATAACTATTTCAATTTTCTTTCTGAATCTTATCCCCTTCTGTCTTTCCCTCCATAAAAAAATAAAATAAAATAAAAAAATAACAGGCAAAGCACAAAAAGTATTTTCTAAAATCACTTCTACTACCTTTGCTAAAGTGATTTTTCTCTATGGAAAGTAATTCACTGAAAGACTAGCAGGATAATCATCAGCCACAAAACCCAGTCTCAAAATTACAAGGTTACAACACCCAACCACAATCTTGAAGACAGTAGATGAGGTTATCTACAACGTAATTTGACAGAAGAATTCTGCTACATCTTTCTATCAGTAAAGGAAATTAAAGTACAATGTTCTGTGTTATGGTTCCTATGAAAACTACCTCACAATCTCAAATTCTCCACATCACACTGTGACACTATCTATATCTTTGTCATCCAGTTTGGTTAACAAATATTCTTAGTTTTTAAATATTTGTGGAAAATGTACCTTATCAAATGGTATGCAAATAGTGGCTTCTGGCTATGGAGGTTCTCTGTACTCTTTCCCAATGTTCTATGCAAACAAATGAGCAAACAAATTAATAATCTTGGCTCTGACAAGAGTCCAAAATTGTTTAATATTCTTTTCATGTGGAAGCTGTTGTCTGATCATTAATCATGTTTAGTTGCACCTGCAATTATCTTTTCATATCCTTAATATGCCAATTTTATTACAATGATTTCTCTCAGGAGGCTTATAGCAGTGATTAAAGCTTTGTTAATTGTTGCATGCATTACAAGATTGTTTCAAAGTCAATGTGCTATGGGGTGGGGGCCATAAATGGCAAGGTTACAACAAGTATAGAAAGTTTTTATTTCAATTTACAAAGATGTTTAAAATAAAAAAACACAGGGGTTAGGCTAATTTCCCCAGCCTTAGAAAAAAGTTTCACATTAATACATCCATTGGATTTTTTTACTGAAAAGATTCCCAAAGCATTTCACATACTATGGGAAAACCCACAGAAAAGGACACACATCCCAGGACTCTGACATCCTTGCTATCAGTGATAACAACATAGGTAATACCTTGAAAACTCCTTTACACTCCCTTGCCGACAGCTGGCGATATTTGAGTTGACAAAATGATTGAACTAGTAAAATTATTGTTCCCAGTTGGAACACAGCCATTGTCTTGTTGGGGAAAAAAAATGAAGAAATAGTCTGATCTGGGAGAAAAAAATGTCATATCATTGTGCCCTGAAGCTTTGTAAATATAGTCTCTGGCAGAATACTAGGGGAATTTGGTTCTGTGCCTAAGACAACTTAGTTGACAACAGTGACAGTCTGGATCAATGAACCTTCAATGTTCCCCTGGCAAGGTTCTTAGTGCACTTCATGGACTCCTAGCTCTTCATCCCTTTATGGATATAAGAAACTCTTTTTGAGCTCTCTTTTTCTTTGAATGAGATGGCTGTTGTTGTAAGCATGATTCTCCATATGGTGGATAAGCTTGGTCAAAGTTTTTAGCATGATGTAAAGGCAGAGGTGAAAGTAAGCCGGCATGGGCTGGTACAGCCTACCAGTAAGAAAGTAGCCGCTGATACAGGCCATTACACAGCCGATGTTAAAGCACTGTCATGGCAATACTTTAAGCACTGTACTGGCAGGGCCACTGAGGGGGGAAGGGAGAAGACAAAAGGGGCAGCTACCCCGAGGCCCCATAATTTAAAAGGGCCCAGGGTTCCCAGCAGCGACTGGAGCTACGAGCCCATTAAATCGGTGACAGAGTACCGGGGCTCAAAGCTGCCTCTACCACAGCAGTGGCCGGAGCCCCGGGTGGCACAAATTGGGCAGCACTGAGGGGCTGACTAGGGGAGTCTGGTCCCAGGCCCACCCCTTCCACCCAAGGCCCCGCCCCTTTCAGGGGCCCAAAGCCACACCCCCACCTTGACCAGGACCTGAGCTGCCCTGCATACTGGTAAGTCCTCTAAGTTACTTTCACCCCTGTGTAAAGGTCATCAGGTTCTAGAGCAATCTAATCTCTTCTTAAATTTATTCCCCAGCAAGATCTCCATAACTGATGATTGATTTTCTTTGCCCCATATACTTGTCCTCAGTTTTGTCTTACAGGAGTGCAACTGTTTTGGTGTTTTGTAGATATGGTCTCCAATGAAACTGGAAAATGCTTCACTAATTGCTTTGAAGCTCAAGGTCAAAGCATGGAACTGGCAGTGGAATTAGATTGGGAGCTGGGTGGGAGAGATGAAAACACAAGTTTTATGTGCAGAATGCTTCTTCCTTGAACTAGTCCTCTGTGTGTATGTCTATAGTCCGGGGGAAGGGGAGAACACCTCCACCCCTCCCAAAACACTCCCAGCAGTGAATCTTAGAGCTGGGGTAAACTGACTCAGGCTCCCTGTTGTGAGGCTAAAAATAGCAGTGATGACCTTCATGATCGGGCTGGAATCTGGGCTTCGAGAGCCTTTCCCCTTGCCTGGTTTCAGAGCCCACATTTGTAAAGCATGAGCCCTTGAAACCAGAGTCAGTGGACCAGGTTCTGAGACTCTCTACCACATTGTTGCTGTTTGTTTGTTTTTCAGTGCAGTCATACTCTATATGCGCACAAGTAACAGCCTTTTCTTTGTTTTCACAATGAATTTCAGATACAGTGCATTACCACAATCCAGCGTGCAGGTAACATGTATAGGTCACTGTGGCCAAGTGCTGGACTGACAGGAAGGAAGGAAGTTTCCTAGCAAGCTGAAGGAGGAAGAAAGCATTTTGTAGACAATCTAAGATCTAGGCTCAGCAGTGAATTGAATAGGTCCCTGAGGCTTCTCACCACTTCGACGAACAAGCCTCTTGTAGTCACTTTCCTGGGCCTCACCCTCCCTCATTGAATTTACCCTGCTCTCTTGCCTGCATATTTATACCTGCCTCTGGAGATTTCTGCAACATTCATCTGATGAAGTGGGTTTTAGCCCACAAAAGCTCATGATAAATCTGTTAGTCTATAAGGTGCTACAAGACTCTTTGTCCTGACTAGTTCTTTAAAGCATTTCCCCTTTCCTAACAGCAAATACTATAGTAATATTAATTACAATAGATTCTGCTTATTAGCAACCTTTCTGTTCCCAGCCATAAAGTTGCTATTATCAGGAAATTGGCATGTATCAACAATGCATAGTTTTCGTTCTTCTTTGTCCTACACTGGTATTGTTAAAATACACTGTTGAGCTCAAGAGATAGGGACTTAAAAAAAAAGGAAGGCACTGGTTTCCAGAAGGATGAATAGAAGTACAAGCACAATATAATGCACTGTACATTACCATAGTTGTGAAATTGTTTAACTTTTATTTGATACAAATTGCTAAAGAAAACCAAACATGACACAGAATGGAGACATTGTATCGTGTACCACACTGCTTAGAGAAAACTTAGGAAGTCTCTTTCTTTTCATTTTCACATTCAGGTGTATTGCCAACCTGCCCTGAGTTTGGGATTTGTAATAAAACTTAACTAATTCCAGGTTACAATGGAAGTTTTGTCCAGGTAGATTTCCTATCTAACCATAGTCATCATGTGGCCAGACTGCACAGAATGAGCCTTGGCAGCTGACATATATGTGCTGTTTGGCTCCAAAATGTTGGTGGTTAGACAAAAAAAAAATACTACTCCTCTGGCTTTTTCAGAACTAAAATATAACTGACAGCATTCTATATCTAGTCAAACACATTTCTTCAATACAAATTCATCAGCTACAATCAGTGATTAATTCCCTCTGGGATGTGATAAAACTGGTTCTGTAAACATATACCATCTAGTGCAATTTCATTACAAGCTCATGTTAGTGTTTTTACTAACAGCTGGGAGTAGGAGAAGCTAGAGTTGTTTTGGGTTTTACCAAAAAGAGTTACAATTAGAGTTTGTACAATGTGCTTTCCTCTCATTAAAACCATTATTTATCAAAGGTGAGTAAATTTAAACAGTTTTTTTCCTAACTAAATGAAAAGTTGCTATGTGCAAACAAAGAAACTTGTTTGAAAAACCTTGTCTTCGTTTTAAGACCACCAAGGAAAACTGGTAATGCTTCTGCAAAACCTCATGTCTCTTTTCCCACCCTTGAAATTAATAAAATTCAGACCTCCACAATGAGTTCTGTTTGAAATTTAGAACCCATAATTTCAGTGGATTCTAAATTAGGCTAAATAAGTTTTCTCAGCCTAAATAAGAACAAATAATTCCTAAAAGCTACTATAACAACCAAGAAGCTCATACTTATTACCTGCAGCATCTCCTCTCAGCCTAGATCTAAGTCAACATTTTGAGTACTGAGATATGTAGACAAAAATAAAAGTACTACTAAAAGATCTGTAAAGCTTTTCTTAGACACATGCTATTTAACTGTTCCCAAGAATTATCTGCTCATTCATTCATAGTGCAGCTGGAGCCTTATCTTAGTCTTAAGTTGTTGTCTTGTATGTTATTATATGATTGATCTGACATGGGTGTTTTGCAGAATTTGAGTCCTGCCTTATGTGTACTGGAGTTGTAACTTGCAGTGTCCCAATAAATCTCAGTGAGTATTATAACTTGTGACGGTGCTTTAAAGAGAGGAGAAAACACTTTTGCCTGAGATGAAGCTTGCTGGTTATGCAGATGAGACTGGAATCTGTAAGTAATTGGCAGACTGTGAATGAGTATACTGATGAGAAAGCAGCACAGCTATTGAAGTGTTTTCAGATGGTGATGACAAAGCATTTTATCAGCAGCTTCCTAGTTCTGATAGCGGGTCTTATAGACAGTCACACAAATAAATATTTCTACTAATCCAGTAGAAGGGGCTATTGGCCTTTTTGAATTACCAGAAGAAAAGACAAGTCAAGAGGAGGCAGGAAGGAGAACCTCTGCATAGTTGTTTGTGTCCATTAAGGAGACTGTTTGATAAGGCTTTCCCTGTACCTTGTCTAAGAGATGACTCAAGTGAAGCAGAACCTGCTGTGCCACATCCACAAATGGCAACACAGAGAAGGGTATATGTGAAAAGTAATTTCATAATACTTGATGTTGAATAACATACTGGATAAACCTATGGTCCAGATTATACACAAAGTTCAAAGTGTGGAAACAGAAGTTAGGATTTCCTTAAACGTGTCAGCTGTTAATTACCAACCTTGGTCTGACTCCTTTGCCACATACAGCACTTCAAATATTGTTAGTGAAGTGGCAAAAAATTGGAGAAGACCCAAATGCAAGCTATTCACAGGCATCCTCTCCATCAGAAAAGAGAGAGAGTGCCTATTTCTCTGGTGGGTCCCAGGCCCGGTTACATCTGCAAGTGATGAAGGAGCAAAGGTCACTGGCGACTTACCCAAGCAGAGTGAAGTTACACCAGGGAAACTAGAAATTGCTGGGGCAGTAGGACCACCATCAGTAACTATTGAAATGGTCCATGCAAAGAGCTGCCCAGATACCTGCTACATCTAGAGACATGAACGTTTCAAAGAACACAATGCTATTGAACTCAGGATCTGAAATAAATCATATCCATGGTGAACACAGTGAGCAACTAAAATTTGTACTGCACGAGTTACATTGGTGATGATTTATCAATAGCTACTGCAAACAACAAGAAAATTCCAACTCCCTCTGAAATTGGTCTTTTTTATATGCTGTTGTATTAGGAATGGATTTCATCCAAGAACATCATGAGAACTTCTGGAGTGTTAACAGAGCACTTTGTCTCTGGACAATTGTCTCTGCACAATATTCAAATATCCCTGCTGGATGTGGCTAGAAGGAAGTGAGGACCCTGGAGAGCAACTCTTGGGGCCACTGAGGTGCTTCTACTGTACCTACAGGTTGACTAAATGATTTGAATGGCCCACTATCAGAAACATTAGCTAGAAATCACTATTTGCTGGTAGTGTATTATGACACCTTTTCAAACTATATGTTGTTGCAACCACTAAAGGATAAAAAGGACTGAGACAGTGTAGTGGTCCCTTGCTCCCAAGTGGGGGCGGGAGGCCACTCTGCCTCACTACAGGTAAACTGCAAATAACAGTCTTACAAGGGTGAGCTCCAGCTTCCTGGGGAGCTTGAAGCACAACAGTCTCTAGTCCACAGCTACCTGGTGGGGGCAAGTAGCAATTAACAGACTATAATTAGCAGTTGACCAGGGAGCTTTGGCCCACTGGGTGGAGCAGAATCACAGTCTTTAGCTTGCTGCCTCCTGGCCTATAGTGGGGAGACTGCCATCTGAGGGGTGGTATGGTAGGGGTAGGGGGACACAGGCCCACCCGACTCCACTGCATCCCAACCGAGGGTCCTAACAGTGGAAGACTGATCTGCCACTGGGCCAGTGGGGATTCCAGCTTCAACATGCAGACTTACACTCCGGCAGCAGAAGCAGACTAGAGTCTGGTCCCTCTGGATTACTACTTATCACAGTCTGGGTATAGGGTCCTGTGTTCCAAAGATTCCCTGACTCCTCAGGGTACTCAGCTATGGGTAGCTCTGACAGCTCCTTGGGGTCCTCTTCTGCCTCACCCGATAGCAAAGCATTGGTCCACTCCAGGGTTGGGCTGGGCTCTGGCAGAAGTTTTTGCTTCCCAGAAGAGACTTTCGGTTTCTCCTGTGGCAGAGCAGCAACTGAGCTCCAGGGCTTCCTTTCCTACTTCCTATCCTTCTGTGGTAATTTCAGTGAGGCGGGTGGGGTGGGTTTGGCTTCACCCACCCAGGGGAGCGTAGTGGTCCCTCACGCTCCAGTTCAGAGGGAGACCACTCAGCATTACTACAGACAGGTACAGATACACTGATAAAACCTGTCATGTTACAGTTTGGCCCTCTAAACTGGATACGCAGTGATCAGGAAAAGGAATTCAAATCATGGTGGTTATACAAGGTTTTCTGACAACTCCACATAAGTGGAGAATGAATGTTGCCCATCCTGCATAATGGGTGTATGGAAACAATAAACCGCACTATTGGTTCAATGTTTAGAGTCTTAGTAAAGACCAATGAGACTTTGCATATAACAACAGCCGACACTCAAATATTCATTACTTTCTTTATTATACAATTTTTGGACTCTGTAAACTCATGTTTCCCCTGACTTGATATTCAGGCAGCAAGAAATAGCAAGGATCCTTGCACCTAAATAGGTGCGTGAAGTGGTGGAGTCTTATATAGCTGACATAAGGACAGTATTCTAGAAGATGGAGCAACAGATGAGCCAGAAGTGAGCATGTCAGGCACAAGATGCCAGTTAAAAAACGGAAAATTACATGTCCATCCAGGAAGAAGAGAAGGTATGGTTACACAACTGGACAAAGCAGCCTGCAAAAATCCCAAATATATTCAGTTTACCCAAATGCAAATAGGAGTATATCACATATGTAAACTTCCTACCAACAGGTTAATGGCAGCAAAAAGATCTGGATCCAATATATCTAGAGTCCTACCTGGCAAATAATTAACCCATCTTGATCCACCATACAGAAACTTAGGAAAACTAAATGCCCTTTCCCTGGGTGCCCTTAACATGCAAAACTTATTCCACTTCCAGCATCTCAAGACTGAATAAAAACAGGGAAATCTATATTGGGGTGAAATGAAACATAGTTATAAACTTGAGAAATCACAACAACTGAAAATATATGCCAAAGAAAGAGAGTAAAATACCTCTCCCATACACCTGGAGGGGGAGAATGTATGACAGTATACAGGAACTGCTAGCAAGTGGCATTAGTGCTGAATCACACAGTCTATATGCCTCCCACATAGTGATACTCAGGAAGAAAAATGTAAAGATAAGAATGTATGCAATTCCTGGACCTCAAATAGATTCGCTGTGGTTGATCAGGACACCATACCTACAAGATGCCTTAGACTTCTTGGTAGAGGGCCACAGTTTTTTACTGCTGGATTCTCAGAAGGGACATTACCAGTCCTCAGTGGAACAAGAGGGTGAAGTGAAGACAGCTTTCACCTGGTCCTTGGGCTTTCATAATAGAATCATAGAAGATTAGGGTTGGAAGAGACCTCAGAAGGTCATCTAGTCCAAACCCCTGCTCAAAGCAGGACCAATCCGCAACTAAAGCATTCCAGCCAGAGCTTTATCAAGCTGGGCCTTAAAAACCTCTGTAGATTGAGATTCCACCACCTCTCTAGGTAACCCATTCCAGTGTTTCGCTACCCTCCTAGTGAAATAGTTTTCTCTAATGTACAACCTAGACCTCCTACATTGCAATTTGAGACCATTGCTCTTTGTTGCCTAGCTCCATCCTCTTTGGAACTCCCCTTCAAGTAGTTGAAGGCTGTTATCGAATCCCGCCTCATTCTTTTCTTCTTATGACTAAATAACCCCAGTTCCCTCATCTACTTCTCATAAGTCATGTGCATCATCCCTCTATTCATTTTTGTTGCCCTCTGCTGGACTCTCCATTTTGTCCACCTCCTTTCTGTAGTGAGGGGTCCAAAACTGGATGCAATACTCTAGATGTGACCTCATCAGTGGCGAATAGAGGGAACAAATCACTTCACTCCATCTACTGGCAATGCTTTTACTAATGCAACCCGATATGCCATTAGCCTTCTTGACAATAAGGGCACACTTTTGACTCATATCCAGCTTCTTGTCCACTGTAATCCCCAGGTCCTTTTCTGCAGAACTACTGCTTAGCCAGTTGGTCCTCAGCCTGTAGCAGTGCATGGGATTCTTCTGTCCTAAGTGCAGGACTCTGCACTTGTCCTCGTTGAACCTCATCAGATTTCTTTTAGCCCAATCCTTCAATTTGTCTAGGTCACTCTGGACCCTATCCCTACCCTCCAGTATATCTACCTCTCCCTTCAGCTTAGTGTCATCCACAAATATTCTGAGGGTGCAATCCATCCCATCTTCCAGACCAGGGGTGGGCAAGCTTTTTGGCCTGAGGGCCATTAAGGTCGCAAAACTGTATGGAGGGCCATGAAGGGAAGGCTGTGCCTCCTCAAACCCTTGGCCCTCACCCCCTATCTGACCTCCTCTCACTTCCCACACCCTGACTACCCCCGCTCAGAATTCCAACCCATCTAACCTCCGCTGCGCCTTGTCCCTGACCGCCCCCTCCCAAAATGCTCCCCAGCAGGACCCCACCCCCATCCAATCCCCTCTACTCCCTGTCCCCTGACTGCCTCAACCCCTATCCACACACACCCCGACAGGCCCCTGTGTCTACCGTGCCTATCCAACCCCGCTATCCCCTGACTCCCCTCCCAGAACCTCTGCCTCCTGCTCCCTGTCCCCTGACTTCCCCACCCCCAAACCTCCTGCCCTTATCCAGCTCCCTGGCTCCTACCATGCCACTCAGAGCAGTGTGTCTGGCAGCCATGAGACCCGGCTGGAGCCAGACACGCTGCTGCACTGCCCGGCAGGAGTGCACAGCCCCACGTTCCAGAGCACTGCCCACACAGCAAGCTGAGGTTGCGGTGGAGGAGGAACAGTAGGGGAGGGGCTGGCGGCTATTCTCCCCAGCCAGGAGCTCAGGTGCCGGTCAGGATGGTCCCATGGGCTGGATGTGGCCCACAATCTGTAGTTTGCCCACCTCTGATCCAGATCATTAATGAAGATACAGAAGATCAGTTTGAACACATATCTCTGGCATATCTCAAGCACTTGCAACATTTCAGTATTTCCTGGAGAACTTTGTGGGAGCATGTTGTCTAGAGGTATTAGTCTATTTAAGTGACTTAATTGAATTTGGGAAGTCTTTGGAGGAGCATGAAGAAATGCTCTTTAAAGAGACTGCCTAGAAGCCTATGAACTAAAGGTATCAGTTGGTAAGTGACAGTTCTGCAGAACATTAATCAAATATGGGGACACAGTGTTGCAAATAGATTCTACAGTACAGATCCTAATAAAATAGAGGTTCTTACTGCATGACACTCCCCACCAAATTACAGAATGCTCAAGACCTTTCCAGGATTTAGTGGATACTGTCACAGATTTGTGGAAAAGGTGCTGTTATTATAAAACCTCTGCATGAACTCATCAGGTGATACCTATCCAATAAGGAGAAAAGGAAGTGCAAGACAAAAGACTAAAAAGTTCCCAAGACCTCCTGAGGAGAAGACAAAGATTTTCTGAAAGTTCTTGTAACACGTTACATTTCATTGAGTTATGCAGAGTTCTAAGTAATCATTAATTGCCTACCTCATATCCCAATTTATTGATTCAGTTTTAATAAGGTCAGGGCTTTGGAGCAGTGCTACGTCTCCGCTCCTGCTCCAGGCAAAAACCTGCAGCTCCACTGCTCTGCACTCCAGCTCCGGGCTCTGCTCCAAAGCCCTGAATAACGTGCTGCGTAGGAGGGGCCTTGTCAGAGTCCTCTGAGCTTCACTGCATTTCTCAGATTTGCTGCTATCCTCTGAATCATCTCTTATTGTCGTTTTCTAATCGCTCTGGTAACAATGTCCTCAGTCTGCATCATCTTTCACTGCAGAATCCTCAGTCTGCATTATCTCTTGTCACAAACTCCACATGGGAAGGAAGCCAAGAACACTTGGGCTCCTAAGCAGGATGTGGGCTACTCAAAAGTGACCTGTTTGCCATTACATTTTCCTCTCATTGAGGATCTCAAATTTTGGGAGACAGTGGGATCTCAAAGTTCATTTGTAGTTATGGTGACTCCCCAAGTTCACTAGAGATATTATGCAAAGGTCTCCTTTGCAAATGAAGCTCTCTATGGAAGAACTTTTTTTTTCACCTATGGAGAGAGTAGAGAGGTCTTCTTTGGAGCTTCTGACCATAGGCCTTACATACATGTAATAATTATACATAAATATCAGTTGTTGTGAGGCTTAGTACATGTATAGGTTGCAAAAGACTTTGAGACACTAGAACTGCATAGCACTATTATTAGTCAGTTGGTTTCACATTGCCCATAAAAACCCCTAATCTTCAAAATGTATCTCTGATTCCAGTTATACTCTTACCATAAATAAAAGATATCTTACTCATGAAAGTTTTGTCTCCAAGAACAGTGGTCACATGTTCTTATATTCTCATGTCACATGATGTTGTATACAATATGGCCTAGGACTGGGCTTGGTTTTCATAAGCTCTTTTTGTTTCTATATTTAAATAAATTTATAAAAAGGAAAAGAGTTATTTGTAATTGCTCAGTTCTGATGTAGTAAAGAGCTTTAATATGCACTTATATCTCAAGTCAAACACCTCAGCTGGTGTCTTCATGTCGACAAATATGTTTTTCTCCTTTCTTTTTTCTTGGTAGCAAGAATGAGTGCTAATTGTTCCTAATTTGATTTTGATGAGTTCTCACCTAATTAGCACTTAAAGAGATGTACTGATGATGCAGAAGACTCATTACCATTTTTACATATCAGCACAAAAGATTCCTAATGAAAAAAAATTACATTTTTATAGTATTGCCTGACCTATCAAGCACTGTGATTTTCTGATCTCATTTCTTTATTTCATAGCTGCAGCCTTTTGGATTTTGACATATTGCTAATGTGAAGAGATGTGCCTCTATTGCTCTGACTACTAATTAATCTTTATAATTATAACATCTTCCAACAATAATCAAGATCATAAGCACGGTAATAGTGGTTAAAAAGAAACACCTTCATCTACACTGCAGATAAAAATATTCTCGCTTGATGGAAGATCGTGAAAGAAGAAATACTCTTTTGTGATAATTGACTTATACTTATGGATATTTTAGTGTAACAATCACTTTTTCTGCATTTGGTCTCTCTATTTTTCAGGGAAAAAACCTTTATATTTAATTATGACAAATCAAATTAACTCCTTCAAGAGCAATTTTGACATACTCTACAAGTCCCAAAACTTACTTTCATTTATTAGTTGGTGTATAGAAAAATAGAAGACCAGACCTTTAGTGTAAGTGATCACTCAGTTGAAGTCAATGTGCCCATTTAAGCCAATTTTAGCTAATTTTTTTGTTTTTAAAAAAATCCCCTTACTGTAATAGTTATACTGGCACAAAAATCTGTCTGTAGATCAGGACTTACGAACTCCTGTTGTCAACTAATCATGCAAATTGGGAACACAACTCACAATGATTTTCAGCTCCAGAACACGAGATATCATTCTTTATTGCCCTACAACTTGTGTGGTAATTAACACCAGTACAAAGTGGGTTTGAAGTCTTTCCAAGTCACACTAGCATCAGTGGAAGTTCTACATACAGAGGATGAAATTTAAGTGGGATGGTTGGGTCTTGAGATGACCATAAGCACAGTGGTGAATTTCAAGGGGACAGCAAGTTCCTAAGTTCCTTAAGGCTAAGACTAATTCCTTTAGGCTGGTCAGAGAGGATAATATAGCCTTAAAGTACCAAATTGAAAATATTCTGTGAAGTGATTATGTATTGCAAAAATTATCAAGTCTTTTAAAGATAAATTACTATGCATCCTTCAGCTTTATATGTCTGTAGTGTGAAAAGGGGGAAAAAATAGCAGACTGTATGGTATTACCCAGTCCTTATACATAGAGTCAACCACTGAATCAGAAACTTATTGTATGGTTATTTAACCCTTGTAGAATAAAACAATACTGAACATGTTATTGTGGAAAAGAGAAAATAAAAGGCTACAGCTAAAAATATAAATCGGTCACAGGAATGCAAAACAATAGAATAATAAAGTCCATCAGTCAGATCCTCTACAGAGAGGGGAAAAATCTGTCACAATCTCCCTGAGTTTAAACACACAGAGTTTGTGACTTGTTCTCTCTATAGAGGATATAGTCTAGTACCAATGCAGAGACATGTTCACTCACCTACTCAGAACTGTGAGGAATGCTGGTTCAAAACATATCAGCTCATGGGGAACTGTGTGGAGCATTCCTTCCTAGCCCTTCACCCATTCAATGGTAGAGTGGACAGCCAACCCAAAACATACAAAAGGAATGAGATTTTAAAAAATAGATGAAGTTGGGGCTGGGGCTGGGGCTGGCGGAGAGTTATTTACCTTCCAGCTTTTGAGCCTGTAATTTCTTCCTGTAAGACTCATATTTCCAAGTGTTCCTTGACAACTTTGAGGGCTAGAAATTATTTTTCTTTTAATAAAAGAAGAGATTATCTGGTAAATCACATGATTCCCAGAGTTGATGCTTCAAGAAAAGAAACTATCAGATATCACAAGACTCATGATAGAATAATTAGTTAGCATCACTGAGAAACACCACGTTGCTGGATGATGATAAATTCTGTTCGTACTTAAACCCTTGCTCCAGTTCAAGATGGCTGCCAGCCTGTAATTTTTATAGGAGGCTGATATGGCATACTCTTCCTTTCACTATAAATAACCAATCATAACATTTTTAATTATAAGGGTTATGTGATGTTTCCAAATTCTATCTTTATTTTGCCTTACAACAAGAGGTATTTATATCTTTGAAAGACTTCTGTGCCACAAATGTGGGGTCCAGCCATGCCCATTCACTAATACTATTGCTGTGTATGAATCTGTATTGTTTTTATGAGGCTTGCATTATATATACAAATGCAATATACATGCAAAATGGTGTGAACATCTTACCAGCATTTTCAAATTGAAAACCCTTACTGGTGTGCCTACTTTCAACAAACATCTATTGTATATGAATAATATAAGTAAACCAGATATTTTCCAGCTATGATACAATACAAAAATAAGAAAAAAAAGTAAATAAATGTGTTGCAAAGTGCTAATAAGCATTAATGGATGCTTAGGCCAATAGCATTTTACAGAACATTTTTGGAGCCTTAAGCATCACATTTTATTTAGTTTTGGTCTTGTGTTTGTTTGCTTTTCAAAAAACATAGACAAAAAATATCAACAATTCTGCTATCACAACAGTTAATATGTTCCTAATTAATTCTTAAGCAGATAATCAGCTACAAAATTAGTATTTTGACTCCCCCCATTTTATTTGTAAATGAATTCAGTGCACATGAATCATGCTATATTTATAGTTGTAGAAACTGACACACCCCTTATTTCTACAGCACAATTATTTCATGGACATTGGCAATACAATTGCCCCCCTCACTTCTCCCTAAAGATATGTTTCAACCTTGATCTAGATGATTATCCTCTAGGAGGAAACCCCATCTCTTAAAATGTGGCTTCTCAAGAGAGATGGCTCAGAAAATTGCCCATTATTGCCACTTGGGAGGGAGGGGTTTTTGTTTGTTTGTTTGTTTTTTAGTAATGTTGAGCACCATGAACTTGACTGAGTCTGTAAACTCATTTTACATCAGAAATGCTAATAAACAACCATCAGATGATAGTGACTTGTACTCTGAATCAGGGAATGTTTCACTCTTTAATCCCAGTCATTGTCGTCAACCATTGTGGTGGTCAACCTGCGACCTGTGGGCCACACGTGGCGCATCAGGGTAATCCGCTGGCTGACCGCAAGGCAGATTGTTTACACTGACCATCTGCAGGCATAGCCAACCACAGCTCTCAGTGGCGTGGTTCACTACGGTATGATAGGAAAGTTTCTTATGTAATTGATCATTTATTACAAAACACTGGAACTGGCATATAAACAAATCCTAATTTTAGTATGATTGTAAGGCGTGGTTTACAAATTATAAAATATCTGGCCATTGTCAGAGTGGGGAATAAGTAGAAACATATATTATGATGAAAAACAATGTAAACAACATTTCTGTGATCCTTGACAGTTGAACATCATTGTGTTTCTCCAGTTCAGTCTGCCATTTAGTTATTCTTCCTTATCTCTGCAGGGACAACTATATTCAGGATATTTTTTACATGTATGAAGAGAAAATAGGTATGAGAAAGAGCACAAAAGTGTTTTATTGTGGGTGCCTCAATCTGTCATTGGTAGGATTTGATGCAGCTAAGCGTCATTCCCAGAATGAGGACAGTGCAATCTAATCTCCATGGAGACTGCCTAATTTAATAGCTACATCCTATGTTGGTATCTGTCTTGGACAACACTTGCTTTTCAAAAAAACATAGACGACAAATGTCAACAATTCTGCTTCATCACAGTTAACATGTGCTCCTAATTAATTCTGAAGCAGATAATCAGCTACAAAGTGCATTTTGAAACTAGATGGTCTAAGATTTCCAGGATATCTGGCAGTGAAGGATACCTCATTAAAAATTCTGTGTTTAGTCGAAGTCAGCCAATAGGTATTCAGTGTGTGTTCTAATTGAAGGTGAACTAAGTAACTGTGGATACGGAAAACTGGAGGGGGTGGGTGGGATAGGGGTATAAAATTTTACTTTTTGAAACTGTGGTGGAGAATGGCACTGGAAGTCAGGAGAATTAAGTAGCACTTCTATCTCTGCCATTGACTCACTATAATATTGGACAAGTTGTTCATCTCTGTGCCTCAGTTTCCCCTATTGTAAAATGAAGAAAATTCTTTTTACCACTGTTTTCAAAGAACTCTGAGGTCTACAGAAGTACTAACTCTTTTTTACTGTGTGTATTACATTATTTCCTAATAGCTCAATTAGACACTGTATGAAATACACATTTAGACTGTCTTAGCCCTGAAGAGTATATGCAAACTACATAAAACAGTAAATGTTCAAGAAATCTCATTTGGATTGCACTGAGATTGACGAAAGGGGCACCCTCTGACAGGAACTCAAGCCATGGAAGTCAATTGGAATTTTACCCAATTAAATGAAGACTGAATTTCTATCACATCCTATCACATCATATTTTTATCATATTTTTATGAGACATAAAATACCATTAGATCAGCTTTTCTCATAGTATTTCTACTGCAATTCCAAGCCAAAAAAGTATAGGAATTTCAATCATGAACATAGAAATTGCCATACTGGGTCAGATCTGAGGTCCATCTAGTCCAGCATCCTGCTTTCAATAGTGACAGTACCAGATGCTTTGGAAGTAAGGGGCCCCACCGTAGGCATGGGAATATTCTGACACACATTAATTCTCTATTAGAGATGGTATAAGCACTGACACATGAAGTTTAATATCTTCCAAAATTTGTTAGCATTTTTATTGTAACTGGATGCTCTTGTTAGCTATATAAATATCCAATCTTTTTTAAACTTGCTAAATTCTCGACCTCAGTGTTGTCTTGTATCTAGGAGCTCATTGTACAATTACACATAGTGTATAAAACCTTTTATTAGTTATGAATTTCCCACTTTTTAAGTTTATTGAATGTCTCTTGTTCTTGTGTTATGAGACAAAGAGAATAGAAGTTTCCAGAGCTTCCCTTAAGATGTCCACAATGACACCCAAGTCCATTTCCTGAGTTGATACGGTTAATCTAGAACCTATAATGTGTAGCAGTAGTTTATTCCTCCCACCCTCCAAATGAACATTAGTTCACATTTATCAGCATAAAACTGCATTTGCCATTATGTTGCATGCACAGCTTGCTTAGTTAGGTCTCTCTGAATTTCCTCACAGCCCTCTCTGATCCTGACTTACTTAAGTAAATTTGGGCTATCTGCAAATTTCAATACCTCCCTGCTGACCCTATCTCCAGATTATTAATATATTAAACATTGAACTTAATATGGAACCTCATGGCACCCTGCAGTTAGCTTTTAGCCATGTAAAAATTGGCACAGAGGCCTTTTGTTTAAACTCTGTCAAGTTTGTTTAAGCTATATCAAGTTGCCCCATGTTGGGTGGATGAAGTAGTAGAGCTCTTTCTCCAAAACAGGCAGTTTAGAGTACATATGGGCAGTCGCTGTATCTCTTGAAAGTGTCAGACCAACAGTCTTCATCAAAGCTCAGTTCTTTCACCAATACTGTTCAATGTGTACATCAATGACCTGCCTGCTACACTCTTGTGCAAGTTTATCTATGCCAACAAAATCTGATGCAGCTACCAAGCTCAGTCTTCCTCAGAAACTGACAAGGTCTTGAATAATGATATGAAGCTCATGGTAGATTATTGTCGATGGCACCTGTAGCTGAGGTTTCTTAAGACAGTTTATAGTGTATTTTATCTGCATAATGCAAGCACAAGCTACGAATTAAACATTTTCTTCAATGGCTGTCTGCAGCATGATCCAAATCCAGTTTACCTTGGTGTGACATTGAGAAGTTCATTAACGTACCACAACCACTTGAAAAGATGGCAGTCAAAGTCAGCACTGGGAAGAACTTGCTCAGAAAATTGGCTAGTTTAACTTGGGGTGTGAGTGCCCAGATGCTTAGAACATCAGCCCTTGCCCTTTGCTATTCAACAGCAGAGTACTGCGCTCCTATCTGGTGTCGCTCATCTCACGCAAGGCTGGTAGATATAGAGCTTAGCGAAGGTATGTGCATTGTTACTGGGACTTTAGGTGCAGCTCCGTTGCCATGGCTGCTAACACTTACAAACATAGCTCCGTGAGGAGGTCTCTGTCATGCTGCTGGCTAAGATCCATGAGAACAGCAACCTGCTTTTGTACGCAGATCTCTTCAACCATCATTGAGCTTGCCTGTGTTCTGGATGCCCTTTGTGGTCATTTATGCCACCACAAGTCATGACGGTGGAATCTGTGTGGTGCAACAAGTGGTCAGCAATGCCAGTTGGTAATCATTCTCCCATCACTGACACAACCATCTGTCCACCAGACTTTTATCTGCCTGGGGTCATCTCTTAACTGGTTTTGAACAGGAGGCTAATCTCTTTGAATTGGATTTTTCTAATGACCCACCATGCAGCTGCAGTCAACTTCAGACTGTGTTGCATATTTCTGACAAGTGCCCACTAACTTATTATGATGGCTTGCTACCAGCTCTCCACCTGGCTGGTGAAGATGCCACCAAATGGCTGGGAGCATTGTGCATACACTGAGAGAATGGACCCACACCAAACGATCAGATGATGCTCTGACCCATGCTTTTCCTCACCTATTATAACATGAACAGTGATGGTTCCTCATCTCGTTCTCTTATTAATTTATACCACTACACAATTGCTTTTATTGTTAAGAAACCTGTTCCCTGATACCTAGCCCTAGTCTTTTCCTTCCTTTGCTTCAAATCAATGTGTCTTTTCTTACCATGTGATCAATAGTTGCTAGATAGTTTATCAACCATTGAAGACTGAAAGTAAATTATTTTTTACTCTTTTTAATTTAATATTTTTACCAAAATATTCACATTTATCTTACATTTCCTCAATAGTGTGCCAACATAATTTTCTCTTATTGATCATTTGTTTTTTAAAAAGGAAATTCTCCATCAGCAATCAGTTGTCCTTTTGCAAAAATCACCATATTTATGAGTTCACAATTTAAGTGTAATGGAAATAGTTTTAAACTTCATAATCTACAGAAATTCAGCTTCTCTTTTGATTTAACAGCTAAACAGAGATAGGAAGACAAAAGCATCACACTTCTGAGATCTATGTATTAGATTCTGTCAGCAAGTCCTCAACAGAAACCGAGCCTATTATTTGGAGAATCCACATTAGTGCAGATAAGCAATCATTCCTTTCCATTTGAAAGACAATTAATTCCTGGTTTGTCGATGTACTATTCAGCTATCTACAAATTCTTCTTGCATGCAATATCATGCTATCACAGTCTCATTTTGGAAATGACAAGCCATGCATCAGCAATTTTACTTAAAGACACACTTCAAATAAATTGTAATACATTGTGAAAAATAGTTATTGCTTGGACTTCATAATTAACTGGGTGTCTGTCTGTCTGTCTAAGGGTTTTGTATATTGCTCACCACCATTATACCTAAGCATCTGTAAAAGCATGGATGAAGCTCTGTATTTTCACTTCATTCCCCATTGATATAGGGCCAAATTCAATGGCAACACTGGATGTGGTATGAGGTGCATATAATTAAATCATAACAATGAATGTTTGTGGTAAAGAAATGTGTAATGTGTACCAATATGTACTAACATCTATTAGTCTATAAGGTGCTACAAGACTTTTTGTTGCTTGTACCAATATAGTATTCTGTGGCTATTTAGTGCAGAAAAAAAAAATGAGTGCAGTTTTTTTTCAATACCAGAAAAGCAAAAGGGGGTGTAAGTTTGTTAACCAATTAAGACCACAGTTAATAGTAAGGCAGCCTCCTACTCCATATAGTCTTAGACCTCAAAGAGTAGATTCTGGTCTCATTTAAAATAGAGTACTGTTTTTCCAGATTGTCATTGGATTATGTTATACCAGAATATGGCCCGTAATCCTGATAGCACATGACACTGAGTGCTCTCAACTTCAGTTGAGTATAATGGCCTTTGGCACCAAGGTGAATTTCATCCCTTGAGAGGAGAACTTAAAAAACCAAATGTTTTTGAACTGATCCTGCTTAGTACCTTGCAGGATCAATTGAGACTGTAATATTCCAGCCTAATTCTAATTAATGTTAGACATTACATAGGCATGTTAGACCTGACCCACAGTTGCTGTATATTGGTGTTGCTCCATCAAGTGAGCATTTGATCTGTCTTTGTGTTTTTATTATCACACTATCTAAAACTGCATTTAGCTTTAAGGGCAAAGAGTCATGGTCACGTTGCCCTAGTTGTTCTGCTTAAGGAAAGACTCTTCCTACTGTTTTAATTTTCCTTAACTTACTGGCACCAGTCAGCAAAGGCCAGTGGTGCCTTTCAACACCATTTATGATAGCTATCCTATAGATTTACCAGGAGCCAGTTGCCCTAAATATGACGAGAATCTATAAATACAGTGGGCTAAGTAATACATGTTCCCACACCAGAACTGTTATATAACCATATAAATGTGCTGTTTAAAGAGTACTCCACATAATATAAGCATTTAAGGCCCTTAACCAGCCTTCTAACTCCTTTTCTTGCACTCACTTATTTTACATTCATCTAGTGGGACTGCATTTAAGTATTAGGTGAAGTCACACTTCCTAAATGAGAAACCCGATCTTCCAACTTTTTACTCCTGTCAGTAGTCCTCAGTTGAGAAAATAGTCTTACTTGAACTAAAATCACCTGTATCTGGTTGATAAGGCTCTTTGTGATTTACAGTTCCATATCTGATAGAAATGTATATGTATGCTGTCTACTATTGGGATGGACTTGATGGATTAATGCCTTCATTCATGTGGTTTATTGGAAGCAAAAAGGTCTTTACTGGCAATTATATTGGAGAAAAAATAATAAAAAGAGATTAAGTGAATTTACCATAAGAATAAAATATAAATGGAGTTACTGTTGCAAGGGTAGATATCATTATTTCTACATTCAATTAACTCCCATTAGTTTATTGCTTAAATAAAATGACTGGCCTGAAGGTGATGGATCCCATCATCTGAACATTGACTATTATTAATATTCTATCAATCACAGATGTGTTAACAATAGAAACATAAATACTTAGAAAACTATGTTTCAAGGCATATAATAATTCATCATTTGTGAAGGACATGACATAGCACAGGGAAAAAGCTGAGGCTAACATTTTCAAAATTGGGTGCCAGAAGCAAGGCATTTAAAGCTATTATAGTAAGGAACCTAAAAAAAAGTAGATGGGTTTTCAAATGTGGGAATCATCTGCAGCTTTCAGTGACATCAAACACAGAATACATATCTAGGTTTTGTAAATAATAACATCAAACACAGGTTTTGAGAGTGAGTGTTTTTACCCCTACATTTTTATTGCAATAGACCCTGCTAAGATATTCTTTCTGCTGCTATTGCTCTCCCACTCAGACCTCAAGACGGAGAGAGACAGTGATCGATCTCACTTTCACCTGATTCAAAATTAAGGCTTAGGTTCCAGTTTGGAATAAGAAGACACACATCTCTGGGAAGTACATCTACTTATTCTGAGGCTGAACTTGGTCCTAAAGCTGCAAGACTGCATGCGCATGTGTCTGAGGCCTGGGCTACACTAGCAGAGGGAGGAAGGGGGTTTCAAACTAAAGTACACAACTTCAGCTATGCTATTCGCATAGCTGAAGTTGAAATATCTTAGTTCGACTTACCTTAGTTTGACTCCCCTGTCGACTCCATTTACTGCTCTTGCGGACCTGGAGTTCCAGAGTCAATGGGAGTTCTTTCAGAGATCGATTTATTGTGTCTAGGCCAGACGTGATAAATCAATCTCCAATACATCAAACACTACCCGCCAGAGGGGCCGGTAGTATAGACGTACCCCGAGAAAGAGAATAGTCCAAATTAACAGAGGTATAGGCAATGAGCATAGGATGAAATTCAACCCTGTACTCAAGCTAGGCCAATGCACTGCTTAAAAGTTTAATTTATGCCCTATTTTGATGGAGTAACTGTGATTTTGTGTGGTGCATAGGCCTGGGACTGACCATCTGCACAGGACTGAATTGCATCCATTAATAATCAGAATGAGTTGACTACTGCTGTTGACCTTGATCTCAGGTTTGAATTTGTGCTTTGCCCATTCATTTCTTATGTCAGTCAATCCTGAAAAAGGCAGCACAAGTGTACTGATTGAATCTTGCCTAGATGAAACAACTTGGAAGTGTTTAAGAACAAAATCTCAGGAGATGAAGTTTTTGATTGTTCAGGAGGACAGAATCAACAGGAAAAAAACAAGTGGAAAGTACAAGCCTGTAAACTTTTTGGTTTGCAAAACTAAAGCTGTTTACATTTGCAAAAAGGAAATGTTTCCCTCATCTCATCACCGCACTATACAAGTAGTTGCATGCTTTATAAAATCCAGTTAAGAAGTATCTTGTTTTTATGACAAATAGAATCATAGAGCAGAACATGTAGTTTCTGAACAGAAACTACAATTAAAACCCTGGTTAGCGTTTTTTACTAATGTAACTATCATAAAGTATTACTACTTTTTAGTGTATTGCCTTCCTGTAGCATGTTCTTAAAATAAAATAAATAGGAAGGGGCACTGATAACTTAGTTTAGGACGAAGCAGGATTTATGACCAATACTGAAACCTTCTCCACTTGTGTTGTAAGCAGTATGGTCACCCCAAACTTACACCAATAAAAATGATCAAGTTGACAGTTCAGGATACCAGTGAAGTGCTAGAATATGGATTTGGGTACCAGTGATGTGCCAAGAAATATCCTTTAATCCTCTAAGAAAAGGGATTGGGACTATGGCTGGCCTTTGTGCAAGAGGTAAAAAATAATAATAATAATATGCTTGTATTATTCATGTAAGGGCTGGACAAAGTCAAGCCATTAAGTTGTGGTATGCCATTTCCAGAAATACATTTTCTCAAATGTTTCTCCCCAGTCCTCAACAGCAATAATGCCTCAATATATTCAGGACAGTAACAGAAAAAAAATATTAACAGAAGAGCAGGCCAATGGCTAGTTTCCTTGGCTCTCTCATCTAGCTAGTCTCCACCATTGACCAATTACAAAGGAAGGTGTCAGAACCTTAGTGTTGCCTAGTTGATCTATAGGGGAGGAGTCTTTACCCTGAACCCTGCTAGTGCTCGGCTAAAACGTATAATTTTATATTATCTAGAAGAGCTATGATAATGCATAATAAGTATTGAATACCTTTGAAAAGGTGCTAAATTACTAACCTCAACAATATTCTGTGGGGACAATTTATGCATCTGTTTGATGGGAAAGCATTTCCTTAAATCTAACTTGAAGCAAAGGCATAGTTTACTGATTTGAACATAGTACCTGGATCCAGAAACTTCTGGCTCTAATACTGACTTTTTTCCTTCTGTGCACTTGGGCAAGTCACTTAGCAGCTCTCAGTCTCCATTAGGTTTTGAGCATTAGAGAATTAAACACTGTAGAGTGCTTTGAAGATTAAAAACACTGTATTAACACTAATTATTATTCTATATTTTGAATATCTAATGGAGATATCAAAACACTTCTAAAATCTCAATGAGGATAATAAGGGTGGTGACATCATTTCTGTAGGTAATCAGGGAGGATGAGAGTAGTCATTAAACATCTGCCCATTGTAACAATAAAATTCCCCTTATTCAGAAATTCAACAGTTTTTGCTAACTTACCTGTAAGAATTCCCATGTTGATGTCTTGCTAAATCTTCCTTGATGATTAACTACACTTAATTCTTTCATGGGATGCCAGAGTATGTTGTTAATTAAGGGGATTTTTTTTTCTATGATTCTGATAAGCTGTTAAAGCTTTTTGCCTTGTTGGGGCTAAAGAACTCTCTTGGTCTGATTATTGAGCCATTAAATGCACTGTGTTTCTGGACTACTGACACTTCTGTGCATTTGTGCTGCTTCAATTATGACAATGATTTACAACTACTTGACCTTTTCAAGTGAGACAAAAACTTCATTTCTGAATGCTCCTGTGCATATGTTCATTTCAGATTCCATTTCATAACAGAACATAAAATTATGCATGACACAGACTAATGACATTAGCACTGCTGGATTGGTAATAGTTGAAATCTAGGACCTCATAATGATATATATAAGATATGATAGCTGAAATCTAAAATGAGAAAAAAACACCATCTCCTCCAGATTCAGACTAAAAAAAAACCTAATTGCAGCTGGTTAAAAATACGTTGTGAATAAATTATAGAAATTTGTCCCTTTCCGTTTGTGATTAGTTCACATCCACTTTTAATTCTGCAAATGTACTTAATACATGTAAGTATTTCCCAAATTATTTGCACGAACAATTTTCAGGTTATGGAGCATTTGCAAATTGCTCACTTTAACTTTTTTCTGTTCTTCTTTCAGAGGAATGAGTGCGTCTGAGGGTATTGTTTATGTTCACTGATTGGGTCCCTCGGACTTAAAAAAGGGAGAATTACAAATGATAAATAGGTATTAAAAGAACTATCCTTATTCCCAAGTGCATAGAAGTATGTATACAAAGAGAAGTTCATTCAACTCACATGAAAACTGAGTGTTTGAGCTTTCTGCAGTTGGAGTGGGAGATTAAATCCATCCCACAATCAAGAGCTCCTTTATGGATACTATTCCAAACTGCCAGGTATTAAAGTACTTATGCGGAAGCAAATTTGCCAGAAGCCAGACAGGGAATATTTTCAGCATAAGAGGCCTCTTAGGAAGATGCAGAGATGGTTATGCTGGCCGTGTACCCCATGCCAGCTCTAGTGCAGGTGTTATAGGAGCATGTCAGGGGAAGGAGGAAGCATAACATGGGTAATGCCAAATCTAGGCTATTCACCAGAAACAATGAGGCCCAGACGCCTGAGGTACAAATTATGAGGCAATCTCTAGGTTTGTTCTAATCTACTCCAAGGACAATTCAGACCCAATAGTCCCAGGATGGAAACTATGTAATCCAGCCACCCTCGGTCCTAGCACCAGGCTCTTCTTAAGCCCATGGATGAATTAAACCTCTACTGTTTTGTAAAACAAAAGGGTTTTAGAAAAGGAAAAGGTTTTGGGGTGGCTGCTGTTTCACTAACTCAGAAGGTGGAAACTTTTTCCCCCTGATGACTAAATAGATTACTTGATTCCTTGTGTCATGACAGTTTTAATAAGCAGCGATCAAATTTACAGCCTTAAGGGCTGGACCTTTCATGATACTTTCTCTCTCTTTCACCGAGAACCAGTGTATGTATGGCACATCTGTAAGTGAACTGTCTTAATTTTCAAAAGACTGTATGTGGAGTGGATTTTTAGTGACAAAAAGACCTTATTCCTTCAGAGTTTTTTTCCCTTTTCTTAGATCAGGACTTCCTCTCTCCCATTCTTACTGCAGATCCCTAACTGTGTGTCTCCTACAGCTTCTGTTACCACAGATAGTCAAAAAGGGGTTTGGCTTGCTTTTAAAAAATCATAGACAGTTGGAGTGCTAACCATTATAGTTTCACTGTTATATTTAGACTGTAAGCTCTTTGGGGCACAAACTTTTTCTTTGCTTGGTGTTTGTACACAATCTAGCGAATGGGGCACTGGTTCATGAGTGAGATACCTGGGTACTACTGAAACGCTGACAGATTCAGTTGGTAGCAGGCGGGATCGAAACCGAGAACTCTTAAGCTTAGCGCATAAGACTCTACTGTATGAACTAGAAGCCACATGGCTCTTAGCTAAGGCTTTACCGGACTCATTAATTTCTAGGTGGTCTAGGTGCCACAAGAGGGGAACAGAGGACCAGACCCAGTAGACATGGGTTATCTTACCATTATATACATTCATATTTTTGTTCTTTGTTGGAGTTATATCCTTATCCATAAAATGTTTGGACAGTGGAGAGTTTATTCATGATGAAGAGGGCAAACCTGAAAGTTTAACAAATTTTAGCAAATATGATTATTCAATAGAAAATGTGTATGAGAAAGCACATTATTTGCTATTCTTTCATTCTTGTTTTCAGGTAGTAAATTACAGTAAATAATTTATGTGCCAGAAATAACAAGGTAAGACCACAATAATGTAAAACATAGATGATATGATCTGGAAAAGTAAATGTTTGGAGTTTAGGGAAACAATTATGAGAATAATGATGAAATCACTTTAGTAACTAGTCTAGGAAAAGAACAAATTTAATCAGAGTGAGTTTTTGAGAGAGACTGTTTTTTAAATTAAATATGTATCTAGTTGGTACAATGATAGGAATCGAGATATAGCTGGGGAAAAAAAGATACTTGGTTTTCCCTGAATCGGATGTTAATTCACACCAATGACATGGTGAATAATATACCCATTACCTGTTACCTCAGGGACAAAGAGTCTTTCATTCTTCTGACATGACACTCTTTACTCCTCCATTCCCCAACTATGAATCAGTATCAGACACTTAATCTCTGCTTTTCCTCACAACTGTGTGGGAGTTTGTTTTGACTGGAATTAGACAAGCATCAATACTGTAATGCTCCATGCTTCCAGGCAGAACTTCTAATGCAAGTTCTTTAGTTGTAATTATCTCTCAGACAGCTGTCCTCTTCATGGAACAGTTTGTTAAGATTCCAAGTTTGTAATGACATTCACAGAGCATGCAGACTTTAATATGACAGGTATATTCATTTTTTAAAAAGGCAAAAAAAAACCCCTAGCTTCTCTATCTTCTGTCTGGGAACACCAGAGTCCATGTTCCCACATATTTCCCCTCATTTTCCCCTTACAAGAAATTATGGAAGTCACAAGCACCTTAAACTAGAAATGTACTGTATCATGGGACAATACTTTTCTTAGTTCCAACTTTATCTACTTTCCACACAAATTTGGCCATAATTCCATTTTACCTGAAGGGCTGTTTAACATTAATCTACTCTGTTAAGCAACTGCCACATTCCACTGCAGAGGTGGTTGTACTTCAATAATGGGTGAAGTGATTGCTGAATATCTACAATAATAGATATGAAGAATAATGGGACTGGTGCTTGAAGAACACTTGTGAAAATCTGGTGCTGAGCTTAAATAGTTTGCCCAAAGTCTCTCAGGAGTTTGTATTAGAACTCAGAACATCTGACTCCCATTCTCTTTTTGAAAAGATTTCCTCTCTGTATTGAAAGGGAAGAGAAGTTCCTCCTACCACACATAAAAACTTCATTCTATAATAAATATAAAGTATTGTTATTTCACTTCTAAAATAGTGCCTTAGTCACAAGCTATTTTACACCATTGGCTGTTTATTTCTATATTTCACCCGTGTAAATTCATGATAGTTCTAGATGCAAAGAAAAAAAAATATGAATTAATTCTGTCCTGAGACTCCTGACACAGGTGAGCTGCTGTTGCCTACTTCACCATTCTGGCTGACTCAAGTTCTTTGGAGTATTCATCAATTTTAGAATATACAATTTTACTACGCTCCCCCCCCTCCCCACTACATACACACACTGTGTTTTTCAGGAGGAAGGTCTGTAATAAAAAAATTAACAGAAAACAAAACCTAATTCATCTCCCATGTTACATAAATCTATTTATGCAGCTCCACAGAGATCCAGGCAAGTGGCTGATAAAGCACTCCAGACTTTTCTGTCTACTCTTTTCATCTCTACTGATTTTCAGCTAGACCATAGGTTTACCTTTTCTCTGCAGCATAACTCTATGAAGTTAATGTCTTCAGCTCAAACAAGGCTCACGTGGTTAATAACAGAAATGGCCATTTGATGATCGTTCTGTAGTATAGGAGTACTTGTGGCACATTAGAGACTAATAAATTTATTTAAGCATAAGCTTTTAAGCATACAGCCCACTTCATCGGATGCATGTAAGATACATTTTATGTCGTAGTGAGTTCTTATATACCCATTGTCCTATACTGTACAAGAGAGCATCCCATTGGCATAAATGGACATCCTTTGCTGGCAGTCCCAGAGAAGCCACATTCAGATGGCTATGGATGCTGCAAAACCTGTGTTGAAGAAAGAGTTCCACTGAACAAGAGGTATCTATTGGTGGGAGTTAATGGTGAGTAGAGTTATTCTGCTGTTAGAGGTGCTGTAATGATAACATGGTCAGGCCTTGAGAATTAACTCATGGGTGTGTGATACTCATGAAGTCCAGAGATGCTCAGTAGAGTTTATTGTACATATCTCATATCTGTGGATCAATGCCTTGACTTAACATAACATTTCTCAGAGCATGGCATGTGCCCCATTGGGGGATTCAATGGGATAGTGACAATGTAAGTTTCCCTACTCATCAAACTGCCATAAAACAAGGTGGGGCCAAAGAGTGGGGCAGGGAACATTGGTTTCCATCTCATTCCTGTAGGTGGACTGAGCTTTCAAAAGTATGTCAGATACAGAGCTAAGGAGCTCCTAGGAACTGGGAACACATGCCATATTTGTTCTAGGCATAGAGAACTCCACTACTCAGCTTTGCCAATCCAGCATATTTTAGCAACACTAAATTAACAATCTCAGGCAGAGTTGGAAAAAAAGTCAATTTGTATTAAAAATGCCATTTGCAAATATGTTTTCCAGTTTGCATTTGATGAAAAATGCTTCCTACTGTGGCAAATCTCAGAACACAGCATTGAGCAAAGAGGCCTATTTCCTTTTAATATGTGTATATAACCATATTAGTTTCAGATGGCTAAGCAGATAGTACAATATTTCAGAAAGTTATTTGTGCATTCATTTATATGTTAAATACTGCGTCCAGCGTAACATACAGTAGCAGAGACATCCTTGAGCTGTCAGACACCTTCCTTCCTGGTGTTTGCCAATATTCATATAACAAGAATCGCTGATTAAGGAGGAAAATATTGCTTGCTTTATTCATGCTCTTCTGAAAGAATTAGAACATATTCAAGCAATGGCATTTGCTATTAGCAATCAGCGACCAGTGTAAATCACAGCAACTTGACAAATAGCACAGCTTGTTCATAGTAGAAATATCAAGTGTCCTGCTCAGTGATGGACTGAATGGAGATTTCCCCCTCGTGTTGTGTAAATTATTTTTTTTTCAGGTAATTTCAGAGTTTTACAAAGATTATTCATTTGGGAATAAGAACATAAAAGAAATGTGTGTTGATAGTCATTATGCATCTAAATTTTCAAATATGCTGCAACTGGGGCACCTACATTGTATCCACAAAATATGCACATGCAAGAAAGCTACAGCTGGTGCAGACAAGTACTTGTGTGCGCAAACATCCTTTTTTTAAAGGGATTAATTTAAGCAATTACACCTGAAATTTTGGCTCAGTGTTGATTGATATACTGAGTTTTGCCAATGAAATGTGCTTGTTGATGTGCTAGATCTACTTTATGCACTGAATGTAATGAACTGTATAGTTTTCTGGAAACCTGCTGCTAAACACATTTGTTTTAAAATGATCATCAGTGCTGTAGAAATTTTTCACCTTCTCACAAAAGCCCTGGAAATAACTCAGCTCTAGAAAGATTTTGTTGTGCTGTGGCATCAAGCCCCTGACTTCAATCCTCCCCTTTGCTAGAGACAGAGCACAATCCTCACTTAAGCTAGAAGAAAATACTAACATTAGTCATCATCCACCTGGGTTTTAATGTCACACACAATTAGGGATTTCCCACAATACTTTCAAGAGAGTTTAAAGTTGTTAGGCTCCATAACAAGTGGGAGCAGAGGTTCTGCATGTGTATAAGTATAGATAAGCACTGTGTGAAAACTTCTGCACTTAACAGTAGAAAGTCTTCAGCTCTCCATGCAAACTTCCCCAACTCACACATGCCAGGCAAAAAATTGGGCCATCAAAAGGTCTGCTTGTAAAGGAAGTTCTCTTCACTGTCAGTTACTGGTTGGCTTATTCCCTAAAGCATGTGAATTATATGTATTGTATCTTCTCAGCTAATGTGGACTGTTTTTGCTATCCGTATAAATTGATTAATCCTTTTCTGAATTCTGCCAATCTCTTGGACTCAATGATATCCTGCATCAGAGAGTTCCACAGATTAGATTTGTGTTGTTTAAACCATTCTTGGGGGATTACCAATACACACAGTTCAGCGTCTACCTGCTTGTAAACAACATAATATACCAGCTCCTTGACCTATGTTTGATGTTGATAAACCAACTGCCAACTCTGACCAAGGCCAGAGGTGTTAGCTAAGAATTGACAGATTCATAGCTGGAACCAAATAATTTCACCTGCACAGTAGTTTTGTTCAAAAGAGGTGTTAGTCTTATGAGAATGTATTTAGTTTTTAAACTCTATGAAATGACCAGGCTACATGCATTAATCTCACTTGTAATTTCTGTATTCCATGCTATAAGGAAATGTGTAAGATTTGCTTTATAATTTTGAAATGTTTGATCTGAATTTGTGAAGCTAAGCATGGGAATTATCCCTCCTCCTCTCACCCCACCCATTAAGGAGGTGTATCAAGATTAAACAGGACATTAAGGAACATCACAATACAAAGGACCGCTGCATGGCCCTATCACACCTTGGAATTAGTACATGCAAGGGTGTTCCTTGTGGGCTGGAGGAATAAATGTAAAAAATAGAACAGGGTCAGAAGAAATTTTCTCATCTCTTTGCTATTTGAACTCTCACAGGGCCAGAGACACTAAACTAAAGCAGAGATAGGGGTTACTTCCAAGTCTGCCCTGAAAGACATTTTGAATCAACAGTTTACTATTTCTCTGTCATTTTTAGCAACCAAAGATGGTAACTCATTTATGTTTATGTATGTATACATGTGCTTTTTTGCCTTAACTTGTAAATAACTCTCTTATTTCTTTATCTTAGTTAATAAGTCTTTAGTTAATTATAGGATTGGTTACAGGCATTGTCTCTGGTGTGAGATCTAATGTACAAATTGATCGGTGATAAGCGACTGGTCTCTTGAGACTGGGAGCCACCTGAATATTTTGTGATATTTGGTGTAAGTGACCATTTATCACTAAGTTCAGCTTAGACTGGAGAGCCTAAGTGGACTGCCAGTGACTCCATAATAAGAGTGCTATAGCGATCTAAGGGTACGTCTATACAGTCAATGTATCGGGGATCGATTTATCACGTCTTGCCTAGACTTGATAAATTGATCCCCGAACACGCTCCCTGTCAACTCTGGAACTCCAGCACTGCAAAAGGAGTATGTGGAGTTGACAGGAGAGCCACTGAAGTCAACTCGCCACTGTGAGAATGGCCAGGTAAGTTATACTAAGATATTTCGACTTCAGCTACGCAAATAGCATAGTTGAAGTTGCGTATCTTAATTTGAAACTCCCCTCCCCTTCCTAGTGTAGACCAGGCCTAAGACTTCACATTTGTTACTGAGTTGGTGAAATCTAATTACAGAACATATCACTATTTTAGAGTGTCTGCCTTGTTTTTGACAGTCTGCCCTGAGGTAGGTACTTATTGTCATGAGCCACTCCAGATAGCATGGGGGCACCATGCTTTTGCTCTCACACTTGGTCCAAAGGACTCAAATTCTAACACTTTCCTATATGCAAGTGTAAGTTTAAAGGGCATTTGCAGCAACCATCTAGCGTGTTTATACAGTGGCTATCCTGTTCAACAAGCCTGTCTGCTAGACAACCTCTTACAATAAGAGACACTGTTAAGAGAGAGACAGACTACAGTTTACTTCACCACTTCCATTAAACAATGATTAAAGAGCAGATTAAGAGCATTTTAATTATTTTAAATCATGTTATACAAAATGTCACAGGATAGGCTACTTTATACAAGCTGCAGATCTCTCCCCTTTGGCTTAAATGGAGCTACACTGATTTATGACAGCTGAGGATTTAGTGCATAGTTTTTATTTATGATTTTATTCTTTGCCGCAGAATTATGCCTGTAGTCACTCACGCTGTTAGGCACATTATTATGAAAGTGATCCATTGCTTTCATTGGAACTACTGAATGCAGAGATTTAGGATACAGGTAAGGGTAAGAAACTGAATTAACTCTGTTTCTTGATACCTTAGCACTGCCTTTTTCAGATGGACTTCTAGTGGCCTATCTAAGCAAAGGTAGGCACAACAAACACTGCCAGTACAACTCATAGTAATGTAATACTTAACACAGTAAGGAGTCCTTGTCTTATTCATACCAAGCATCTAGTTATGGACACATTCTACCTTTCAGCAAATAGCTTTAATATATGGGAAAACAGGTTTCAAAATTTTAGAAGACCTAATGGTGACAGGGCCCAGTTCTCTCATGCTTAATCCCTTTCTACTTATTACTCAATTGAGTAAATTCCTGCTGAGTCAAGGGGGAGTTTGCACTCATCTCACTTATAAATCAAGCCCCATGTGTTTCAAATCCAAGAGCAGCTCAAAACCAGCCCACTACTCTCTTGGCTTCATAGATTTTATGATCTGGCTGAAACACTTACCAATGATACTTGGATATAGTGCTGCATCTCCCTCTCGCCTCTTCAGGGTTTGAACCAGTGGAAATTCATCCCTGTTCAGAAAACTAGCATAAAGGCCTATTCATTCACTTAAGCTCTATTGTGATGATTAACTTCAGTGGCACATAGACGGTGTACCGGTCTCTCTGCAAACAGATGCATTTTTCTATGAGAAATCCCTTACTACTCTGTTTTTAGGATCATATTTATCTTTCTGTCCTTCATTCACCCCAACTCCCTTTTCTTTCTACTTCCAACACTCCATCTTTTCTTCCTTTTCATACTTCACTTCTCTCATTTCTATATTTGAGACACTTACTCCTATCCTCAGTCCTCCAACTCCACCACATTTTATCATTGTTATTCCTTATCTTTATTTTTTTAAAATAAATTGTTTAAGCAAGTGGTTTCCCCCCATTTTATGGCTACTTAAATATGTAGTGAATCACCTTAAGCTTTTCATTTTGTATTCTACCAACCTGGATTTCTTTCAGGAAGTATGTACTTTTAAAGCAAAGATTCAAGTTCGTCGTATCAGTGGATTTTTGACATACAAGACAATGATTTTATTTTTAACATTATGCAATGCCATTTAGCTTTAATGAAGTAGGGATGGCAAATTGGCTAAGAATAGTTCTGATAAGAAATTTACAGAGGCTTTATTATGCAAGATAACCTGCTCTTGAGGTCACCACCTCTAAAATAAAATTCCACAAATGCTTTTTATTATTAGTTTTTCTGAAAACTGGGTTTTTACATATCAATTCCTCAGGCAGAATTACCACTAAAATAGAGGGCTTAGCTATTTCCATCACAAACCTAGGTTTGGTTTCTTTAAGAGAAAGGCAACTCCAACCAAACACTTCATATTTATTCTTAGAATCAGATTTTTTTTTTTAAAAAAAAAGGCAAATTTAGTGGTTAAATCATAGAACTGAGAGTTAGGACACATGGCTTTTATTGCTGATTGATGCAGAGTAGTCCAACTTTGGTATGAGTTTGTTTCCTGTTTCTAAGCCATTGCACAGCTTAATTGTTTATGAATTCTTTTGAGAGCCTTTGTTGGAAGGCCTTATAGAGATGGAAAAATACTCTAATCTTGACCCCATTTACTGAGTATCTATGATCTGTAGCAAAATGACTGATGACCCTTTTCATTCTTAGCACAACTACTACAACTATGAAAGCTATTCTCAGTGATGTACGTTACTAATGCTTTACAGGGGCTATCGGTTTTACTGATATAAACTAATTGTTAACACAACCACACTTTGGCTGGGATTAGGAGTATACTGAGAATAAAATGTCTGTCCATATTTGGCACCATATGGACAATAATACTGATTCACACCTATTTTGTAAAATGATCATTAGATTCCATGATTGTCTGTAATCTCTAACAACCAATAACAAATACAAGTGTCATATTAGTTGACCAGAAATAAGAAGGCTAAGTCTCTTCGGTGACATCTGACAAGAAACAAGAGTTGAAGACAAAAACAGACAGCTGCTGGCAGAACAAGTTCTGAGAAGAGAAAGACAACATCAAGAAAAATGAAACAATTTGAAGAACATATCTTTACATTCCAAACATAAGCTCCCGAAAAGACAAAGGATCTGTATTTTTTCTAGCAAAGTCACTTCAGATTTGCATCAGAATACCCAAGAGCAAGATCTAACCTGCTCTCTCTACAGATAAACAGTTATCAGAATTAGATTAGATCCTGATCTCAGTTACTCTATTATAAATCGGAAAAATCTCATGTGTATGTCTGAAATCAATGGTGTTATTCGAGATTTATGACTGATCAGAGTCTAACTCTGTGTGTGGGACTGCCTTCAGTTCTCAGCTTTTTCCAAGAGTCATCATCTCAAGAACCAGCTGTCCACTATATTTAGAGAAATATAAGCCTCTAATACAAGCAAACGATAAAATCCACTAGACGATGTAGTATTGGGAGACTAGTGAAGTCATTTGAAACTAAGGAAGTAAAGGAGTAAAAGGTGCCCTTTACTTTAGTCCCAAATTTCTCCGTCCCACAAAGAAACATGTGCTTAATTATTTTAATTATTGTAAATGAGTTCTATCAAGAGTTCTGGACTCTGAAATGTTATGTGAGTTAGAGAACTAGATCCTTGCATCATCCAAAGCTTCTTTAAACTGCTGGTTATAGGAGACTGATTTTAGATCCCACAGACAAACTCCTTCATGAGATTTCTGGCACTTCCTTTCCTAGCTGGGAGAGAACTATCACAATGACTTCCTTTCTAATTTTGAATCACTATTTCTGCATCCACAAATAGGATGTGCAGAAGTTAATGATTTTTTTTTTAAAATGGTTTGGAAAACAGTTATCCAAGCATTTTTCCAATCTCCAAAAATGATTGGTTTGGATTTGTTTTTCATTTCAGGCAAAGTCTCGGGCTGGCTCTTATTTTATCCAAAACAGTTTGCCCATATGTCCTTTCTGGAACAATTCAACAGGAATTAACCAGTATTGTTTATTTAAGCAGAATGGAGAAGCCTGTATCATTCTATTGAACTAAATAGAATTCTATTAAAAAATTGTGATTACAGAGAATGAGAACATTTCTATTACACCAGGCCATGGAATATTGTTCCCCCAGTTCCAGAATTAAATTGGCTTTTTTTAAAAAAAAAACTAAAACTATATGTAGGATACAATCCTCTCATGTTTGATGGAATTTTTCCTACATGTTATATCTACTCCCTTGATACTGCAGTAGCTCCAATGGAATGGTTAATTGAATATTTATTAAAATATACAGAGAATGGTACCATTCAGAAGTACTCTGAATTATGATATTACTGGCTCTGGCCATTGTTATATGCCAAATAAGAAAGCTCCATTTGGCTTTTTTTGACTTCCACTATTTCAGTTAAAACAATTCATTTTCATGAATAACAAGTTAGAACAGTCATTACATTTTGCAGATGCAGTATAATTTTTCCAAAACAAGACAGACATCTTGTAGGAAGTTTTCAGTTATCCTTGTATAAGTCACAGATGTTTTTCTATGGGGTGACGAACAAAATTTAAAATGAGCCAATGTGTATGTGGCTCATGGATACTTTCAATGCAGTTTGATTTAGCTCAACCTAGGTGTAAAGTACATGTTGGACACACAGCTTCAGAAAAATAAGTGAAATTTAGGTTTTCCAAAAATTATGATAAAATTATTGACTCATGCAAATCATACTCCCCTTTGATTTCTTGCACACAATTTTCCCTGATTTAAGTCCTACAAGTCACCAGGAAAAAAGCCTGTCTCTAACAGACCACATAACTTGCCTGCAGTGTTATGGCCTTTTGTTCTGGTGGCATCATTTCATAAGTAAGCAGCATCAGGTTTGGGTTCAGCATCTGAGTTGAGAAGGAGAATCTGGCCCTAAAGTATAAAGCACAGGTTCTGTAGACACTTCTGCATATTAGTAACTTAACGCATGTGAATAGTCCCAAAGTTACTGATATGCAGGAATGTTTGCAGGATTAAAACCTAAGTGTGTGTAAACTATGATAAAGTTAGTTTATAACATTTATGGTAACTAACAGATAGGTCTGCAAATTATGTAAACACCACATCAATTATATGTGGAAAGAGATCACTTTACAGCTAATTTACACACACAGGAAAAATCCATTTTTCACACAATGGAAATACAGCACTTTGTACTGCACAAGTTATTGGCAGCAGCAGCATTGTTGCAATATAGCAATTCTTCAAAGAAACTTTTAATAAAACTTGAGTGGCCCTCTTAGATAAACAGAAATCATTACTTGAATTGCAGGTTTCCTTGCAGCTTTAAAAGTCCCTCTATCGGGCAACATCTACAGAAGCTCTTCAAATCAATGTCAAGGATGTCAGTGAGCAGTGAAATAAGGGAAAGAATGATATATGTCCTCTAAAATGATCTTTTCATCAGAAGAAATGCAAAACTTGAGCATTAACTAAATAAAATGTATTTTACTGACAACAAATTAAGATACAGCTATCAAACTGATAACAGAACTGAAAGCTTGCGAAGCTTATCAGTCATAGTTGGACTCAGATGGAAGTTCTCTCTCCCTCCAAACCAGTTTATTCAGCAAAGAGTTCAGTTTGTTCACCTTGTAGAATTTCAAAGTATTATTTTCTACTGAATGGAGAACCACAAGACATTTGAAGTTTTGGTTCTGTTCAGATGAACACCTGGGTGTTTATCAACATCACTATTTAAACTTCCCTTATTTGCAAATTTAGTGCAAGATTCTTGGTCGTGATATAGTCACTTTGAGCTGGTCTAGTGGATCAACAGGACAGCCTTAAATGGGAAGTCCATAGGCCTGTCTGGTGAAAAGCCAGTGTAGCTCTCTCTATGTTACTGTCTCCATCAGAACGGGCAGAATGGGAATGGCTGAATGGTGAGAGATGGCAAGAGCACTGCTCTACTCCACCAATCCCTAGAAAGCAGAACAGCCCACTCATAGGGAATATCTCCAGCAGTGTGAAACAGACAGATACCTTTACTCCTCTGCACACACCCTCAGCTGTGCTGACCAGAGCCAGGCCCAAGAATTTAGGCTAGGGGTAAAGGGTAAATTTTCAAGAGCACCAAAGTCCTATTTTCAAACATGATTTAAGCATTTAAGAAATTGAGTCCCACTGACTTTCATTGAGATTTGTTTTCCTAAGGCTCAGATCCTCTGAAGCATTGGGAGTTAGGCACCTAACACAGTGTTTTGCATGACCTAGGTGATATTATTATAAATACCTTTGAGGATCTGGACCTACCTCTCTTTTGAAAATAATATTGAGTAAAATTTTCAGAAAAAACCCAACACCTGTCTTTCAAATGCAGACTCTCACATGAAATTTCATTAAGATCCCCTTTCTGAATAGACCAAAAATATGACAAAAACATCCTTTTGCTTGGCAGTTCTGATTAAAAATGGGAAGTGAAGCAAACAAGTTAATAAAATGTTAATCATGTGACTTCTCATGACATTTATACTTGGTTTGCAGAACTTTAATCACCAAAAAGTTGTTGTCATTTCTACTCACACAAAACCTCTGAAATTTTAAGGTTCTCCATGTCTAAGTTTCTACCAGTACATCAGTTTATGTATGTAACAAAAAGCCCTATACTAACCTTATCAGCAGGACACCTGGGACAGTTTATTATAACTATAAAGGGAGATCACCTTTGTGACCCACAAATCTTCATGGTGTTCCTTGATAACACTGTCACTCATGCTCAAGGATTCTTATCTTTTGTTTTCTTTCCTGAATGTCAAAGATCAGTGAGTTCAGTATAGCCTTAAAAAAGAAGAAGAAGAAAGGAAGCAACCATTTAGCACATATGTCTTCCCAATTTGCCAGATACAGCAGGAACAAGTTTCAATCAGGTTAATTTTAAAGAGATTTGCAAGTTATTATTATGTATGTTTCATCTGGGTTCTTCCCACACAAATTGCATGAAAATTTGCATCTTGTTAGTGACATGGTCAAACATAATCATGATTTGTGTTTACACCTAAATATAGTTAATACTCAGCCAATGGCATTTTGCAGTGCATAGGCTATTTGGAAGGCCAAATACATGGTTGCCTTCCTGTTTACCGATTCTACGTGCTGCTTTTATAATGGGTGGTTAGAACCCCATAACATTACCTGTGTGATTGATTTTGCTAATTCTCCTTCTCCAAGCTCACTGCTTCATGAGTTCCTGGTGCCATTCTGGGCATATCCTCTAGGTGCTCTATTCCCTGAAGCACCATAGGATAGCTGCCCAGGTTTTCCCGGATACCCTAGTGCATTGTTTGAAAGTGTGGAAAAACAAGCACTGTTGTGGTGATGGTAGACTTCCTGCTGTGTGGACACAAGTTGAACCACATTACTTGTACCTGTGTATTGGAGGGAGATCTGCTGTTTAAGCCATATTGTATTCATTTGAATATTTTGTGTGACTGATTATCACAGTGTCACAGGAGATTTTAACAGATAGTGAACAATCACAAATTGACCTCAGCAGTCGATGCTACTGTTTCCTTCACTACTAGGGGAAAATATGATCTATTGCACTTATGAAGGTGGCACACAAACTGTTGTAACATGACACAATTAAAGGTCTGTCAGCAAAATGGGAAACTCTTTGCTGTCTACCATGAAGTACCTGATTCCCTGATGCTTTCAAAAATGGAGATAATGGACATGAGGGATTTATTTTATTCAGTGCAAGAGGCACCTCTGCACAGAAGATGGAGAAAATCCCTAAAGCTTGATTACCACTTGACAAGCAGTTACGTTTGAAAAATACTAATTGCATAGTTAAAGCCAACAGACGGTGCATACAAACAATAGCAGTCTGGAACTTCTCAGATTTTCGTTCTGGGGAATACAAATGCTAATGCATGCTGGAAACAATAATGCAAGTTTCTGAACAAGATAGTCCTGTAAGAATAATGAAATAACTTTGACTCTTTAACAAAGAGGTGGTCTTTCTCAAGCCAGTTGAGAAAGTGGCTGAGAAGGTGGTACATGTCTGTTACAGAAGAAACAAAGAGTCCTGTAGCTCCTTAAAGACTAACAAAAGTATTGAAGCATAAACTTTCATGGGCTAATACCCACTTCGTCAGATGCAAGTGGGTATTAGCCCATGAAAGCTTATGCTTTAATACTTACGTTAGTCTTTAAGGTACCACAGGACTCTTTGTTGCTTCTGCAAATCCAGACTAACACGGCTACCTCTCTGATTCATGTCTATTACAGTATCCACTGTGTGTGGTTTGCTTGCCTTGTATTGACCAGGATATTTTTTTTCTGTTTCATTTTTATGAACATGCCAGTGCTAGCTATGGGTAAAAGTCTTAAGTCAGCATTTACAATTCCATTCAACCATCTTCTGGTTTCTTTCTTTGCAAAGCTAGCTGCAGTGATAGGATTCCAAATCTTCTCCAAAATGATTACAATTAGCCATAGTGACTTTGTTGTTTGTTGTTGAAGGGCCTATGCTGGTTGACCCATTTATGTGTATTTCACCCCCCAAACAGTAACAAAACCTCAAATAATGGTTTTAAACAAGAAGAACCTGGTATCTCCTGAAATGTCCATAGAAATTAAAGGGAACAATCTGATGTTCTACTTCTGCAAAAAGAAACAAGCCATTTTAGTTTCATGGGTGAGTAAGAAAATCAGATCAATTTCTTTTAATCTTTGTAACTATAGTAGAGTAGAAATGAAATACTCTCCATTTGTGGTGAACCTCACTCCCATGTGGAAGGCTAAGACAAGGCCTATGCATCTCTGAAATCTCACTGAAGTTTTATTTTATGTTTTATATTAATGGCCCTCTGCACAGGAATGAATTTCACCCACTGTCTATGAAACCAGAGACTATGGAACAATCCTGGCCTAGCATGTCCTTTTCCATCACTAACTTTATGATTCCTATTACCCATCTCAGGCTCAGGAGAGTGTGAAATATGGCTTTGTTTCTCTCACCGAGGCTGCATGAGCACAAGAACTGAGGTTTGAGCCCTTTAGCTGATTGCTCCTCCTAGGAAAATCCTTGGTATGCTTTTTTTTCCTTCCCTGCTTGACAAGTCCTTTATTTTATGATGTAACAAAAGTTGAATAGGGTAGCCAAGGTGAGAGAAGTGCATTTTAAAATAGTGTTCTATCTGGTTTTCCTGCCATCTGTATCTTTTCTTGCTCAGCCCTCCAGCCAGGTCACCCTTCACTTTGTGTCCTTTCAATGGAAACAGAAAGGGCCAAACAGAAAAAGAACACCCAAACCTAATAGTATTTATGCTTTGTTTTCAGCATCCCTCCCACCTCCTTTCAAACCTGTCTGTCTTTACCTCTTTTAATCCAAAAGTTTGAATTTCCTCTTATGCTGGCAGTAGAGAGAACTTAGCCCACCCTCTCCTCTGATTTCTAGCTCAGGGACTCTGTATTATACAGCTAAAGGACTACTTCTTACAATTCCTTGCCATTTCCCTGAACTGCTCTTACCTTTTCTCCTGTTTATCATTGTCTCTCACACAGCTACAGACTTTCTACTGCTACTCTGGTGTTCTGTCTCCTTATACAACTTCCTTTCAGCCTAGTACTAAGTAGCTTCCTCAGGTTCTTTAGCAGATCCCAGAATCCTTCTCTAGTTTCCTTCAGCTTGTATTGATCCCCCTCCTCCAGCTCAGCTAGCCCTTATACCAAATTGGTCCTGCCCCTAGGTGTAAACTGGTAGGCTAATTTGACCCTCAGACTCTTGTTAATACTTTATTTAACAGCATGAGGCATATAGTCCATCTCACACCCTAACATTTTACTCATCTTTTCAGTTGCTAATGGTCATAAACTGAAGTTCTTGCTGAGCTATCCACAATGATGCCTGGATCTTAATTCAGAAATTGGTATTATATGTAAGTACAGTATGTGTTCTTTAAAAAAAAATTACTGCTCTGCATCATTGGACTTTACCATGGATTTTCCTATTTAGGTTAAAGAGAACTACAAAGTTTAGTTTGAATTGTTCTAGCTGACTGATGTCATGCCACATCTGTCCACAATTTATTTTATTTGCTAGCAAGTTGCCTAGTTTTATTATATCATTCTGGACTTCTTCATAGTTCTCCTTAAATTCAAATATCTTAAATAATTGTGTGTCATAAAAGCATAAACTGTGTCCAGGGGTAGCCCTTGAAATATATAAATATATCAGTAGTCTTAAATATCTATTGGCTATGTCTATGTAGTTAAACCCAGTGTTTGTAATATTCAAGGTACATAGTGATACAGGCAAATATATTGGAAGACTGATGATATTGATGTCACTGTTGATATAGGTTGGGTTAAAGTTCATGGAAGGTAGTGGGTATAAACATCATGCTTCATTTAAGACAGTAGAGAAAGTTACGCTAGTTTTATGAAATAATAGTAGTCTCTGCCAAAAATAAAGGCATACCAAAGACCATTCAGGAAGTTGATCTATATAAGGAAGAGGCTTTGCCAAGTATTGATTGAATAGATAGGTGTCTATGTGTATGAGAGAGAGAGAAGCTGAGGAGGAGGCTTCAGACAAGCACAGTGTGTATAACCCCTCTGAGAAGCCTAGAAATAGGACATTTGGGCCTGATTCTAACTCACAGGCTTGGGTCTTTGGGCAAAAGCAACACCTTCAGTTTGGTTCTTCTTCTGTTCAGGAAATGGGACTTTCTACATTTTTTAGAAGCAAAGAAGACTGCATCAAAGATACAGCTGTAGCCTGTTATATTAATTTAGATGGAATGAAGGTTTAAGGTGTTAACATGGTCCTGTCACTATCCAACATGAAAAAGTGTTAATCAGGGTTTGGAATACAGAGACCTCAGCCTGCTTATTACCATGGTACATACAGAAGGAGAGAATCAAAGCATTGGAAATATAAAGTACTAAGTATGACTTCCACTTTAACATCTCTTATTCCTTTTGCTGTAGAGAATCTTTAGACGGGGAAGAAAAAAATCCTGACTGATTGTCAAGCAGAAGGTAACTATGTTTCTTCTGCTCCTCTAGGTTTTTCTTTGGCACCCAATAATTAGTGTATTGACCATATAGTAGTGTCAAAATCTTAACATGAATTGATTTTTATCACAGATGGCAGGACTTCCAGTGAAAAGTCACTAAGGATTATAAAATCTTATTAGCCATAGAAAAGTTGCTGAACACTGCAGAAAATGTTGGAAAATCTTTATGAATTTACTGGACAATCTTACTTTCATACAGAAGAAAAAGTGCACGCATCTGCTTCCTTTCTCTGTTCCTAATTAATGTCAATGGAAAGTTTACCAATAACTTCAGTAGGAACAGAATTAGACCAGTGCTGAGTGCTTTTAATACTGTATTGATCTTCACTGTTACAATCCATACAATATCTTGGTTATACCATTTGTTTTTAACATTATGCATAGCATTGATATAGTAGATACATCGTGGGCCCATCATAGACTGCCTTTGTGTAAATCAGTTAATTAGCAACAGTCGCTCATTACATGCCAAACAAATGGGTTGAGGTCTCTTTAAATATGACAAGGTGAGAGTGGTTGAGCCAATTGTATGGAGAAACTTCTAATGGAAACCCAACTGCTTTAGGAAACAGTGCTAATACTTCAGTAGATGACACTAATGAGGGAACTGCCCAGTTTGGTACTTAGGGAGGCATTTAACTGCATAAAATACTTTCCCCTTGCTTTCCTAAGATGGTGGATGGTATCAAACATGCTCGATATCAAAGGTGGCTGTATTTCAATGTTAGTGAAATGGTCTTGTTTATAAAAGGCTTTTGGATCCTTCCACTTGAAAACCATCATTATAAAATTGTGATATTGCTATTTCATGTCTACTATGGAGCCCTAGTCATAAACTAAACCTGTACTGCCATTTTCAGCAGAACCTGCAAGGGAGGAAAACAGTACCACTCTCTACGTGACAGCAGGGGCTGCAGGATGCTGAGGAGAAATGAAATCTACATCTTTCTGAGCCAACTCTCAGTGAATCAGATGCTATATATTTCTGATGCTCTTGCTGTCAATTTCCCTTTCTGAGTCCTCTCATTATAGCAACAATCTTGTAATGATTTAGGCCATGTCAGCCTATATAATGAGTGTGTATATATAGTATATATATTATACTATACTGTATATACCATACTATATATTATACATATACTATATAATATAGGCCATGTCAGCCTATATAATGAGTCTGCTCTACAGCCTTTGCTAACAAGCATTTGGCTCTTAGCTTGCGCAGAGATGCTCATGCATTTAGCTCCAGAGGTCCCAGGTTCAATTCTGCCTCCTAATGGCTGAGGTCTGTTGGTGTTGCGATTGCATAAGGGCGACTGGGAGCATAGGGTCAACTTCTCATAATTCCAGCTGCATCTCTTAATCTGTGTGCCTTCTTTTCAAAATCCCATAAATCTTTGTTGTTCCTCAGTACCTACCATCTCTGACAGAAGTACAACTCTGAACTATTGTCATGAATATTACAGTATTTTCAGAGCTGCAAATATGATTCCCTAGAGGTTAAACAGCTGTCAGAAAGAAACAATTCAAGATAGTTTGTGGAAATCAAAGAGTAGCTGGAGGTGGTGGAATACCAGTTCTGGATCTGAGAAACATGCACAGAGTGAGGAGATCACAATGTGCTGCATGTTTGGGATGACAGGCAATGGCTGCAGAACTTTCTGAGACACAAAGCCACATTCCTGGATCTCTGTGCCAAACTCACCGCAGCTCTCCAGCGCAGGGACACCAAAATGAGAACTTCACTGACCATTGAGAAGAGTGGCAATTGCACTCTGGAAACTTGCAACACTAGACTGATATCAGCCAGTCAGGAATCAATTTGAAATCAAGAAATGCAGGACTGTGGTTCTCAGGACAATTCCCAGGACATCCTGGATGATTTTGCAGCAATAGGGTTCCCAAACTGCAGTGGGGTGGTAGATAGCTTGCACATCCCTATTTTGGCACCAGACCACCTTTCCAGAGTACAAGAGCAGAAAGAGCTACCATTCTATGGTATGCTATACACCAGGGAGGCTTTATTGACCTCCATGTGGGCTGATCAGGGAAGGCGCATGACACATGCATCTTTAAATAACACAGGACTGGTCACAAAGCTGCAAGCAGGAGCTTTCTTTCCAGAATTGTGGATTACCATTAGGAATACTAAAATGCCAATAGTGATACTGGGCTCCCCAGACTACCCCTTGCTCCCATGGCTTATGAAGCTTTACACCGGTCACCTTGACAGCACCAAGGAGCACTTCAGCTACAGGCTCAGTAGGTGCAGAATGACCATTGAATGTGCCTTTGGTTGTTTGAAGGGTTACTGGCATTGTTTACTTACAAGACTGGACCTCGGTGAGAAAAATATCCCAGTGGTTATAGCTGCCTACTGTGTTCTGCATATTAAGCAAAGGGGGGAAGCTTCCTTTGGCTGGAGGGTGGACATTGGAGTCTGCTGAATTTGAACAGCCAGATACATGGGCTATTACAAGAGTTCAACGTGGAACTATACAGCTCAGGGTAGCTTTGAAAGACCATTTTAATAGTGAGCCAGAGTAGTGTGTGTGGCTATAGTATGCTTTACCTGGCCTTGCTCTTTTGCAGCTCAGTATGAATCTTGCAGTGATGACTGTACACTTAAGAATGTAACATTGTCAATGCTCCTATTTAGTGTTTGTGGATAATGTTATGGATTGTGTGACACAGTGCAGTGACAGGAAATTGGTCACTGTCTGATTTAGTTAGCACCAACCAGCATATTCTGTGAACTAATATAGATTAATTTTGTTCCAGAAATATAATTTTATTCTTTAACACAATCCATACAATTAAAAAAATTCAAACTTAATAAATTAAGAGAACAGAATTTATGAAGGGGAAAGAACAGTCATTTGCATTTCAGGTACACATACCTATGGCTTTCACAGGTCAGTTTATGTGAAGCTGAGAGATTGTCTTTAATGTCCCCCTCCAGGTGAAGTGGTATGGGTAGCGCATGGACAATTGATGCCACGTGGAATATTGAGAGAAGGTATGCGAGGTCCCGAAGTTGAGTTCTCTATGAGCTGCAGAGGAAGGCAAGCATGGGATTATTGAGTCTGCGGTACTACCAGAGTCTGCAGCATTTGTTTGCTGTCTGAGACGTGCAAACGTCTTCTGCTACATGTCCCTCTCTCTTTCCTGTGCCTTTCTCCTCTCCACTCTATCCTCATCCATACTTTCTGCAAGGGTGATATGCCAGGCCCTCTGCTCGTTCTCTGATGCAGCACTGGCTTGCAAGATCTTCTGGAACATGTCATCCCAAGTCCTCTTCTCTTGGGTGTTTCCCAGATGTGGAAGGGAAGTCTTAGAAGGCTTCAGAGGCAGCAACTACAGATGAAACGCAGAGACACCATTGCCAGTGTATTCACAATGGAAATAGAAACTTAAGATGCTGAAATCACTTCCCTGTCTCAACCAAGTTGTAAGCACTGCATTCTCACTTCTGCTTGGGACTGATTGAGCATGGAACCAGTCACAGCACAAGCCATGATGAGTATGGCCCTCCTGGGATTGGGGAAATGAGGAGGGAATAGCTTGGTTGCATGATTCTAATTGTACAGGGAAATGGAACTGAATACTAGCACCATTATCCAAATGAAGTAGTGATTTTAGCTGATATCTCTCACTCCTGAGGGTAACAAAGAGCACAGCTGCTACTGGAATTCGAATGCCACTTGGGCCTGTATGGTGCTTGCCTGTGTTTGCAATGGTACCTGCAGAAGTAATCATTGAGTGACGTGGCAAAGTGTTCTACTAAGGTGGAATAAATAAGGCAGCCCTTCCCAGAAACCTTCAGCAGCAGATTGCAGAGTACCTCCAGGAAAGTTTCATAGAGATCTCTATGGAGGATTCCCAGGACAGCCCAGTGCACATAAACTACTTTGTGTGAACTCCACTGCCTAACTTTAAAGGGGAGTGAAAAACAGGTAGCATACCTACCTCTCTTGGTTGTTTCACTATCTCTTCTAGAACAAGTAAAAAAGAGTAAATCAAACATGTCCTATTACTGTGGGGTTGCCATCCCTATAACATCACAACAAACTGAATATTTACCAGAGATTGCTTGACTGGCAGGACTACGATGAAGTCAAAACCAAGTCCTGGCTCACTTTTCAGCTGCATCCCCCCATATTCCCCCACCCCCTATATTCCTTCTCCTTTTCATCCACCACCTCCTCTTTGCTGTTCATGGAAGGGGTCTGTGACTAGGGCTCCTCAGAAGTATACATGGTGCTGGGATGAGAAGGGGGTCTCTTCTGAGGATGCGTGCTGGTCTTTTAAAAAGTGACAGGTCTGTGGCTCAGTTCTGGATCAATTGTTGGTCTCCCTGGCCTTCCAGTATACCTGCTTCAGCTTATTGGCTTTCACGCAACACTGCTGTTGGTCACTGGTTTAGCCCTTCTCCTGAGCAATCTGCTCATAGATCTCCATGTTTCTACAGCTGGATTGGAGCGATGCCTGCATAGCCTCTTTTCCCCACAGGTGCAGGAGATCCAACATCTTCTGTGTACTCCAGACAAAGTGTGTCGGTAGCATGTAGCCAGAATGGTCAGCTCGGCAGTTACACTCAAGAATGAGGAGCTGATAGGGGTGCTCACCAAGCCAGCCAACCAGGAAAAGGAATTTCAAACATTCGTGTGTGTTTAAAAGAGAACGGCAGCTTCTTGTCTACCTGACTCCTGGGCAGCAGAATTCACAACGTTGACCAGAGTGGTCAGTGTGGTGCATTGTGGGACAGCTGATGGAGGCTAGGAACAGTCAATTTAAGTAAGAGTCTAAACACTCACTATGTTGACCTAACTGAACTGACCATGACTCTACTTTGTTCAGGGAGAGGGTATTATTAAGTCTGCATGGCAGGGTACTTAAGTCAGCAGGAGCCAAATTTAAGTGAAGATCCATCCTAACCATGTAGTGTAGACCAAGTCTTACACATAGGTTTAACTTCAGGCACTTGAGTAGTCCCATTCACTTCAACAGAACTATTCACACGTTGTGTGTGTGTGTGTGTGTGTGTGTGTGTGTGTGTGTGTGTGTGTGT
>ML677332.1:29401585-29464980 GCA_007922305.1 Dermatemys mawii
GTAAGTCTTTGCAGGGTTCTAGCCTATTAGAAGAATAAATGTGGCTGATTAGGCAGAAAGAAAATTCAGAAGGGGATCTAGTGATGTATAGCAACAATTTAAATGTAAACATTAACTTCTCCTGATGCCCTCTGCAATTTCACACAGTGGAAAGAAGGCAGACGCTACCCTTGGCCATAAGTAAAGTCACACATGGCAGTGAGAGATGTGAGATTTTTCTCTCCTCTACAAAACTGTCAGAACTTCAGCTTTTGCTTTGCTTGTGACAGTCTTCACACATCTGAATAGCCTTTAACCCTAATTAGTGTGTTGCTATTTGTGAGGATAGCCTTATTCCAGTGCAACAAATCACCTGGATAGTTGTGGATGCCAGGAAATAAAAAGTGCTAGTTAACATTAGAAAAATAATAAGGGGGTTCATGAGCACACCTCTCCTTTTCTGACTACTTTTCTACTTTTTAAAGTCATAGGGTCAGTGACCTCAAACTTGAGCACCTTCAGTTTAGGATGCAAAGCTGTGAAAGCAGCATCTGTTCTCTGGCAAGCTCTACAGGTTATTGAGCTCAAAAGTCTGTAGAGCTCTCACATTGTTAAACTATTGACCCTTCCAGATACTCTTCCCCTTACTTACCTTTGCTTCAAAGGAGTTTGTACTTCTTGTGCCTGTTGGAGATTAAGCTCCTGTGCAAAATTGTTAATGTAAATCCCTTTTTCATTTAAAAACAAATAGTCCTGTTCCCTAATAGCCACATTCATGTTTGTATGAATAAATAGTGCACATACTGAACTCTAAACTTACTTTGTATAATTGTAAGCAGTGTCAGGAATGAGAGATATTCTGACATCTGGTAGCGAACTATGGGAATTGCAGTGAGTTTTGGAAAATAACTTTGGGGCTGATCAATTTGCATAGACACACCCACTGCGCCTACCTTGAGCCCACAGCAGCCCACATGGCCACTTCGGCTGATGTGGGAGCCCCAGTTTCTATGTTATTGGGGCAGGAAATATAAAGTGATGTTACCCTGATTTGGTGAATGAAGGACTAGGGACACGTACTTGGCCCTTGTTATGATGGAGGGACTCACCATCATCTAGGTAGCACTCACTGGTCAAGGGCCATGCGTTTCAGAAGACTCTGAGATTGAGAGAGGTCATGGGTAGGTCTCTATGCCTTTTAGTGAAGGACTTGTCTAAGGGCCCTCCAGGCCTATTGTACCTTGCCTCTCTCCACTGTGAAATATTAGAGCTAATTTTGATTCCCTTAGGAGTCTTGGTTCAGCCTGCTAAGCTGAATTCACTTTGAGTCTGCTGGTGTACCTGTGCCAGGGTGCTGACCACCCGCCCCCCCCCCCCCCCACACACACACACACTAAGAGCTGAAATCACTTAAGAGCTGAAACCACTGAGCACTGTGTTAAGTGGGGGCGGGCCTAAAGGCATGTTGGTGGCACCAAGCAATTTGTGCAGCTAGCAGAGCAAAGCAGCGGACTCCACCGAGTGGTTCCTGGGTGCAGTTTGTGCGACTGGCAGCGGACTCAGCCAAGCGGTTCCTGGGTGCAGTTCGTGTGGCTGGCGGAGTAGCTGGCACAGCAGAGCAGTCCGTGTGTCGACTAGCGGAGCCATTTGTGCTGCTGACGGAGTGACTGGCACTGCAGAGCTGTCCATGTGTCGGCTAGCAGGACGGCTAGCGGAGTGACTGGCGCTGCAGAGCAGTTCAAGTGTCAGCGAGCAGAGCGGATTGCGGTGAGGGATGCAGCGGAACCCCACAGAGAGGCGGCACAGTCGGCCTCGGACCACGTAAGGTGCCCCGTGCCCTACCCTCCATTTTCACCCAGGCTGGGAGGTAAGACTCTGCCAATTGATTTTTGAACTCTGCACTGACCCAGAACAGAGACTCTTGGGCTGCTGGACTTTTGGGACTATTGAGTGACTTTTGGGGGTTGTGGAACTCAAGAGCCAAAGGGAAGACCACGGCCTATTTGCTGGGACGGGGGCTTCTGGTTCATGGTTTGGTTTATTAACCTTGTTTGTGGTGTTTCCCCAATATAATGCCACATTGTTTCTCCCTGTTATTAAAAGGCTTTGGTACACTCAGACTCTGTGCTTGCGAGAGGGGAAGTATTGTCTCTTACAGACGCCCAGAGGGGTGGTATGTGGTTGTCTCAGGTCACTGGGTGGGGGCTCGAGCCAGTTTTTGTATTTTGCTATTGGAATGGAACCCCTGGATACTGAACCCGGCCCTTGTTACTGCCAACTCTGATGGGCAGAAGGGTTACATAATCTATACTTCTATAGTGCCTCTCATCCAAGAATCTTGAATTGTTTTACAAAAACAAATACCAACATTTTGAGACAGGTAATTTATCATTCCCAGTATATAAGGGAGTGATAGTTGTGTCCAAATCTAATCTTTCCCCTCATTCAAGGGCATTCAGATCTTGGTTTATAGTTCGATCTAGGTTTTCCAGTTTGGGCCAGTCTCCAATTCATAGATGGCTAAACCATGGCACAGAGAATTTAAATAATTTACCCAAGATCATTCAGTGTTTCAGCAGCAGAAACAGGAATAAAATCCAGGAATCCTGGTTATTAGTAGTATGTTTGCTTCACTAGACCATAATGCTGCATCATTCCTAGTTCAAGTTATTCCATAGATGGGTTGTGGATCTTTCTTTGTATTTAAGGCTGTTTTAACTTGAGCCATAGACCAATCTGGCCCCATGAATTGGGGAGAGCAAAGGTAGTATTAAACTACTTTGTCCCTTGCCATCATCCCTTGAATTCTGTGCCAAGCACAGCTCAGCTGAAACCAAGGAGTAGGGCTTTCTCTTTTAGAAGTTCAGGAGAAAAGTTTTGCCCTCAAATCCATGTATAGAGCTCCCATTGATTCCAATGGGTACCTCACATTTACCTCCAGTGGCAACACTTAGTCCATTGTATTCAAAGGATGTTATCCTGTATCATGTATCATCATGTTTGTTGTCAAGTGACTCAGAGCTTCAATTCTAATCTCAGTTTCTTCTGTAAGAGGTAGAAATTACAGGAAGATGCCAGGAGACCTATAATGACCCACAAGTAGTCAGACTCCCTCACTTTAAAACTGTTCTCTAGGATACATCTAGCAGCACAGTGTCCCCTACATGGTGTATTGGACTCAAAGTGAGGATTGCTGCCTACTGAATCACCACTATTACTTCCTGCAGCACCTACCTAGTTCATGACCTGTACAACCTGATTTTCCTAAGCTCCAAAGACTTTGCTTCATCCTTACTCTGGGGCATTATTAATCTTGGGATTTATTAAGCAATGCTAGACACGCACTTGATGTATTTTCTCTGTCTCTTCTGAACATTTGGTCACTCAATTGATACCTTTATTCTATATTTTCAAATAACCCTAGTAAATAATATAAAATATATATTTTACAATATTGGCAAGATTGAAAAAAGGAGGAAGCTGTTCAAATGCATAAGAATGCCACACAGATTACAGAAAAGACTGCATGGGAAAAAAACCCTTTAAAAACTTCTAAGGTACATCATACTTGCTGTGTGCTGAATGTACATGGCATAATCTACTGTTTTTTCAATTATTATTTACTCTAAGTGCCCAAAGTCCTCTATTTATATTTAATATGGGCAGAGCACAGTCACTGGAATGCACAGTTCCCCACTGAAGTGTCTCTCACTTGAACTTGAAGGGACCATCACTAGAGGAGCAACAGTGATTCAACCTTCATAATCCATTAGTTCTTCAGTCTTTGATCCCTCTCCATTGCAATGATTTATGAAGATGCAAATTAGTGCTATCGCATTTGTAGTGGTGGTTTATGGTACAAACATGTATCCAAACTGAGCTCATCATTTGTTTCACCTATGTATTGAGTAGGTATCAGACTGTAATAATATTAAACCTATAGTAAATTGGTGCTGTACTGAAATCATCAACAAAAAAAGTGTTGCAGGTTACAGGGACCAGAAATAGTCCAGAAGTCACAGTGAGTGACTTATTATCCCTAGTATAGTAAGAAGTTGGGGAGGGCATATACCGCTCCCCCTCACCAATCTTCCCCAATGGCTGGAACCATAACTCATGAATTGGAAAAATGTGAGTTGGAAGGTGCCATATCGATTATCAATCCCCGGAGCTATACATGTCCTTATCTATTAATTTAAATGGAACATTAGTAGTTGAGGTAACATAGCAGGCACAGTGGGGAGGTGCCAGCAAATCTAATGGGGTTAATATAGAATTACCTAATGATTGTATAGCTTAAAAAGATAATGGTGAATCTGTTTCTTACTCTTTTTACTGAAAGAAGAATGCAGAAGAAAAATACATAAATTACAGTCCTTATTCCCCAAGTCCCTCATCTACTTTTTACATGTATTTTGAGCATTCCATGACAGCTAAGAAGCGTTATTTTCTATGCACGATGGTTGCAGGCCCCTGGCAAGGGATGAAGGTGTTGACAAGCTCCTCTTCTACAAGAGAGAAGGAAATTAGCAGCAAATACTTCACACACTCTGACTCCTTACCAGCAAATGAGGGGGAAAGTGTTTTTGGTTTTTGTGTTTCTTATGACATATTTCAAATAGCAGGATTTCATTTTCAGTGAAATATTATCAATTCAGTTACTGTGCAGCTACTGTCAGCTCTTCTGTACTTGGAAATAGTCTGTGTCTCTTGCATTAGACCATGTGTCAGATCTAAAAAACTTAGCAAGACCCTAAGCAGCAGAAAACACACCATCACCTCTAGCCTGCTTTGAATCACACAAAAAACTGGTGGCAATACAGCAGCTTTTCAAAGGGAGAATGATAACATTTGCACAGCTGGGTTATCACATGGTACATATGGCCTTAGTGGTGGATATCTGAGTTACCAGTTCAGTCAAACCCCAGGACATTGGAACTGTTTACAGTAGATGTGAGTAGCATGACGAGATGTCCTGATTTTGTAGGGCAGTCCTGATTTTGGGGTGTTTTTCTTAATAGGTTCCTTTTACCCCCCATTCCCTGTCCTGATTTTTCACACTTGCTGTCTGATCACCCTAGATGTGTGTCTCTTTTCACACACAACAGCCTGAAACTAGTGTAACTTGACTGACCAATAATTTTTCCTCATTTACACTGCTGAAATAGTGCAGAAATAGGCACTGTGTGTGTCTATTTAGTTCAGAGCAAAATGAAAATTCTGCTGGTTTCCATGTGTGTGGATTATGTGTTTTAAATTTACCCAAACACTGCCACTTAGTTTAATGGGAATTGTATAGACAACACGCTATGCTGGGAAACCTTATGCTGGAACTTTTGTGTTCCTGCTGTTTCTCACCCCGTTCATCTGTGATCTTTGTGATATTTCTCCATCCAGCCATCATTTATTATTATAGTTAATAACAACAAAGTACTTCATTGAAACAACTATTGTTTGTGCTTGTGAACAGTGTCTTATACATGGAGTGCTCCCGGAATACTAAATACTAAATATTATTATTTTTAGCACCTAAAGATGTTCTGAATATAAGGTCCTTGTCTCAAAAAAATATGTAATCTGAATTTTAGCCATGACCCAGCACAAGGGGTGCAGAACTAGAGGGAGGTGAAAAGGAAAGATGTGGGTTAAAACAATATGCTGATGGTGCACGCTCATTATAGTGGTTCAGGTAAAAGTTTCTTTATATGTATAAATTATCAATGTTGACTTATTGTGAGTCTAAAATATTCAGTAGATTATATTTTTATCTGCCATAGTTTCCCCCATTCAAATATAAATTATTTCATCTCAGAAGTCATCTTTTGATACCTACCCACTTGCCCAGCTTGTAGAAGAACTCTGGGTAAGGAAGAACAATTTGACTAGGCCAATACTCAGTTTTCTTCAGTTTTTATTTCAGTATAAGCTGGTGACGGATGGCTTGGCAACAGCAGACTTCTTGGCAGTGGGATGATGCAGAGGCACATGTTGCAGTGGGAAGAGATGATATTTCTGCTATCTTTGCAATCTCTCGAATCATCCTAAATAAACTTCCTTGCCAGACCGGTGTAAAAGAAAATGTCTATTATACTAGGAGCCTCCTTGTGTGTGTATGGGGGCGGGGTATACAGAGGAGGGGCTGAATAATTTAAATGCTGAAGTCTCTTTAATATTGAGGAAGGGGAAAAGATTTTCTTAAGGAAGGGATAAAACTACAGATCAAGGGGTGGGGGAGGATTGGCTGCTAATATACATCTGAGACTAGAGAGAGAGCCAAATTGTGAATCTTTTCAAAAGCCTGGATTTCATTAAATTCTGGTAAAGTTTATAATCATTAACTTGTTCATTAATTGATGGACTAGATGGTTCATGGAATTAATAATGAGAAAACAATAACACATTACACTTTTTTTTCCCATCTACGGATCTCAAAGCACTTTACAATTTTTTTTTAACTAGCTAAGCCTTACAATAATCCTGGGAGATTGGGAAGCATTATTAAACTATGGGAAATTTGGACTTGCTTCACTGGATTATACATTCTTTCCCTTCAGTTTGCACAGTTTTTATAATTGGCCCTCAAACCATTAATTTCCCTTGGAGATTTGGGTACGAATGTACCCAAAATCTGATAAACCTCACTCAAAGAACCATTCAAGTTCCACCTAGTTTCCTGTCTATACAATGCTGACTCACCATTTTCAGTGAAAGCCCATACATGATATTGGGCCCAAGTCCCCTTTAGTTACAAACCTTATGTCCAATTTGGTCTGAGTTAGGACTTGGCAGCAAAACCACAAACCTGGACATTTTGTATAGTTTGGGATTTTCACAGCCATTTCACACAGCATTACAAATGGATAAACGGAGGCGCATAAAAAGGCCAGTCAGTGGCAGAATGGGGTTGGGGAAGTCATGTTACAAGTCTTACTTCTAGGTCCCTAACTGTAATCACTCCCAAGTTACTGTAAGTTCTAGTTATCTATCTTGGTCTCTATGTGGACCTCAATACTGATATCATCTGAAAACTGTTACTATTCCTGGTGGACAGTATCAACAGGAGAGCAGAAAGGATAAGAGACCTATGAGAGTGAATGACCCACCCATTCCTCGAGGTAGTTCAGAAACCTGCAGGTGTGTGTATAGATGAATTCACTTCTGAGATTGCCACACTCTAATTCAGCAACAGGCATACTTTAAACAGAGACGTTTGATAAAGTAAACCAATGTCCTTCAAAGAGTCAAGAGGTTTCACACAGTGGTTCTTTTGAGTATGGTGCCGTCTTTAAGATGCATCCATCTGCTTTCTCTCTCTTGGCATATTCTCTTCCTAGATTAATAATAGAGTATATCAAAACTAATATTAGGGGCCACAAGTCTATATGTACAAGGCAGCCTGATGGGGCTTCCAGAGAAGCTTTGGAGACTGAAGCACTTAAGAGTGTTGACAGTGACAGAATGCCCTAAGGCCCATATATTTATGCCAGGGAAAAAACACCTGCTGTTAAATGCGGTGCCACCATACTGATTTCATCTATGCATTAAAAGGAAAAAAAGATTATTTTTGTCTCTGTCTCTCTCTCTCTCTCTCCTCACCCATGTCTGAGTGTAAGATGCTATCCAAATCTGTGATAGCAATTTAGCTTTATTTTGCCATCTGGGAATTCGAAAGACATAAACAGAAGTGTTTCTTCTTTTCTCTTCTGTAAAGTGGTTTTATAAATGAAACACTGAGTATTTTTAAAGGAAAAAACACATTTTCAGAGCATCCCTCTGTGGACATGCACTGTGACTTGGATGTCAGTGTGGAGTGTTTATTGCAGAAGACAGCAACTGTTTGGAGGGAGAAAGAGAGAAATCAGAAATTTAGAACTTCTGAATCCATGAAGGGCCTTCTCTGGGCATGGCTGATTTCCCTTCTTGAAGAGAAAGAAAACAGGCCCAGCAATGTTAGAAACAGAGGATTTTAAAACTTACAGCAATGTCAAAGCCAGCTGTGGTGAGGTGGAAGGAGCTTGGCAACTTTGTGCCTAGAGTCAGTGGTATGACTCAATGTACAGTAAGCAGGAAAAAGGAGGGACCTATTCTGGAGGAGACAGAGACCAGAAGGGAAATGTAAATTAAGAACTACTCCAAAAGCATAATGCTAGCCTATGCATTGAAAGAAATGAATACTATACATCTCTCTCTCTCACACACACACACACACGCACACATGCACACACACAAAGATTTGAGAGTTTCAGACTCATGGTTTTTTTTTTTATTATTCTGAGCTTTGAAAGCCTGAATTAGACACTTCTACCCACCTTTTCTAAATACCACAACAGCAAATTCATCACTAATCCAGTGCATTAGAGCAATAGATTCCTTATAATTTACCTAATCCCATAAAATTATAATATGTGATGACTCTCTGCCTATGTTGTATGTGATTCTGATGTATTGATTGAATGTAAGGTGACCAGATGGCAAGTGTGAAAAATTAGGACAGGAGTGGGGGGTAATAGATATCTATATAGGACAAAGCCCCAAATATTGGAGTGGTCACTATAAAAATTGGGACATTTGGTCATCCTAATTGGATGACCAAATGGGACGTACAAGCTTGAAGAACTTTTAAGTAAACAAGTTCTCCGCAAATAATGGTGGCATGTAATCCACAACTTGAGAGAAAGTGAATGTTCAAATATAAACAATTATGTTTATGAAATGAATACATGCTATACATACATTCCAGATACAAAATAGCCATTATCTGTACAGTCTCTTTTGGAACAGTCCATTTCCTCCATAATGCACCACACAACAGAGCATAAACTTGTTCTGTTTCCATTATGTTCCACAAGTTGCACGATGTTCTTGGAGTGGTAAAAAATCTGAAGTACTTCCCCTTTCCCAATGACCATCTATCTTTTGGCTGGGAAAAATAAAGCCTAATGATTGTACATGTATTTCAACTATAGTGACATTTCTCTTTCTCTAGATTGATTGATTGATTTGTGGCCCTCCAATTTTTTCCACTGGGCTGTGAGGTAATGGTATCAAATTGAAGCCTCTAGAATTTTTTCTTGTGACAGGTGAGAATTGAATAGTTTGCTGTTTCCAAAGAGCCTACTTATTCTGACCCTAAAAATTAATAAATATTAAACATACTTTGTCCTAGAATTCCAACAGAGGAAGCTCCTGCCCTGTATCTGAGGAAGCACAAGAATTTAAAGATCAAATTAAAAATAATTAGCAAGTAAAAAGGAGGGCATGGGGAAGAAATGAAAGTGCAGATAAAAGGGTCTCACCAGCTCAAAAGTCTGCCCAGGGCAGAATCAGAAAAGCTATGGAGGGAAGCACCCACGATTAAAGAAGTGAGATCAGACGGGTTCTATCACCAGTTTTCTATCATATCCTGTGTTGCCTAGCTCTTCAAATTCTTCACCTCATTGGTCTCCCCTGTGCCCAAATCTCCAATGGGACACTCAGTTGCAATGAATGACCTCAGTAAGTGGTGTGGTGGGGGGTTAAAAGTGGTTGTGACAGGAAGTCTCACAGCCCAGCATCACCCTGCCCCAGAACAGAGTAGCAGAGAAGTCCTCTAGACATCCTAGAGTGGTTGTTTCTCTGCAGCCAATCAGGGGGTTGATGGAGTGACCAATCAGAGGCCAGCAGGATCATATAAAAGGCAAGCAGCAGAGCACGCAATTCAGTTCTGGCCTGGCGCTTGAAGAGGGAGGACTAGATGCTTGGTTGGATGGATGAAAAGCAGAACTGTGGACAGGTCAGTGTGGGCAGACTGAGCATGAGGGGGCTTAGCACAGAACCTGGCCTGACCAGATGAGGGGACTGAGATGGGCCAAGCTGGTCTGGTTGCAGACTGAGCCAATGGATGACTGCTGAAAGAATACCACCTGGGGATATGGAGGTAATGGGTCCCAGCTGGGTTGTTGAAAAAGGCAAGGCCTCTGAGAAGAAGCCTTAGAGCTATGTCCCCATACCAGGGCCAGGAAAAGAGCCCAAGACTCTGAAGGTGGGGACGGTGAATGCAGTTCAGCTGGAAGGCTGAATTGCTGAAGCCTTACTAATAAATAACCTGTGATTGCAGGCATTATCGGTCAGGGAAGGGGACACTCTCGAAAGGCAGGTGCCGACCCCATTAGAAGGGTAAAATGCACCAACCTGATGATCAGAATTGATGTGAGAAGTATCTTTCTTGTCTGTCTTTAGTTCTTTTACACCACATTCATCTCTGGGGAATCTGAGCATGTGGCACCTATACATTCCGATTCATACCTGTCTTGAATAGTCCCAAGAAAATGTTTTGCCTTGCATCTGAAGTGGCAAAAATATCCTGACATGACCCATCTCACAGTATTCCCATCCATGTCAAAAAGTCAGTTACCACTGAAGGTAAAACAAGGTTCCTTGGGGAGATATACTGCCATGGAATAGGTGAGGCCTAATGAGCAGTGTTGGGGTCCTAGTCATTTGAGCAAATACCTCTGCCCTCTATCTACCTCTTTAGATGTAGAGATTATACTGCACTTCTCAAGCTATCTCTTCCCCTTCTAATTATGACTCAAAAAAGGGCTGTTTTTTCTGTCCCCCTACACGCTTTCTGCAAATAGGGGTTGATATGGTTCTACAATAAGGGTTGGTCTCACAACAAATTATTTTTATTTTGCTAGGTTTTTAGTTTATTTTGTTTGCCCCATCTCCAGCTGAGAATTTTCATGACCTTTGACTGAATTTCTTAGATTTTAACTTTTGGTACAAAAATGTGATTAAGAAAATAATTTGATCCAACACTGCTCAGTTCACTCTTAGTCTAATAGGTATCGTAGATTGGTATCCCAGTCTGAGCACATTCTCTCAGACATTCAATTTTCAGAATTGTAATATGATTGACAGAGATTTGAAAAAGTGTTGTAAAGTTAATGAGAGATTTTCTGCTGTAGACTCTGAATATAGCTTGTTGCGGGAGGGGAAGAAGATTGGGTAAATTATAGTGGAATGATTTCGTTTATGAATACTTACCAAAAAAGGTACTTGGGAATGACAGATGTGTTTCTGACTGCATTTGGGAAATAAACTGTTTCTATTTCTGCTACTACAGTAGAACAATATTTCATACAAGGAGCAATGTGGTGTTCTCACCCTCAAACTAAGCATATCTGAGCAAGGGATTTTTTAAAAAAAAAAACAGAGGTACAGTTTTATCTAATGGTCAGAGAAGCTGGACTGGGAGCAAAATCAATTTGAAGTTGATGGCAAAACTCCGTGTGGCCTCGATTTCACCTTGGGATCAGAATTGCTAGGTAGCAGTATTCTTTTCTGTCACTGACTCACTGCGTGAGCTGGGGCAAGTCACTTAACCTTTTGTGTTTAGACTTAAAATATTAAACATTTGTAAAATGCTTTGAGAAGTGTAAATGCAGTGTCTGTGGCAATACACTGCCACCAAAACCTAGCTCAGAATCCTGGTGTTAGCATTACAAGAAAAAATGCTAAGACTGGCACAAAATAAAAAATGAAACACTGAATAGCAGTGGCAGAAGATTAAAATAAAGTGGGATAATTGCATAATTTAGTTTCTTTACAAGATATAAACATTTTCTATCATTTTAATGATAGCACATATCTGAGGTGGGAATATATAGAAATGAAGGAAATTACAGGAGGTTTATGTAAAATTAAGGTAAATTTGGGACTCAGTTGTCTAGCAAACTGGAGTTATAATGACGGGTAGTTGGGAGATATTCACATACTTCCAGTGCTAATAAATTCCCTTGTCATGCTTCCTATGCCATCTCTGAAAGAGCAAACCGAACAGCTGTTGTCCAACAGTGACGGAAATCAGTATCTTTCTGCATCATATGAGGCCACTTTCCAAGGTTAGGACTTCTTTGGCATATGTTGAGACAAGACGCCTATTTGGCGTTTATCTGCACACAAAGCCTGTCATGCAAACTGAACACAAAAATCCACACAGTCTGGCACTCTCTTAAACAACATACCACTAGCATTTCCACTACCCCTTAAATGTGTGGGAAACTGGTAAAAATGACCGTTCCATGATAACAGATAACATCTATGTCTCTAAGGAAAATATCGATGCCAACATATTGAGGTTTAAATGTGGGACAAGAACAATTTGCACATATTTTCCTTGTGTAAGCACAGTAGTCTGTTATGGGAACCTAGGCCCAGCCAGCCCTCTTCCAAGGCATGGCCCCTTTCAGAACAGGTGATCAGACAGGATTAGCAAATGGATATTAATTTAGATTTTACCAAAGGTGACTTCACCTATCCTAGGTTGGGAGGTTACCTTGTGCGCCCTTTGTGGTCCCTGTTTGGGCAGCAATCTATAGCCAGTGGCAATCAATCTGGCCCCTCCAAAGGGCTACATCTCTCTCTCTCTCCCTACTGCCCCAGCTTGGGATTCCACTTTTATAACATATTACGCTGATGTTACCAGGCCTAGTGCATATTCAATAGGTGTTTCTCCCCTCTTCCTTATTTGTATTTCCTCCCTTACCAGTGTTATGGTGCTCTTCTATAGTTTAGTGCATTTATGATTTCACCCTATTATCATACATGTCAGTTCATTGCCATGGTACTCTTGCGGTCGGATGTTCCATCCAAAATCTTCCAGAAGCTGGTGTCAGTTCATGTTCTGTGGTTGGTTGATGTCATGGGCAAAATATCCCTCCTACACTCTACTTCAAGTGCCTCAAAACAGGATACAAGCCTGTAGGTTCCTTGCATTACTGCTGAATATAAGAAGCAAAATATAATGCAAAGCAGTGAATATAATAAGGTAAACTGGTCCACTGGGCTACACAGTACTAATCTGAGATTGGTAGTCAGGTACCAGTTAGGTACCTTCTGAGCCTGATACAACCATAGGTTCCCATGACAGACCTCAGTGAAGAAGACCCTAGAATTAGGAGAGATTTTTGTCATGGCCTGCTATGAGCAAGCTAGGCCAAAAGGTTTGAGATCAGAGTTAAGGCGGAGAGGTCAGTGGCTATTATCAATGCACATGGTTAAGTAACAACCAGGCCTCCCTCGGAGATCAGGGCAAGGTAGTTGTGCGAAGGGCAGGGTGCAGGCAAGCTCAGTCCACGGAAGGATGGCAAGCCATGAACAGAGAAACTGCAAGGCCAGACTGGTCAGTGTAGGTAGCAGGCAGATCTAGGGATGGTCCCAGAAGGACCAGGTATGGGATTTAATTTTTTGTTACTTTGAACTTGGGGGGCCTAGGCAGCAGCACACCTAAGAGACTAGTGGCTCACACAAGGGGTGGGGCAGGAACAGGAAGCTTTATACTAAGTGGTGCCCAGTCAATAGTCTGCTGCTAGTCATCTGATCTGCCTCAGTTGATGGATGTAGAATCCGATTGTGAAGCATTAGCTGAAATTTCCTTGACCACCCTTGCAGCATGGTAGCTTAGAGGATAAGGATCTCACTTAGCCTGATGGGCTGAGGAAGCCTACCAAAAGTGAAACAGAAAGAAGGTCTGTAGGTTCCCTGCTCCCAGGGCAACAGGAGTTTGGGTCAAGGATTAAGGGCAAGGATTCTCAGAGTGGTCCAAGGTTACAGCCGGTGGAAGCTGGAGGCTGGGAAAAGCCTGCTAGATTCAAAATATAGCCCCAGGAAGGAAACCTGTAGTTATCTGCCCCAAGGGAGAAATTTAAGATTGGTGGGGGCTAGGAAATCCTTTTCCAGAAAAGCCTAGCTGGTACATGGGAAGAAACCTGGGCAAGGAAAATGTTTGAGTTATGGGACAGATAGCCTAGTTGTTTAGCATTTCCAGCATTGTGAACCAATGGCAGAGGGTATATGTAGGTTCTCATGTGCTACCATTTAGGGAGGTAACAGTTCAGTTACCCCCTGTAACAAGAAGAAGAAGATAGATAGATAGAGCCTTGAAGGGCTAAAGATGAGATGAAATAGGACACACCCTGGGGAAGGATGGACTATGCCAAGTAAGACTAGGGTGAAGTGTTTTTGTGCCTATGGTTGGACATTGGTGCCACTTCCCGCAGCCCCCATGGGATCGGAGAGGTGAACCGTGGCCAGTGGGAGCCGCGATTGGCCAAACCTGCAGGGGCAGTAGGTAAACAAACAAGGCCTGCCAAGAATGCTTAACCTGGGGGGCTGCATGCCTAGGTTGCCAATCCCTGCCCGAGCCTCTGTTTGCCAGAAGCTGGGAATGGGTGATAGGGGACGTATCATTTGATGATTACCTGTTCTGTTCATTCCTCTGGGGCACCTGGCATTGGCCACTGACGGAAGACAGGATACCGGGCTAAATGGACCTCTGGTCTGACCCAGTATAGCGGTTCTTAAATGAAGAATAGATAATCTCCACCAGAGTCATTTCCCAACACTAAACACAACACGTTTTAGCTAATGGCATGTGACAGGATTGTCGTGTTACTGATGTTTTCAAAAGTGGCCACTAATTTTAGGTGCCTCAATTTCTAGATGCCCAACTTGAAATAGCTAGGACATTGTTTTTAGATGCACAAAGTGCCTGCAGCTCTGAATGACTTCAGTGTGAGCTGCAGGTATACAGTAGGCTTTCATGCAGGTCACTTAGATGCCTAACCCTTGCCCAAAATAGTTGTGCTCAATTTACTTCAGAAGGATTTTAAACAGCTGAACGTCCCCTCTTACATTTTGTTGGAATAAACACAAACTTTAAGAAGTCTAAGGGGGCAAAAAAGCTGTTAATCACTGGATAAATATTTGAACCTCCTTTTATTGTTTTGCAGCTGGTGCCCTTGCTGAAAGATAGTTCCTGTGCTTCAGACTCTGAATAAAAACATTTCATTTTAAGAATGCAATTAGAAACACATCTGTTGTTCCAGGATCTTTATATTAAAAACGAGTCCACACAAACCAGCCATTGAGAGATAAAAATCAATTTTCAGCATGCAAAAAAAATAGCTATGTGTATAGGACTATTTTATGCAAAAATATCCTCTTTCCTACAGAAGATGACTGCTGTGAGAAAGAGGCTTGTGCCAAAGTCTATTGAATACAGTGGAAAGACTATCATTAATTTCAGTGGGCTTTAGATCAGATTCATTTCAAGCATATGTTTTGCAGAGGGTTCATTACTTTGGAGAAACATAATCATTTGAGTGGTGGTGTTTATAGATTTTCATACTTTTCTGTTCTCACTGAGTTGTCAGATACATTAAGGTGAGATTCAATTTAGTGTCCATATTCTGTAGTGCATTCTACTATGATCCATACTCACTGTAAGTACAGTGAGTAGAGACGTGCTCCATTCATGACATACCACTTAGCAAGTGGGCTGCAGCGTTCTGCTGTTCTTCAGCTTCTGAGTGGTATAGAGGTACAGCTGCGTGTAGAGAACAATACAGTGGATTAGTCTTGAGTTGATTAAAAGCATATAACAGTTGCAAGGTCCTCATGCAAAAAAAATATTTGCACTCTTCTGACCAAGAGCAAAAAGCTCTGTTTCATGCTAATCCTAAATGAAAACAAATTCTGAAAGCTTCCCTCCCCTACCCCCACCACTTTGAAACAGAGTTCTTGTGTTCCAGACAGCTCTAGTTCAGATACTGGTGTGATGGGTATGCAATAAGAACCTCTATAAAACAGAAGATAATATATGTGAATGGTGGAGGATTCTGTTTCTGACCTCTTAGTAATATTTAATGCCAGTGAAACAATCTGAAGGCATTGGCTAATCAAATAGACACTGAAATACTAATGTATTCTTTTATGGAGTGCTACGCAGGATCAGTTACTTGATTACCTGTTGGCACTTGGACAAATTAAGTAGTATGGACCCAGTTCACGCCCACCATCCAATCTGATGAAACAGGTGGATTATAAAATGCCATATCACTTCTAATTACACTTCAGTGAAGTTCTGTTAGTACACTGAGGAGAAAAGAGCTTTCATTCTTTTCCTTGAACCAGGTCACTTCTCTTTATGGCATCATAAACTTTTCTCTCCTGGGCTGCTTGTTGCAGAATTCAGAGGAAAGAGTTTTTATTACAACAAAGTAAGCCACATAGCGCAAGGTACAGAGGCTGTATTTTTTCTTATTTCTAAAGCTAATATTTTACCAGAAAGCTACAATCCAATTTAGTCACATAGTGTATATTTTAGAAGTGCAAACAGAGTAGCATGAACCAGTTAATAACACCTAACCCTATGATATTTCCATGTGAAGGGCTTGATGTTCCTCTATAGATGTGTATGTATGTGTGTAAGTAATGTTTACTCTCCCATGTGTCCATAAAGGCAGCTATATCCATGAGATGATTCACGCTATGGGAGAGAAGGTGTCACTGTTAACCTTAAGCAAGAGGTCTGGCAGGGAGGAAAGCTTTAACCCAGAGATCTAAAGGAGCTTGTTCTGCAGAGGCTGTGCTGGAGATATGCTTGTTCTGTATATCTACAAGGTGCTTGTCCCCACCACACCCTCTGGCCACTCGGCTTGTTCCACCCACTTAGGGCATGTCTAGGCAGAAATTAAATGCCTACAGCTGGCCTGAGTTAGTTGTTTCTGGCTGCAGGATGTTTTGGCTCAGGCTAGATACCAAACTCTGGAACCCCGTAATGGGGGAGGGTCCCAGAACCTGGGTTCCAGCCCAAGCCTGAACATCTACAAAGCAACTTTTAGCCCAAAGCCTGAGCCTCATGAGCCTAACTCAGCTGGCATGAGCCATTCACAGCCATGCCATAGGTCCTTTATTCCAATGGAGATGTCCCCTTAGAACATGGGCTTCAGTCCTCCAATATCAGAGCTGTCACTCATGGGAGAATTAGGTCTGACACTAGCTCAAAATGGCAGTGCTTTCTGCTAAATTTATTTGAGCAAGGGACCAAATTTACAAAGCACTAATCCAAATTTCCTTAAGTTTCCTTCAATATTTCCTGGCTGACTGAAAATAAAACATCATAAAATTAAAACAAAATGGTGATGAAGTTAAGTAATATTAACTCCATTTTACTGAGGGAACTAGGGAAACTGAGGCATGGAGCTGTGAAGTGACATTGCAGAGAACTCACTTTTCTTCCAAATTGTTGTTGTTGTTACAGTACCCTGCATCTGGGGATCTCAAAGTACTTTTCTAGTGTTAATAAATCCTTGTCGGGTAGATACATGTTATTCGGCACAGTTTTACAGATAAGGAGACAGACGCAGAGATACTTATTTCTCTGTATCATTAGGTGATATTTTGAGATGACAAAGGCAGTGCTGCCAGAAATACAATGACACATAACTCTATCAACTTTTTATATACCAGAAACAATGTAGTTTCACCGATATAGTGCACAAAGAGTTTGCCATCTACATGAACAGAATGATTGGCTCACATTTAAACCTACTCAGAAGCTATACTCAAAGGCACCTTTCAAATACATAGAAAGAAAGAAAAAGTGATTGATCAAAGGTCACCCAAGATATCTCTGACATACCAGAGAATAGGAGCAAGATCTCCTGCCTTAAAGACATCATTACACAACACTTGATCAATGTTCCTTTCAACCCACGAGCAATTCAGGGCTTAAATCTGCTCCCTCATGGTGTAAATCTTAAGTAACACTATTAAGGTCCATGGAGTTACAATAGTGTAAATCCATTGAGAAACCAGAATCAGGTCCTCCTTGACTATATGCACTGAAAACAGGAATGTAAAATTATGAAAACCACAGCTTTGCTCCCTGTAAATATATATTTATCAATCTATGGGATAAAATACATACACCGAAAAATGAACATAGTTTCAGTTGGAACTTCACTGAACCACAATCCTGTTGAAGCTTATTGAAATTATTAGCTAATTAGGTTTTTTTAAAAAATATAAAATAAAAAATGCAGGTTCTTTTAGCGGAGCAGAGTTTTTAAGCACTAGACAATTCCAAGGTAACCTGTTATAACAAGTACAACCAATGACAAGCAACTGCCAGATACAATGATGAGCACCACAGAAATGTCTAACTGAACCCAGTCTTACAACAAGATCCATACAGAATGACCCTTGCCACAGCATGGATCCCATAGCATGACTGGGGCATACCTAACCACACTGTTACAATTAGTGAAGTGTCACACACATGCTTGTCTGTCAAGCCTTGCATTGAATGAATGTTTCCTAACCATCTATTTTATTTTATTTTAATTTTATTTTTGGCTCACCAAGTTAAATTTACTGCCTGCAGAGGAATATCCAGAACCCAAATCATATTGGAGGTGGGGAGAGAGAATGTATACCAGGCCAGGTAACCTTTTAAAAAATAAGTTGAAACCAGCAGAATCTAGATGCACATGTATTCAGGCTACTCATTGGTGAAGGATTAGCGTTGATATATACTCCAGTTGAAATTAGTGCAATGAGAGCCCACTAGTGGCTAGTTTTTAAAGAAACAAATAACTTCATGTTTGATTGCTCTATTTTCCAGGAAACACAACCATGTTGTATTTTTCTAGTAAATAGGGTGTAATCTAAATATAAAACAAAAACCTTTCCACATACTCCATGCAGAAGAGAATTTTGTAGTCTAAATCAGAGCCCTGTTAAAGACTTGCACAAGTGAACTGGACTCTGCGTCTTAGGTGTGGGAAACATTTTTTTAAAAAAATACTTGCTGCAATTTTGCTACCTTTTTTTTTCTGTGAATAAATGCTGAAGATAATGAGTTGTGGGTTTTCTCCCCATGCACAAATAAAGAAACATTCTAAAATAACCTTTCTTTTTTGTTATGCCTTGTATCAACATTCAGTACTAATTCATACCTGACAACACAATAATGTAGGTACAATCAAACTCCTTTTTTAGGACAGAGATCTGAAATACTTTATGCAGGCAAAATTACCACTAACTTCAGCATGCATGGTGTGATTAGGCTTTTCAGCAGGACTCACCCCCTACCACCACCAGATCTATTGTATTCTAAGCAGAATTTCATTTTCCCTCCGTGTGATGCATTGGAACAACTAGGCACTTTAATTATACTTCAATATAAAGAGAGTTTAAGTAGCTCTGTTTACATCATAAGCAGGTTCTACATGGGCCATTACTTTTAATTAAACACAGAAGGCTATATTCTCTCCATGCCAATGCAAGTTGAGGGGAAGTACAGCAGGAGACAAATCCCTATAGTGCAGGCCTGCACAACTCAGAAAGCAGCAAGGGCCATATTACTGCAAAAAAACCAGCTGCGGGCTGAAAAGCCCCACCCTTGCCCCGCCCCCATCCGCTTCCCCCCACCCCACTGCTTGGCTTTCCCCACCCCTACTCACCCCCCACGGGCCACACAGTGAACCCGTGCGGGCCACATGTTGTGCACACCTGCTATAGTGGGTATACTGCTGGGAAATGTGGAGCTAAATAGGCTCTCAGAAGGGCTAGAAAGCACCACAGAAGCCCCAGCATGCATGGGCTGGGAACAGAGTTCCCCATGGGTCCTGGGGTTCCTCAGGTTGCAGGCTAGCTTCCCAAAACTCATCTGCTCTGAGAGATGCATGGGAAAGACATTATGTGGAACAAATTTTGTTTCTTGGGTCCTCTCAGGTTTGTCCATGCCCCCTCACCATCTCCTCTCCCTTCCCTGGAAAAGTACACTATAGGCTTACTGAGATGGTTTGATTAAATTGTCGTATGTTGCCCAAGACAACAAGATTGTGCTGGAGTAACAGTATTAAAAGTGTGGAAATGGAACTCTTCTAGCTGAGTATTGTTTGCTTGTCAAATTTTCCTTCAGCCTGAGGCCCTTGCTGAGTCCATTAGGCTCAGAAAGAGGAAAGAGTATTTACAGTCCAAGTAGTGGGAATTCAGGTTTCCACCATGCTGAGTATTTTAGCATAGGAGTGGGCCTATGTGAGCTCCAAACCCAGATCCAATTTTCTTTGTGAAGAAATGTTCTTGTAACTGAGCTTTTGATTCAGCCCATATAGCAGTGGAGAAGCCCAGGAGTTCAGAGGTGGATCTGAAGTTTTTCAAGATGAGAGGCAGTTCAGAAATGAGGTTTTGGTTCTGCCCAATCTCTATAAAGCATGTGTTACTGCATGGATAGCACATACAATAAGTCTGTTTCCGTAATCTATATCAGGATAGGGTAATGCTTCAATCCGAGCTCACAATGCAAAGAGGATTGATCATACATCAGTCAAAGTATATGATACATTTTCTTTCTAATTCTGCCCTGGTGCAGGAGGTGGGGCTGGAAGTTTACTGTATCCAGAAGTGAAGTATGGGGCAGTCACGTGCCCCCTCTTTAAGTTGTGCTCCCCCTGCACTATCAATAGTTACGTGTTGCTTCTGCTGAGCTGTATTTTAAAAGAACAAAAATAAAGAAACAAACTGTGTCTCAAATGTTCAGCCTGGGCTCTGGTTCTGAATTTGAAACAGTTGTCAGAAGGAGGAAAATCCAGTTGTGAGGTTTGAAGGACTATTGCCTACCAGAGTCTAAGGCTGGAGTTGAGGGGTGACTTTTCAGCATGTATGTAGGTTCTTTTACCATTTTAAATATGTTTTCTCTGTAATGCCATTACCTTAAGAATAAATATCCTTGCTTAGAAAGAGCTGTGTGGTAACTTATGACTGTGGGTAATTGCAACTATTTGTAGCCTCTGAAGAAAAATAAAAAATACAGATATCTGCCTTTTCAGGCAGTCTGGCTTCCTGGGGATATCCTAATATAGTTCAGGCAGACATGTAGCCTCAAATTTTTTTTAAAAAAAGTGTGTGTGTGTGGGCGGGGGGGGGGGGGGGTGCTGGGGGAGAGAAGGGAGTGAGACATGAGTTTTTGCCCAAAAGATGGTATGGCTGGTAGTCAGGAACCTAAAGTAGGTGCCCTTGGTGGACCATGGAGGAGGAATAGAAATGCAGTTGTCCTGGACTGTGACAACAGCTGCTGCTGCTACTACTAATATTCCTCAGTGTAATAACAACAGTGTCTGTTATGCCAGAAGCATGCTGCCAAGTGTTTTAAAGCTGTGATTGTATTAATAAATAGAGTAACAACAACCACCATTGACTATCAGACCTGGACAGAAAGTGTGGGGAACAGCTAAAACTGCAGAAGAACTTTAGTTTGGCTGAACATAATTATGAGGGTTATGTGATTTGGGCTTTTGTCTAAATTTAGAGTCACTCTAAATGATGAGACAAGAATGTTATTCACTTCTTGGTTTGCTTAGGATAGACTTTTTGTGGGAGGAAAGCAAAGGGAGCAAGAAGGAATATTCCCAAAGAAACATAAAGGGAAATATAAAGCAGAGAACAGACAAAGTGGAAAAACAGGAGACCCAGGCTTTGACTCTGATAGGATGGGGGTAAAATTGTTCACCTGTGCGGAGTCCCACCAATGTTCATGGGGCTCCATGGGATTACAATAGACTGCCCATGTGTTAGTTGCAGCATCAAAGTGAGAAAAGAGGTAGAAAGGGGAACATTTTTAACAAAATGCGTTTTATGCACACGAGAGAGAAAAACACAACCTATATTGATGAGCATTGTTTACCTCTACGGGTTACATGTGTCTATCCCTCATGTGGGTGCAAGAGAAGATTTCTCCCCACATGCCCAGAAAAAAGAGTCATTACATTGAAAATTGAGACAGCCTCTCCCTGAGTGGGAAATCAGCACATAGGAGGCTGGGGAGGCCATGAGGCCACAGCCACACTTACCCGCTGCACTGTACTGATGCTTGAGTGAAAGGGCCATCTGAAAGGATGATGCAGTTTGTGTGCTCTCCCTGAGCACCGGAGATCTTAGAGAGGGATTGCATGACTACAATGCTTAGTTACTCCTGGAGTACCCTCTAGATGCTCTGTTCCTGTGTCTTAAATGTGAGATTAAATTACGGTTTGTGAAGTGTTTGGGAATTTGAATTAATTTTGCAGGTCCTGTTAGTCTAAAACAGGGATTGGCAACCTTTGGCACACATCCCGACACGGTAAGTCCCCTGGCGGGATGGGACAGTTTGTTTACCTGCCGTGTCCGCAGGTTCAGCCGATCGTGGCTCACGGTGGCCACAGTTCACTGCTCCAAGCCAGCGGATGCTGTGGGAAGCTGCTAGGCTTGGTCTGAGCCATCTGCTGGCTTACCCTGGTGGGCCACGTGCCAAAAGTTGCTGATCCGAGGTCTAAAACATTGATTGGGAGGGTTGTAGAACATTGCTTAGCCCTATCCTCCACATTTGCATAGCTCAACATTGCTTAACATTGCTCAACATTGCTTAGCCCTATCCTCCACATTTCACCAAGATTTTTGCAAAGATATTTGGACCTGCAACAAGTATTTTCTTCAATTTAAATTTCTTTACCAATCACAGTAAATAGGAAATAAATCAAGTCATCCAGTATCAGTTGAAGTATTATTTCCCACAAGTTACAATACTTCTAAAAAGTGTATTAAAGCAAGAAAATCCAACAGTGTGATTAGAGGTTTTTGTTTTGCAGCAAAAAGCACATTTTGGACCATATACATATACATATATTTACCATATTTTCAGCTGATGTAAACACACTTGTACTTAATGGAGCTGGTTTACACCAGATGAGGGTCTGGCTCTTTTGACTGCTGGAAAAAAAATACTCATAACTGTGATTTTCATTTTCCAGTTATTTTCTTTTCAGTGGTAATAACTGCCACAATCACTAACCTGCATTTCAATGATTTCCTTTAGAATTATTTCTTAACTTTTTATAAAAAGTCAGTTTGTATAAATATTTAATATTTCATTCTATACATACATTAATAGTAAATTCCTTTAATGACCTGGGTTAGATTTTACTCCAGTATCTCTTTTTAATTTTCATATTTGCTAACATTTATTTCTCCTTCCCTCTCACCCTCTACAAGTTTCAACTTTTTCATGATTATTGTGCTTTTATTTCTTTTCCTACTCCTTTAGTGGCCTTTCTGATTTTATAAACTAGGCCACTTCCTTTTCTTTTCCTCTGAGCCAATCTTTTTTTTCCCAGAATTATCCTCTAATATATTTTTAAAGTAACTATTTATTTTAAAATGGTCAAAGTAAATAACATGCCACATTCTGTATTCCCCTTTCTAGGACCCTACACAAAGATGCACAGCTACTCTGCTGACTATTTCTACTGCCACACAAGGCAAATTCTACTGTTCAAACACTGGGACATAAAATGATTTGTGTCTCTCCCCTAGGGAAAGGGAACAAAGCTGAGAAGGCTTAGGCTGTTTGTTTTGTTGTTAATTTAATAGCCGGCTTCTGATACTCTTGTTCAGGCTGAGTAGCACCTTACTACATGTAGTTCTATTGCAATAAGTGGAAAGACTAGTGGATTCATGTGCTACTCACTCTAAGTAAAGGTATCCGAAAAGGCAAATCCTAGGAAGGAGTTATGTTTGGACAAGGCCAAATGTGGCCTACCTTGCTAGTTGGAGGGTGAGAATGACACCAGCTTGATGTCCAAAGCTACCCCATAACCTTTTCTGAGTGTGATTTCCAGCTCACTTCTATCCCCATACTTTTTGTTCTTTGCTTCCATATGTCTCATTTTTAATCTCTGTTGTCCATTTACTGGACAAAGGAATATTTTATAGGGTTATTTCGTTGTTGTCAAAAACCTTGAAAATCACCAAACTTTTTTTCCTTTGGCCATTTTCAGTAAAAACCCAAAACATTCTTTTAAAAACCTTCATTTTCATCACTCATTTTTCTTGGATTTTTTTTTCCCACAGAAAATAAAATACCAGTTCTAAGATTCATTGTAGCACCCATTAAAGTAGCACCTATCACGCTTCTCCTCTAACCTCTGGAAAAAACTCATCATTCATCAGTCCAATAGCATTTATATAATATTTTCATTGACATACATTTACTGTGTCAATTCATGAATATGAAAAATTAATAGAAATTCATAAGAAGATCTCAAATTACATCAAATATATATTATCCTTATGGCATTTATGTGTATTCATATTCGCTAAAATGTTTTCATTATTATGCTCCTGGTACAAAACAAGAGTCTTCTGTTTAAATTTAATTTCAGAACAAAATACGTGTTTTGCCTCTAATTTTACTGTCAGGAATGTGGTTGAAGCAACTATGCCAGAGCAGGCTGCTAGGAACAGAAATATATAAAACAAATTCAGAAACACAGCAGAATGGGCCAGGTTCTTTGTTGTTAATTTTTGTAGTTAAGTACACAATATATCACAAATCAATAATCCTGGCATTTTATTAACTGCACACACACAGAATAGAAAGAATGCTGGGAAGATTCACGAACAGAAGATAAAGAGGAGAGTCTGGTAAAGGGCAGAGTTATGTCAACCTTCTGATCTTTTGTTATTAACAAGCACCACTTTGGTATATATCTTTAATTAAATTTCTCACTTAGTAATGGAGGTTGCAGGTGATGCTAAATACACACACATGCTCACGGCTTCTGTTTATGTGGAATGTCAATCATTCTTATCTTGACAGACAACTTTATTTCTTATGGTGCTATTTATTAATTTCAGGCTGTTAGAGATGAAGGTGAAACAGGTTAAAAAACCCCATAAAGACAGATCTGGGATACCTGATCTTGGAGATAGGCTCACCTTCAGTTTTAGTGAACCAAATTAAAGTCCAATACACCTTTCTCCAGCATGAGGGCTAGACTACCAGCCACTGCTACTCCCTTCCACGTATACTAGGCCAGATTAACCCTAGGAGATGCTGGAGAGTGAAAATTGCTTGGGGGAGGAGAAGAGGCATCCGCATATGAAAGGATAAATTCATCCCACTCCTGCGAAGAGTTCCACAACAGGAAGGCCGCTTTTAGATCCAGTAATTGCTTAATAGGATTCTTGCTATGTATGAGGGAGGTGTTGAAACTGCACTTCTGCTTCTGCTGACTAGACTGGACACATCCACTGTTTGGTGAGTCGCATGTATTTCACTGGCTGTACTGGTTGTCTCAGGCTGCCTACTGTTGTGGAGTAATAGTTGTGGCTTGTACAGATGCACCTTCCCAACTCCTTTCACCTCTAAACATACTTACCTCCATCATCGGGTGTCCAACAGTTTAGAATATATCAGTTTACAGTGGCATGACGCAGGTAGTTAATCGGTCTCATGAGGTTTCTGGGATCCCTTGGTTTTAAGCCTTAGACACATCCTTATGATATGTTACATGTTGTCTTACTTGCAGCAGGTAAATGATGTCTCCAACATTGCTGTGTCTGCTGCTACCCTACCTGCCCCAGATAAGGGTTAAGACTTGCATTGCCTGGTGCACTAAAGGTAAAACTTACCCACAGTTAATACTGTACATTGATTTGAAGAAACTGACAGAGTAAGTGCCTGGGAATATTTCCCTTGTTGTTGCCATACGCAGCATTATTACGTTTGTTTTTTTAAAAAAAATGCTGGCAGTCAGCATAAGAAGCCACATACACAGTTCTTCAGGGTTATTGACCCTTTTAAAAAAGGCATTTCAAAATAAAAATCAATATTAAATTATGTTTGTGTTTCTTTATTAAAAGCCACAACTTCTTATATTTTCTGGGGGAATGCTTTATACCTATTAGATCAAAAAATGTATCACAGAAATGTGATAATTTGGTTTAACACAGTGCTTCTGATGCCAAAAATAAAATTCCTGTCTACCATGGTTATTATTAAAGATAATGCAAGTAGAGTTGTACAAGATAGAGTGTGTCTTCCATGCCTCACTGATGTGCGATAATTGTCATGTTATAGAGATGGTATTGGCTGTGGTAAAAATATCAGGTAGAAAAATAGTTTCATATAGCGATGAGAGAGAAATCTCATTGCTGTATTAAAGAGGCTTTTATTATGTGTTTTATACTGTCAGTGTCCCTTGATGATTGTTTTACTGCACTGAAGAAAAGAACAGGTTATTAGTTATACATTTTGGGGGGTATTTACAATAGGGATTTTTCCCTCATATTTCTGACTGCTACTACCACCTGTTCAACTTTACCAGAGATAGCAATGGTGGGAATCCTAGTTTAGACAAGACATCAGTGAATATTGATGTTTTATGTGTTAACTCATGAAGACATGCTCTGATGACAGTTAGGTAATGGCTCTCAAAATATTAGTAGCCATCTGAAGTCCTCTTAGTCTGCAGCTGTACCTCTACTACTCCTGGTATAGCTGAACCAGTGGCAGTACTGGAAAATAAAGCATACTGTAGCTACCTCCATTTTGTGATAAAGAGCAGGTACAAATAGTTCCACAAATTGATTATTTGAAGGAAAGGGTTTTAGAAAATTAGATGTGAATTGAAATACTTTCAAGATATTTTTTTTAGCTGAAAAGAGGCTTTTTTAATGGATTTTGGGTGTGTTTTGGAACTGAAATATTCCCCCGAAGAACTGGAAATCCAAATATAATCTTCTGGTTGTACATAAGAACCAGAAAATGAAATATGATAAACATAAATAATGAAACTGGTTCTCAGCATTATCCAAGATGAATAAACTGCAAAAAAGTAAATGAACAACATAGATAGTACAAGATCAATTAGTCTGAAATTTCTTTTTAATGTTATGTTTCATGTTTGAGTTTAATAACGATTCAAAATGTCAAATGGGCTGCAATCAAATTGATAATCTTTGATTAAATAATCAGAAATTAGTACATTATGTAGAAAGAATAGATACATTTCCATCCTTGATCTGAGATAAAAAGCTGTAATTAGACACCTTTGGTTGGCCTTTGCCAGCTGACTTGAGCTCTCAGGGCTCTCAAATCAGAAACTGTTTAATTGTGATGCAGATGTTTGGGCTCAGGGTGAAGCCCCAGCCCCTCCCACTTTGCAGGGGCCTAGAGCCCAGGCTCCACTCTGAGCCTAAAAGTTTACACCATGCAATTGAACAGCCCCTTAGTGCAAGTCCCACCAGCCCAAGTCTGCTTGCACAGGCTAGCCACAGTGTCTAATTTCAGTGCACACATATCCTGTGTTGCTTTCCTCTCTAAATGGTGGGATGCCAGTACTTCGCTCTTAAACCTAATTCCCCAAACCACTGTCTTTCTTTTTTTAATAAGGTATGAGACTTTTTCCCTTTATGGAGAATGTGGTAGGGGAGTGGTAAACCCCTTTAGGGCCCTGCCAAAATGTTGGCTGTGGCCTGCTCTCTGATCAGGAGGCCAGGGACAGAGGGGCAGGTATTCAGCAGGGAGCCTGGCTGCAAGCCCTAACAAGGGCTGGCTCAGAGGCACATGCTGAGCTAAGTGATGACAGCTGAGCAGAGGCACCAGAAGGGCTATAAAAACTCTGGGCAAACCTCAATGAGGAGGCTAGCCTGAGAGGAGATAGGAGGGTAGTATTGCTGTCTCCTTACCAAGTAAGAAGCCTCCAAGGCTAGGAGATCCTGGAGAAGGTCTGTGGATTAATATCTATCTGTTGGGGGATTTGGGAACTGCATGAGCACTGTAAATAAAGACACTTGGGTGAACCAGCAAAAAAAGACATGGAAGACTCTTTGGGGTGGTGTAATAAACACAGGATGCAGGCACCAGAGCGGGAAACGTGTGTGGACTCTGTGACAGAGGGAAAAGTATTTTCTTATGATTAATGTCACTATATATCCTCTTTTGACTTCTTCATTTTACCTCATTACAGAATGAATTTCTTTTAGGGTATTTTATGTTACATGGCCAATAAACTAAGGAGAATTATAACCTGGTAATTAATACTGTTATATCCCTTACAATAACCATATATACTAACAAATATCCTTTATCAATCAACCAATCTATTATAGAAAGCATTTGCCATAACCAGTATCCCTTGTTTATCTCCCAATTTTATTTATATTTCTGTAGAGACTTTTAGCAGTTTGAGAGGGTCTTTTCCCTGGACACCTGGGAAATTTGTGAGGATAATTAAGTACAGCCCAATGTTAAATCATATGAAATTCCTAGTAAAGGTCACTCACAGGTTAAAAACCAGTGCTCTGGGCCTTAAAATTCAAACACATTTTGGTAATATCATAAAGATTTGGGGAATATAGTTAATATGTGAACAGAATTAATATACAAAAGGAAAAGAGGCCTAAAGGATTAATTTCAAAGTGGTAGCCATGTTAGCCCTCAAAGTTTATGCCCAAATGAATTTGCTAGTCTCTAAGGTACCACAGGTACTCCTTGTTCTTTTTAAAGGATTAATATTTACTAACAGGTATTCTCCTAATACTTAAAAAATGTCAAGTTAAAATTAGAGAGAGAGATGACTTGACAAAGAATCTAAAAATAATAAGGTAAGCTAGTTTCAGTAATAAAGATCATATTATATATAGACCATCTTTTTTCATCCAGAAGAATCCTTCATAGTCTCTCCATGTGAGGAAACTGAGAAATATATAATCTGCAGGTATATATCATGAAAGGATATACAATAGTAGTAACGAAACTATACATTGTAGAGTATTCCCTTTCAAGGCTTATAGTTATTAATTTTGCTATCCATGAGCACATTTCTTTCATTAAAAACTTTTTTTTTTTTTGCCCTTTAGGTTTTTATCTGAAACTAATGATGGGCATTAGTTTATATTCACCCAATCCTTTGTGTTAAGGACACCTATATTTTGTGCAATCCTGCCTCAGAGCTCAGGATGTATTCATGTCCCCTTGAAAGCCCTGTAGCCCTTCATTTCTGTGATTCCAAAGCATTCTTCATTTCATCAGTGTGTTAAGAGTCAATACTTAGTTTAATTGCATCATAAGGCTTTTAGTGCTGCACTTGCACTTATTGGGACAGTCTACTCTTAGGGCCTGATCCAGTTTCCATTGAACTCAGTGGAAAGACTACCCTTGATTTCAGTAGGACATGAATTCAGTCAAGCCCTTACACAGTCTGGGCTGAATCAATTTATGCACTTACCATGGATTTATAAGTGATTGCAGAATTTGGCCCAAAGAAAGCAATGAAAAACCCCTGCTAGGAGTTTAGTTTAGTTTGCACACTATGGTAAATCATAATTACAACTTTGCAGTGTGAAATAATCATCTGTTGAGTCTCTATTTTGCCTGATACAATTGTTCCCAAATGAGATCCTAACAGAATTACACAAACCAAAATCCTTATAATTATCAAGCATATTATCTGAACTTTCTCCAACTACCTGGAACTGCGTAGGGCAGGGCTTCTCAACCTTTTTCTTTCCGAGTCCTCCCACCCCCGCAACGTGCTAAAAAATTTCATGGCCCACATGGGCCATAATAACTGGTTTTCTGAATACAAAAGCCAAGGCTGGCATTAAGAGGTAGCAAGCAGGGCAATTGCCTGGGGCCCCACATGACAGGGGCCCCCGCAAAACTACATCGCTCAGGCTTTGGCTTCAGTCCTGGGTGGCAGGATTAGGGTCCCGGGCCTCATCTCCATGTGATGGAGCTTCGGCTTTGTGAACCGAGCAAGTCTAACACTGGCCCTGCTTGTAATTGAACCATGGGCAAAGGGTATTTTTCCTCAGACTCTCACGCTTTAGTCCCGTACATCTTGCTAGGATCTAACTGGATCTTCCATCTATTTAACAAAATGATAAGGAGTGGTGTTTGTGATCCCCACGTTGAGAACCCCTTCTTGTCCTCATTCTCTAGCTGATTTTCTTTCAGTCCAGCTCATTAATCTAGTTGACATTATGGCCTACTATTTTTTATTTTTCAAAAGTAACTATTTTGAGTGCCTTAGTTTTTCGGGTGGCCAGTTTGAGATGTCTTAAAGGGGCATGATTTTCTTCAGTACCTTATGCACTGGTGACTTATGGACGCTTCTGTTCTCCAAAGTAAGATTTGAAGGGCTAGATTAGATGTCTAAAAGTTTGTGGATACTTCTATTAACTATAGAACTGTAAAAATTGATCTTCAAATTCTAATAAATTTATTTTAATAGTCTTTGTTCCCTCCTCTTCTCCATTAGAACCAGAAATGCAGAGGAACAAGAACAGAGTGCGGGTGAGGGCGGGGGGGAGAAACCTTTACAATGTAAATGATTTTCTTTTTGTACATAAAAATGGTTGATAGTAGATTTGGTTTAGTTTATATGTCAGGTAAGATTTATTTTGAATTTCTATGATGCAGTTTACCCATCCTTATTGGAAACACAAATAGATATTTGGGGGATGGGGAAGCACAGTGCGTTTTGTCGGGAGGTTAAGGTGTGTTGCTATTCTGTTCTCTCATGGAGAACTAATGAGCTATAAATACATTTGATATCAATGTATACAGTGCAGTGAGAACTTGTGAGCGGTCCTATTCCTGTTACCTCATTGTCTTTGACTGAAGGATTATGGGTATAAGGAAAGAGAGAGGACAGACAGCTACAGCTCTGATCAATTACAGCTGACTCGCATTTAGATTAAAGATCAAAACTATTTTGATTACATATTCATCAAGGTTATTAAGTACACACTGCAAACTTTGGATTTATTCCTGGGATCCTTGAGATAGGGGTGTGTATGTGTGTCTGTGTGAATGTGAATGAGAGAGAGGCTGCACTCTAGTATCAGAGCCCACAGAGAATGTAATTGATCTAATTCTACTATAAGCTTTGGAAAAAAATCTTTTATAGAAAGTAGCATAGGACGATGTCTTTTGGAGCTGAAGTTCCTGGGTTCTAGTCCCAATTCCCCAGCTGCATGTGCAATTTATATGGTAATTGAGTCTGTTGTCTAAAGTGCATGGATTTGTTGCAGCATATTAAGACTGCCACTGTATTTGCTGTTATCTCATATCTTAAGACATAAGTCTGAGGTTTTTACCTTCTGGAGTTTATTTTGGTTTACCTGCTTTGTATTTCCAAGTCTGAGATAATGTCAAAATGTCATGAGCAGTTCATTAATCTCAGCCAAAAAGCCTTGGATATTGATATGATAATGAGTTGAATGTCTTAGAAGGAATCTACTGTGATCTGGGATTTAGGTCCATATAAGCAGGTATCAGTATGCAGTAGCTTATACAACAAACCACAAAGCAACTATTTAACTTTCATTAATAGAAACTAGCCTCCATTGCATAATGTACAGCAACCAATGCAGTGAGTCAGAGTCTTTAATATAAGGATGTACGGTCTGAGAATTCAGTGTCAGCTCCTATTGGGTCTTTAGTGTCATACACAATTTTATTTCTTGTTTTCAGTGAAATGAAATTGAGGTGTGAATTAGCTTTGGATAACAGGTAGTGTTTTCTCACTGTTAACACTCAGTTTGCACTGCTAAGCAGACTGAAAGCCAAGATCAGTATTATTTTTCCAATGCACGGCTCTACCCATGAAACCTTCATAGTAAAATAGAATTCACATGGGACTAATTTCCAAAAGAGGTCAGGACCAGATTTTCAAGTGCTCAGAACCCACAACTGGGACCAGATTTTCAATAGCTCAGCTCCATGTAGGCACCCAGATAAAAGACAGATTTTCAGAAGAATTGATTAGTATTCAACATACTCAGATATTCTGAAAATCTGGACATTTATTTTGATACCTAGGATGGAGCTTATCTCAATTGAAAATCTAACTCTCAGAACATAAGATTCTACCCTCTACAATAAATGGAGACAGAGATGTAATTAATCTGATGCCCTTCTTGTGGATCTCCTTAGTGGAGTGGACTGATTAGAATCTGACTTGTAAGATCAGTATAATGGGAAATGAGAGAGGTAGGTAAGGATGAAGGAAAAAGGTAAAAGATTTGGTAAAATATATGGCTGTATATAAGAATCAATTTCCCATATTAACTAAAAAAAAAAAGTCAGAAGTGGGTCTACAAGGTAATTTGTCTACATTGCTAACTGTGCTGGGAATTTAGAAACAGGTCGAACTTGTCAAATTATTCCTTTGTGTTTTTCAGATATAGGACCTAATTGTGTTTTTCTACTCATGTTTAGCATCTTGAGTGAAATACAACAAAACTTTTGATCAGTGTTTCTTGTGAAAATGCAACTGCTCTGAATTTCAAGATGGAAAATCAGAGTTCCTTACAAATTATACTGATTGTCCCGGGCTCTTGATATAAACAATAAGGTATTACTAAAATTAAGCGTCCCAGAGGGTCAGAGCTATCACTGGAACATTTATAGCCTAAGAGGCATTAACAAAGTTCTTAAACATTTGCCTCTGACTCAGAAACTGTACTTGAGATTTGTACACGTGCTGAAAATATTAATTATCCTATTACTCTGCTTATCACACATTTCCTCTCTACTATGACCTTTTTATAATATGCAGAGATGTTGGGAACAAACAAGCTCTGTGAATGCCTGTCTTTTATGTATAATCAATCACTGAATTCCACCTGCTTTTTAGGCTCCAGGCTTGCAGATGCTAGCACTTTTCCCATGATTCTTCTGGAAGTTTTCCTTTTAACAAAAACATTTTTTCCATTTCATTGTTTTATTCCCATTTTCCCCTTTACATCTTATCATTTGTTCCCCATGGCTCAGGAGAGGTAAATGCCTGGGATGAAATCCTGGTCCTTCCTGATCAAAAGTCCTGCTGACTTCAGCATTTCACGACTGCTCATCCATGAAAGTATGGTTTAAACTAAGATTATGCTTAGGAGTGTCTCTTCCCAGCTCTGAAGTTAGGATCAAATCCAACTCCCACTGAAGTGAGAGAAAATATTACCCTCACTTTTATGGAAGTTGAAGCAGACAATGAGGGTACTCAGAGTTCAATGAAATTTCACATTTGTAATGTAATATACATGTATGGAGGAATTCTACTCCCTGAGATACTCAAGAAATTTCCATTTATATTTGAAATCCGTGCCTTCCACATAGAAGTGGGGTTACACCCATTACACCATTCCCCTATCCCAGAATGCAGGAATCTATGCGTGAGTAATGGAAGATGCAGCCTTATCTATAGACTATGCATTAATTGTATTGATTACTTAAGATTTTCCACTTTGGGGATTGACAGGTCCTTGTCCCAATATCAGGCTTATTATTAAAATTGTTGAGAATTCTGATGTGAACAGTTGCAACATGCACATTATAGGAACTCTTCTGTATTTACAAATAGTTTATTAATCTATTTAGCAAAGTCACAAACGCTAACATGATAAGATAGCTAGAAAGACTACAGAATGGAAATTTGAACATCCATATACTCACATCATGCCTTGCAGAACATTTTGAAATGTTAGCCATTGTCTTCATCATCACCACCAAGGGCTATCACTCCGCCCCCTCTCAAGGGATAAATCTGTCTCTCTCACTTCCCACAGATTGGCATGCAACTTTTATAGTAAATTACACTGATAATGTATATTCTGTAGGGTTTTTCCCCCTTTTTCTATTTGTATTTTCTCATCCTACTAGGAAAGCTGCTAAATATAACAAAGGCCAGGCAGCAAATATAGAAAAGGCAAGCCTATGGGCTACAGAGAGTCATAAGGACGGGTGCTCTCTTTACAAACAGAATCTTAAGAGAAGTTAATGTAATATGAGCAATATTTTAATTTTTGCTTGCCCTTGCCTTTCCCCCATGATTCATCCTTTAAAATAAGTTCACTGGGAAATTGCTGGCAGAAGAATCCTGGTCAGCACAGTTCTTATGCAGCTGCATTGATAAAGGTCTGGAGAGATCTGGGGAGTCCGTGGAGCTGGTGTGGAGGCATAACACTTCAATGAGAATAGCTCTGATCTGTGGTGGTTACTCTGAGACCTACAAGCAATCTTGCCCCTGATTCTCCTGTGTTGAATTTTTCATGGAAGGATGAAATCTCCTTCATTAACTTTGTGATAATTTTCTAAATATAATATCGTATCTATGCTTAAAGGTGCACCTTATGCATAAAGCAAGCTCTAAACTCATGACCATGGTGTGGTTTGCTGGTGGTGGTGATTTACCCAGTAAGGATGGATTCATATATTTGAAGAAAAGTGCCTTACTGGAAAAAAAGGGTTGCTGCATTTAACTTGGCTAAGGATTTTTGCAGTCCATTAAGCAAATGTTTGTCTCTTATCTGTCCCACAATTCAAGTAGAAATATTTTTTTTGAATAAGAACCCAGTTAAATTCAATGATACTAAGCCATATTACAGCAACTTGGGATACTGCCCTAGATTTCCTGGTTTGCCTCCAACTCCTCCTTACTTATATGGGTGCAGTACACTTTCCACATCATTTACATTCCCTCAGATTTCGATGACTCTCTACATCCAAGCTCAAGAATTTACATAGGTGAATATGCCTTACTCCATCCATAGCGATGCCTCTCCATCCTAAAAGGACAAAAAGAATAATGATTCAGAATATTGATCTCAAATTCAATCTGAATCTTTCTGGAAAGAGACAAGATTGTGCCTAGTTTCTTTTAAAAAATATTATATGAACCTTTTGAAATCCAGATGCTCAGTTGGCGTAAATCAGCATAACTTCATTGAGTTCAAATCTAGTTAACACCAGCTCAGAATCTGACCCTCACTCATTACTACGACTCTCCCTGTTTTACCTACGTATTGCATAGATTGCATTATATTTAATGCTCATACCTTTACCAATTCTATAATAAGTTGCTATATTTCAGTAGTGGGGAAAATGCATTTTTATTTAAGATGTCTGTTGCCATAACAATTATTTAGCTATTCATATCTTTTGATGGTGTTCTATAAATAAATACATCAATATTCTACTGAACGTAGGTTACACTAATTCTCAAGGGAGTCAGTGTTTTAAAGGAATCTGTCTGATCAGATTTGATCCATGATTTAAGTTTCATAAAAGCCTGATTTTTACAAGACTAGAAGAAATGCGTCCATATAGATATAATACTGGTCTACAGTTTTTTAGAAGTCGTCGTCTTCAGAGATAAAATGTGATATTTATTATGTATTTTGATGTGCTGAATTCAAATATGACAATTAAAACAACTGGCTACTGTTTCTAAGATATTTAAGTTTACATTTTATGTCTATGTATATTGTGTAGATAATAGAGTTTTAATCATAAGTTGTAAACCTAGGTCTTTTCATGTGTTTATGGTTGCTTTACATGATATTTCACCTGTCCTGTTTATGTAACACTTTAAAAATCAGCAAAAGGGTTATATAAATAAAATGTATTATGAAACAAAAGGCAAAAAACTATTATGTACTGTGACGGAGTCAGACCAGAAGGATATAGGAGAGTGCTGGAAGGCAGGTATATTAGTCTCAGGATGTGCAGGTCCTTGTTCCCTGGATAGCCAAACAAAGGCTACTCCAGGCCAATCAAGACACCTGGGGCCAATTAAGAACGTTCTGGAAAGGAGTAGAAGCAGCTAGCCTAATTGGGACACCTGAAGCCAATCAAGGACTGGCTGAAACCAGATAAAAACCTCCCAGTTAGTCAGGTGGGTGTGGGTGTCAGGAGCTGTGGAAGGAAGTTATGCTGTTGGTGAGACTGAGTGTTGGACAACATATCATACTGAAGGAAGGAGGCCCTGAGGTAAGGGTGAAGTGGAGTTTGAAGAAGCAGGGACTGCTGTGGGGAAGTAGCCCAGGGAATTGTATTGTGTTTTGTGCCTACAAGGTCAGCCATCTTAGCTGATACTATTAGGGTCCCTGGGCTGGAGTCCGGAGTAGAGGGCGGGCCCGGGCTCCCCCCTTTCCATCTTCCATACTGGCCTGTGATGAAGGTAACTCACTAGGTGGTGACTCTTGCCAATTCTACTGAGAAAGGGAGGTCACTCTGGGGCCTAGATGAGTTTCTGAGGCCCCTAAATCTGCCAGAAAGCGCAGGACCCACAAGGACAGACTTGGAGCTTTGTCACAGTACATAGTTTAGTCCTATTCAGTGTCTACTTGGCGCTTCTTGGCTTGTCTCTTATATTCATTAAATGGAGCATCTCTTGTCACTGTCCAGCAATAGTCTGCAAGCATTGATGGGCTCCATTTGCCCTGATAGCGTTTCTCCATTGTTGCAATGTCCTGGTGAAATCGCTCGCCATGCTCGTCGCTCACTGCTCCGCAGTTTGGTGGAAAAATATCTAGATGAGAGTGCAAAAAATGTATCTTTAGTGACATGTTGCAACCAAGGCTTTTGTATGCCTTGAGGAGGTTTCGACCAACAACCTGTAGCTGTCTGCCTTGTTGTTTCTGAGAAAATGTATTGCCACTGACTGGAAGGCTTTCCATGCCGTCTTTTCCTTGCCACGCAGTGCATGGTCAAATGCATCATCTCGAAGAAGTTCACGAATCTGAGGACCAACAAAGACACCTTCCTTTATCTTAGCTTCACTTAACCTTGGAAATTTTCCACGGAGGTACTTGAAAGCTGCTTGTGTTTTGTCAATAGCCTTGACAAAGTTCTTCATCAGACTCAGCTTGATGTGTAAGGGTGGTAACAAAATCTTCCTTGATTCAACAAGTGGTGGATGCTGAACACTTTTCCTCCCAGGCTCCAATGACTGTCGGAGTGGCCAATCTTTCTTGATGTAGTGGGAATCTCTTGCACGACTATCCCATTTGCAGAGAAAACAGCAGTACTTTGTGTATCCAGTCTGCAGACCAAGCAAGAGAGCAACAAACTTCAAATAGCCACAAAGCTGCCACTGATGTTGGTCATAGTTTATGCACCTCAAAAGTCGTTTCATGTTGTCATAGGTTTCCTTCATATGGACTGCATGACCAACTGGAATTGATGACAAAACATTGCTATTATGCAGCAAAACAGCTTTAAGACTCATCTTATATGAATCAATGAAGAGTCTCCACTCATCTGGATCGTGAACCATGTTGAGGGCTGCCATCACACCATCGATGTTGTTGCAGGCTACAAGATCACCTTCCATGAAGAAGAATGGGACAAGATCCTTTTGACGCTCACGGAACATGGAAACCCTAACATCACCTGCCAGGAGATTCCACTGCTGTAGTCTGGAGCCCAACAGCTCTGCCTTACTCCTGGGTAGTTCCAAATCCCTGACAAGGTCATTCAGTTCAGCTTGTTATGAGGTGTGGTTTGGAGGAGGATGGGAGAAAATGTGGGTCCTGTGGCATTGATGGTTCAGGGCCAGAAGTTTCATACTCTTCCTCTTCCTTGCCTGACTCAAGTGAGAGTGATTCTGGTGCATCAGGAACTGGCAGTCCTTCTCCGTGGGGTATTGGGTGTATAGCTGATGGAACATTTGGATAATGCACAGTCCACTTTTTCTTCTTTGACACACCTTTCCCAACTGGAGGCACCATGCAGAAGTAACAATTGCTGGTATGATCTGTTGGCTCTCTCCAAATCATTGGCACTGCAAAAGGCATAGATTTCCTTTTCCTGTTCAACCACTGGCGAAGATTTGTTGCACAAGTGTTGCAGCATATGTGTGGGGCCCACCTCTTGTCCTGATCTCCAATTTTGCAGCCAAAATAAAGGTGATAGGCTTTCTTAACCATAGTGGTTATACTGCGCTTTTGTGATGCAAAAGTCACTTCACCACAAACACAGTGGAAGTTATCTGCACTGTTCACACAAGTACGAGGCATCTCTGCTCACTTTGGCTAAACAGAAATGTGTCCATTTGCAAAATCAAACACTGACAAATAAGAGAGCACGACACTGTATGATTTCTAGAGCTGATATAGGGCAATTTGTTCAGCAGAGTGATGTAAGCTTCATTATGATTGCATCATCCATGACTTCTAGGAATAACATGATGCAATTCATATAATGTATGATGCAATACCAGCTTCAGATTGCATCATTCATTGTTTTGCCTAAAAAGCAAGTACTGTCCAAACCCAGTTATAGATTTATTCATAGATCCAGTCAAAGATGTATTTTAGTCATTTCTGGTTTAAATTGAGATCCCTTCCCTTTAGAACTCACTTATCCTCTGCCATTCCCATGTCAAGGGTTGTATATACTGACCCAATAGCATATCTTGAAAACTAGAGCCAATCAACAATTTTAAGCATCCATTTTCGTTCTCATTGACCCAGAATTAGTAAAGTTTGACTACATTTATTTCAGAAGCATTTTGGCTGTAGAGCAGTGTAACATGCAGTCTTAACATTTTCTAAAGGATATAAATATCCCCATATTTCCCAACATTGTAGCATTTTACCAAGTATTGAGAACCTGAAAGTAAGATGTATAAGTGGAGAAATTGACTATAGATAAAAGTGAAAGTTATTTGATTTTTATCATATAAATATAGAAAATAAAACTATATTGTTTCAACTTTTTAATAGTATAGTGGGTTATTAGTAATCACTGCAAGACATTTGATAGGATAAAAACATTAAAAAACAAACAAAACCAATACAACTATTGTCCCCTTAATGTCCCTAATTCCTGGAATTATATAGAACATAAGATTAGCCTTAGAGCCATAAAGTTTTGGTTATATTCCATGTACTTACTGGGGTCAGATTCCACCTGTTGGTGGAAGATCACAAACAGTTTTACAGCATGAGTAGCGTTTGCAAACATTCTGCAATGGACCTGAGAAAGCAATGTCTATGCCAGAGCATCTCTAACTCCGATCAGATATAGTATAGATGTAGCAAAGATGTAATTAAGGAATACACCTCTGTACTCTCTTGGTGGAAACAGTAAATATACCTTTACTTAAGAGAGCACACAAGACGTAGGTGAAGTGCAGTTAACATGTAGCTGAAAGATGCGTATTTCAATACCTTAACTATACAAGATGTTATATGGTGTTTGAGTTACAGACTGCTGTATGTTGTCAAATGAAGAACCACCACACTTTTTCTTTAGGCTTGAATTTTAAGTCCGTTTCTGAAGGTCAGATTCTAAACCCTCTAATACACTAATATGACCTTTAGTTAGTTTTGGGAGAATTTTTATATAACCATTTTGCTAGTATTTTCACACACACAAACCCACTAATTGTCCTGAATTGGAAGAAAAACCCTACATAAAGCTCCTTATGAAATGCAGTGTTTACTTGATTGAAATGTACAGCTAAAATTAAGTGCTGCAGTGAGTGAGTGAAGTATCATATTGCGGCATTCACACTTCAATTTTAGTTGCTTTGGGTTTATAAAACACTTGCAAACAAGTTACTATATGCAAAACATAATCAAGCTTGTTTGCTTTCTGCAACTCTGACTTTTATAGGTTTCTATGGCTTCACTATTGATGTTTTCATGTTGTGATTGTCTTATAAGGCCCTATAATTCCCTGGCAAAGGCTAAACTGTGGTTCTCTGCCTATTATCGGAGCACTGCAATAGCTAGGAAACTCTTTCTTCATCTAGAAGAAACAGGGCTGATGTAAAAGATGTGAGTGTTTCATATTTAAGCAACATTTTAACATTTAACATTTTAACACTGAAGTTCTCTTCTGATTTGTTAGTGTATTAAATTAGGATGCAAACAGGCTCACACACTTGCTGATGTTAGGCCTTGCAATTCCTGTGTCACAATTACTGTCATTTTAAGGATGCAGCATGGCCTAGCAGAAACAGCATTGGGAATTGAGAAGCCTGAATTTTAAGCATGGCACTGCAGCTACTTTGTGGTCACTTTTGGTTTTGTAAAGAGATTTTTTTTTTTCCCCTGTAAAAAATAATGGAGGAAGTATGAGAGGGAAGATAAATCTCTCTTTAAGATTTGGGTCAGTTCTTAATCTATCTGAACACAGTTGCTTTGCCTTTGTTATTCTCACTGTCTTTGTTTAATCCGAGGAAGGCTCCCTTTAGACTCTTGAGAGAACCACAGCCAAAAGACCATGCAATGTACCGGTTAGGGAAGAGAAGTATATGGAGTAGAGTAAAATCATGAATGTGAAAATTCCATCAAAGGACCATGAAAGTAGACAGCAGACAGTAAAATATCTGTTCATCCACTTAATGCAGAGATGAACCTATCCGTTCATCCACTTAATGCAGAGAGCCTTCCGAGGTATCTCTGCACAAACTCGGCTGTAATTTATATAGCTAGGAGGAGGAACTACCCACTGTGTGGTAAATATTCCCCTCTGATGGCCACATCACATAATATAATTTACTCTGAGCAATAGCTCCTCTTCCAGAGCTTTGAGTCAACACAGGAAATGCATTCCCTTGTGGTTGCAGGGGCCAGCTAATGGGAGCATGGCTGGACCAGGAGCCCTATTAGTGCACAAGGTCCTGGGGGAGTGTAGATGGAAAACTGATTAATGAGAGATCTATCTGTAGAGTTATAGAACATTCATCACTGTAGTATCCGAACTTGTTCCTACAGACCTTGACTATTAGAAAGAACCAGTCACAACCAATTCTACCCTGTTGTCAGTGTTGCTTCCTGCAAGGAAAAGTGCCGAGCAGAATGAACAGAGCAAGGTTGCTGATGTGTACAAGAAATACCTCTCCCTTCAATGCAGTTTGATGAGAAATAGGGGAATATAGGTCATACGAACCATTGTTTGAGTTTCTAGATCTGCTTATGTGTGAGATGTACTCATGTGTTTATGACTCCAGCTAGCAAGGTGAGTGAACTCCACTAAACAAAGTGTCCTCTTGTTTCTAGCCATCAGCTGCTGGCAGATGCTAAAACCAAGATACCTTTGAAACTAGTGCTCTTCCAGCAAGGAGAAGTTGTTGGGGGAATAAATTTAAAACAAACGAGACCTGTAGTCACATCAGATATCACCATCTGTGTTTCTTGCTGCTAATGTTTTGTGCAAATTTGATATTCTGTTTCAATAACAAAAGCTGATATATTTTTCAAAGGCTTAGCTATGATATATCCAGAGCAAGATCGTAGCTGTATGTTTCTATATGACCATCCAGCATCTTGATAGATGAAAGGAGATGTGACAAAGTCAGTCCATTGGTGATGCTTATCAGTGCTATGGGAAAAGAGCCTGATGTGGCGAACCTTCCCACAATGTCTACAGGTTCCACTCACCAGATGGAAGTTGAAACTTCCCAGCTCACCTGCAGGCCTCAGTCTGGGCTCTCTGGTGGCTCTCCATGGTGACTGCACCAGTCTCCAAACTGAACAATTGTGGGCAGGATTTTCCCAGTAGAAATGCTGAATTTCTCGAAGCCTTGCTTGATCTTGTCACTGTATCGGAGCATTGGCTTTCCTCTGCACTGCAGGAAGTTCCTAAGTTGGCCATAGAGCACAGCCTTTGGCACTCCACATGTCCCAACTTGCAAAGTCTGCGAAGGTCCAGCATAGTCTGCATAGACTGCAGGCTGGTTCTCTCAATGATCTTGTTATTGGTGAACCAAGCCACTCCCAGGAATTTTCTAAGATGACAGAGGTGGAAAACTGTTCAATTTCCACTCTTGCTCGAGTATGTAACCCAGGTTTCACAACCATAGAAGAGAGTACTAAGGACACAAGCCTGATAAGGAGAGGTCTTTGTGTTCAGGGTTATCACCTATTGTTCCAGACACATGAGAAGTTTGCCAAAGGTAACAGAAGTGCTGCCAATTCTAGCATCAAGTTCCCTATCAAGGTTAAGTGAGCTGGTAAGAATTGAGCCGAGATAGCAGATATGATCCATGCTATCCAGAGCTTCATTATTGACATAGATTTTAGGTGGAATGTTGGTACCTTGTGATATGACAACTGTTTTGGGGTTGTTTTTATAATGCTTACCATGCCAAACTTGGTGCATGCATCATAAAAAGGTTTCATGATGTTGTTTCTATAAACATTGAAGAATGACTGAGATATCAAACCTCCATTCTATGTAACCAGGGCTTATGGGGCCTGAGTTGTTTGCTTACCCATTTATTTACAAATATGAGTTTTACAGTAATGTTGCAGTTCCATAAGTAAATGGCTGTTCATTTAAATGAACTCATTTGCATACCTTTCAAATATTCATCCCACTAAATCCATAATTAAGTTGTCCAAAAAAACCCCCAAAACTCTGTTTCAAGCCCCCAAATGACATGAAGTAACTTGTCATAAGAGAGGCATATGTCATGAGGCATGCATATTATTGTGTTTTTTAATGGGCTTTTGCTGAAGAGCACAAATATTCCATCAGCATATTCCTGAAAAAACAGCATGATCTACAGCAGTCATTTGTGATTTCATTTAGTGATTTATAGACTCAGAAGAAGTCCCAATAATGTTTCTAGAAAACTTTGGTTTTCTTTGATGTATTTTATTTTTAACCATTGAATTGTAATAATGATTCCTTCTTGCCATTTTGATTTATATATCATGTCAGCCTATAATTTATATCATACTCCTCAGATGAAATATGGAACATATTCAGTGCAAAAGCTGCCTAATTTTGAATCAGAGCTTCTTTCTCCAGGATGTTTTTCTGTACATAATTTTAGTATTAGCCAAACGTATCAAAGCTGACCACTCATGTTTTAGCGCTATTAGGATGCTAGTGGAAATTTTAAGGCACCTTTTAATTGTGTATTTTAAGTTCACATTTTCTTTGTGAATTGAAAAAGTCATAATTGAAGTCACAAGGCATTTTTTCTTGTTCCCTGCTTGTTTGAGCCTGCCCCATGTATGTAGAAAGGTTAAAACAAGTCATATTTGATTCTCTTCCATGAGTTCAGTCTCTATGCCTCATGTTCCTTTCATTATCATTACCAGTTTTACTAGGAAAACACAGATGTCCTGAGATAATTCGTGTAGAGAGAATATACCACTCCTGGAATCGTGCCACGAAGTCTGGAATATACCATGCCTAGAATCTTTGCTCCCTCTTTCCTTCCTAGGCCTACCTCCCCTCTATATACATGTTGGCATGGAGCACTAGAATGTGTGGGGTAGGGGAGGAATGTGGGGGGGAGCTGTTGGGTTGGAGAGAGAAGATATTTTAACATGGTATGAAAGTGGCATGCCCTATCTTCTGTGTATTCCCAGTCCAGATCTTCTAGTTTGAGCTCTCCTTTGCTTTTTCAAAGCAGGAACATTTGTGCTGTAGCCCACCACAGAATGCTAGACAGGACTAGCTAGAGAGGAGGGAATGTTGAGGTGAAGTCTAAAAGATAGTGGGTATGGTCAGACCCCATGGCAAAGAGTTTGCAGTTATGAACATGCATTAGAAGAAACACATGCTGCTCTGTTTTGAATCATAATTTAGATGTGCCCCAGAGCACCCTCTTCTCATGCTCTCACCCTGTGCTACTTTGCCCTAAGACCTCATGATATCTAATGGTCCACATGGCTGACTCTGCTTTATATCCATGATCCCATCCGCAATTCACTTAGAACAGTAAGTGCAGGGTTTGACTTAAGTTTCTTGGTTCCCAAGAAATAAAGACAAACATTTCTTTAGATAAATGTTCTGGGCACAGAACAACACTGATTAAATACGAGAGGCTATTAAAGGCTATTTAAAAGTGAAGGTGGGAGAAAAAAGGAATGATTTCCAATCAGCAGTAATAAAGGAAAATATAGGCTCCAACACTGAGGAAAAGTGAAGCATAAAACCCAAAAGGTTAGAATTTAAATTGAAAATATTTTCCTTCCAATTTGACTTTTATTGTCATAGTAAAATGAAAGTACAAACATACATGCTTTATATGCATTGACAATACTAAAGGCAAAACAAAAAAATCAATTAAAATATAACTGGGGACAATGCAGCTATGTAATATACTGTATTTTAGTTTAAATATTTCTTTGGTCAGTTGCATAGAAAAACAATTATGAAAATTTTCAACATTGTGGATTGTATTAAAACAAGTGCAAGAATATTTTTTGTTCTGTGATCAGTTTGCCTAAGAAGTAAATTTCTATATAACATTTCATTTAAGGATCTCAAAGTGCTTTACAGATATTAATTAAACCTCACAACAGCTCTCTAAATCACTTAATTATCTTGATTGCATACTGGATAGTGGTGTGTAGCAAGACAGAGAGAAGAACAAGAAAATGTTCTTGATGCAGAATCAGGCAAAAAATGGTTTCTTTCTTGTTGAGACTGGCAGGCACCAGCATCCCTTTCAAAAGAAGCCCATGTCAATGCACTGACCTCTCAAAGGCTAAGCTGGATGAGTGAACTACTTTTCCAAGTCGAAAATAAACTGCACCAGAACTTTTCAGTCATAAGAATCTGTCAGAGTGTTGCCCTCATGTCTTAATTCAACAACAGAAACTAAAGAAATGTACTGAGATCATTCTGCTGTGGAGCGTTCAACTCCCTTATTATACATAGACACCTGACTTTGTATTGCAGGCTGTGTAATTCTAGGCAGTTCAAACATCAGCTTTATGAACTGAATTTATGAAAATTATTTAGTGTATAGATAAAGGTCAGAAGGGACCATTAGATGATCTAATCTGACTTCCTAAATAACACAGGCCATAGAATTTCATCCATTATTCCTGTATTGTGTCCAATAACTTGTTTGACTAAAGCATTAACTTTCTGAACGGCGTCCAGTCTTGATTTGAAGACTCTGAGAGATGGAAAATCCACTACATATATTGGTAATATGTTCCAATAGTTCATCACTCTGAATATTAAAAAAAAAAAAAATGCGTGCCTTGGTTGTGACCTGTGGCTTCCATTTGATCTATACAATACTGTATCTGAACTCCTATATAGACGTAAGGAATTTTATCAAGCCACCAAAGCAATAGCTGTAGCTTGTAGAGTGACAATTGCATTACCAGTATTTCCAAGCTGCACAAAACAGAACTATATCGTAGAGCCATTTTTTTGAAACCAAGGCACAATAAGGTGAAATGACTTGCCCAAGGTCACATAGGCAGAATCAGGAATAGATCTCAGGAATCCTGATTCTAGTCATCTTTCTGCTCTAAGCAACAATTAACACGGCAAAGCAGTCTGTACCAGGCACCAGCCTATAAGTTAAGTTTCTTGCTGAATTCCTCTATTGGTAGCATTATTTTTGTTGAAATAACTATAGAAACTTTTGCTGTGGTCAGCTTAGCTTTCTCAGATTCTAAGGATTCCTAAATCCTCTAGTATGACAATGCTGTGGTGATCACTAGTGGCATTGATTTCCAGAATTATATTTAACATAATTATTATATCATCCTTGAACTAATCCCCCTCAGAGGCCAAACAAAGCAGTCAGAACAATATTTCTAAACCCTATAATACCAACAAGTACTATTCTTATTTAAGCTGTTTAGATTATTATTATTATCATCCATTCTTTGGCTAGTGACAGAGAACAGATTTTTTTACATTCTTACATTCTCATGTCTGTGTTCTGGGATATGGCACATTGGGAACTGCCCTAAATGATGTCATTTAATTAATCGCTGTGATGCCAGTTTTATTCTTTTGGGTTAACCGGCACCTATAAAGATAGTGAAAATAATCTTGATTCAGGCACTTTAATCTACCATAATATAGCTTGCTCATCTGTCAAGAGAGCAAGGAGTCATGGGGCAAAGTTATGGTATTAGGCTGTATATGAGGCTGGAGGAAAAACAATTTCTTATTCATGTGATATGCACAGAAATAATCATCCAAGGGAAATGAGACACTTAAAAAAAGATGATCAAATCACTAAAAATGAACTCTAGGGCAACCTGAGTCGGCAAAGTATGGATTAATTTAGGGCTCGACTGAGTCTTTACTGAAAATCCTGAATAAGGGCTAATATGGAATTGTGCCATCCCTAGGAAAACCTGGGAGAAATTGTAACGTTAATCCCTTCCCTCCTGGAGAAAAGTAAATAATTTTCTGCAGCCATACAGAGGGTGCATCTTACATCTCTCCTTGTATTGGCTCAGCTCATTGCCTAGCCAGAACTCTGGGGAGTCAAAGCCAAGACTACACCCACTCCATACTTTGGCCCACTTGCTTGAACAGCCCTACTGATGCTGCTGTTCACTCAGACCTAGACTTGGCTGGTCTTATTCCCCATTACTTCTCCATGTAGCCGTGTATGATTTAGTGACAACCAAGTTGTGATTTCCATCATGAACTTCCATGATGGTATTAACAGGTTTAAGCTGCAAAAGGGAAAATGTTGATACATCTGGGGAAGTGTTATGACTATACTGAATAAGGTAAGACAACCAATAGAAAAAGTTGCCAAGCATATTTAGATTTGCTTGGATGTGTACAAAGCTAGACTGACTGCTGTTTGTTAGAGATGATTTAAAGATAAAAAAATCATGTTGCTTAAAGAAGGGATATGAATAAGATGGCCTATTCGAGGTCACTTTCTACTCAATCAGTCCTAAGACAAATAGTTTACATATGTAGTTAACTGCAAGAATTTACATAACAAATGTTAATGCAACCACCTGGTAAACATGACCAGCAAACCTTGGTGTTTGGTGGATAAGTTAGAGGAAGAATACTCAAAGATTTTGGATGCTTGTCTTATAGATCCAGTCTTTCTGAATCTGCAAAATAGAACTGAACAATTATGAGACTAGTTTCTATTGATAAATTTGTGGTAGTGACTCACTGCCTGCAGCTTGGCTAGAAACACAGTGAAAATAGCTTCTCTTGAAGCAGTTCATCACTTCCACTACAGTCCTATATAAATAATAAACACATACAAATTATCATGAAAATAAAAACAAAAAAAGCTAAACAAAAGCCAATTTTTGGAACCTCAATATAAAATCCCGGTTCATTCCTGTTTTTAATCAGAATTGGTTCATCCATCCTTTGTAGTAAGTGTATATTCAGACTGTTAGTTAATTTTGTGATGCTTTAAATGGAAGACTCAAATAAACAGATTGTGCCCTTTATGTCCTTGATACATACATTCTGTTTATAAAGTGAATACCGTTTAACCTACCAGGAAGTCATGCATACAATTTCTAATCAGTATCTCCCTAATGGCTACAGTATGTGAAGTACTTAAAATGGGACTGTGAAATCTGAAAGAGGACTTTATTCAAGCAGTCCAACACACAGCTCTGCAAGAAATTATTACTCTTCATAATTCTTCAGAGCTGACTCCTGATTAAAAAAAAAAGTTATGGCATTTCACCAGTTCCTATATTTCACAGTAACTAAGAGTGACAAAATAATTTGCATGCATGTTTTAGCTTACATTTTCATGACAGCACTTTGATGAATTGATTGATTGTGTTTCAAAGAACCATTAGTGGTTAGAAGACATCTTAATGTTTGACTATGTACCCATCACTGATCAGAGATTCATGCAGACAGTACATTTTGAGGTAATAAAAGAGAATGTGAAAATGGTTACTCTATTTGTTTTTTCTTGTGATTTAATTATGACAAATAACTCTAACATGAATTTATCTTAACTTGTACCAAAATCCTTAAGTTAACCTTAGTCTTAAATGTTTAGGTGGGAACTACAGTGAAAGCAAATTAAATTACACTTTTTTTTTTAATACTGTGTGGAGAATATTTTTTTAAAAGATGTTACATAGTGAGTGATCTCACCACTTGCTTCACTCTTTTTCCCCTGAAGTGAATGGGAAAAGAATCAATTTATGTTGATGGGTGCAGACTTTGGACAAAGTACCCATAGCTTTTGAATGATCTACTGTCAGGCAGTATTAGAATTGAGGTTCACCCAAGCCATGAGGTGTTATGTTCATTGTCTTCCTTGTAACCATAGATGTCTTGTGGCTGTGCAGATTTGGTGCAGAGATCTGACTCCAACAGCCTGCCATCAGCTCCCAAACCTCACTCTTGTTACTCCTTGCAGGCTAATCTTAGTATCTTCCCAAACCTGAATTAACCCCCCAAATACTGCAGGAACCAGTGCTCCTCAGAGACAAAGCATTAGGTTCACTGTCTTTGCAGAGACAATAAAACAGCGCAACCTGTTAGCTTCCTAGAAGTCCACAGCACCAATGACTTATAATAAAAAGCAAAAGAAGTTTATTAACAGAAGAGTATAGATTAAAATACAAAAGTATTTTAGTATGGTAAAAAAACAAAAAAGTGAAAGCACACATCTAAAACTTAATATAGCAAGATGTGTGTTTTGTTCAAGATGTGTGTTCACCCACCATCTCTTTTTCTAGTTTTGTATTGGCCAGGACCCATCACAGAGATCAAATCACTTGGTTTCTTTGTCTCCTAAAGTGAAGGATAAAGATGGAGTCTCCTTGTGTTCCTTATATTTCCCAAAGGATGCCTTTGTCTGAAAAGTCAGAAAGCCTCCTGGAGACTCAGTCTTCTGTGTTTCTCTAAGGTGTAGGAACCATGATCATTCTTGTTCTTGAGTTCAGGAGCAGGATAAGCCCTGCTGTTTAGTTCAATAGCTTTGTTTACTGCTAATATGTAAACTGAGGCAAACACACATTCCTTTATGTAGGACAGGGCAGTTTATCATCTTTACCTCAGCTAGGCTGCCTTGTCTTAAACATGTTCTAGAAACAGTATACAGAGAGAATTCGTAACTTCACATATGGCATCAACATATACATGTTGTACGTGTATAAATAAGCAGCCTCACAAGGTACACTTTTTACAATTATTGTTGTAATAGTGTGTGGGGTGTGACTACAGAGTTGCATAGTCTCACACCATGTTCAGAGGCTTAATCCTGTTTTTGCATGGTCACATCTCTACAGATAGAACATTTATATAGCTAGTAACATGATATTGATTCTTACACCTTTTAGCCTCAGAGGTGTTTCTCAGCCTTTGCCTTCTGTCCCCTTCTCTTCTCCATTCTCTTAGTTCTTCCTCTAGAAGTTGCTCCTGTAGAGACCAATGTGTTGTGACTGCAGAAAGCTTCAAAGAGAGATTGACCAGCTTTGGCAATTTTCACTTTGCCATGCACACAGCCTGTTTCTCTAAACCCACAGCAAAGTGAGGCTTACCAAAGCTAGTAAGTTTCACATAGAAGATCATTGCTGTGCTGCAGGAGAGGGAGATGGAAATTGGATAAGGTAGTGAGTTGCATGAACTGGTTGGCAATATGAGGAGACTTGTAAAGGTGTGGGGAAAAAAAAAGATCTGTGATGTGGGGACACTCTTCAGGCAGGAGGCTTGACAGGGATGTTTACATATTCTTCAGTAAGGTTTAAAACACCATGCTCCATCTCTTCTTTCTCCCACTCTCTGCCTTTGAAAATTATTATCTACACACTAGCTCTATAGAGATATCTTATAAAATGACAGGGAAAAATATCCCATTCCAAGAAGTGAGATCATAATTATTTTCAAGCTTCCCAAAGTGTGCTAGGTGCCTGAGATGATGATGCTCTGGTTTCATTCCAAATGCCACTTTGCATATTGCAGCTGTTCTGCTACCTCCTGTGTTGAGAATTGCTTGAATCCAATGTATATAAACCCCCCAACACCACCACCACCAACAACAAAAAACCTTGATAATCTGCATCAGCCATCATATTCAGGCTTGCTGTGAAAAGCAACCTGGTAGGGTCTGCAGCAACAAACATATGCTTTTAAGCAGAGATCAGAACTGAATCAAGATTTCCAAAATGGTCTAGAAATAATTTTTACAAAGCACCCAGAAAGTCAGGATATAAAAATGGTGTTAAATATGGATGTAGATAAAGGAATCCAACTGCAGAATGAAGACAAGAACTAAAAATGAAAAAGCAAGGTAGAAAAGGGAGGAGGAATTGTGAAGAAACTAAAAGAAAAAAGAAAGGTGCCACAGAATGCTGCCATATTGCATTAGGAATACTGTCACATTATTGATGTATTTTTATAAGGATGTTTTAATTGACTTGGTATTTAATAGATCTTGATAAAGTGCAACTTTTCCTAACTACCATACTTCACTCACAATTGTTTTAGAAGTATTCATCACTGCCATTTTTTTAAAAAATGGGAGGGGTTCAACTCTTTAAAGTACATTTAATATGCTTTGATTTAAATTCCAATTGTAAATTTAGGATTTAAATAAGCTTGTTATTCATCATTTATTCCAAGTGTAATTACATTCAGAAAAATGAGTATAAAAGGGATACATATTTGTTCTCTTCTAGGCAGTTTGGGTATTTATACTCCATACATCGTGGTAGCTTCTGAGTATTTTTATCATAGACCCTGAGTACCTTAACTGTGATTTATGATAATGTAGTCACACTCACTTATCTCATAGGAAATTTAATTTTTACAGATTGCAGTTTTGCAAGCTAAATTATGACTCTCTTTTCTAATATCCAGCACTGCAAACTCAGTCTTTGATCAGAAAAATCAAGCTGTACTCTTCCTACATCTTACATTATCACTTTCAACGACTGCAATATGAACACTGTGATAGGTCGGGATCACAGAACCCCCTTAGGAGCTACCAGCTGATGTGCTAAGACTACTCCTGCCCGTTTTCCTGCCCTGGAAGCTTGGGACTTCAGAAATCCATCTGCTTTGAGTCAGACTCACTAGCCTGCTGCAAACCCAGACTCAGGTCTGAGCCACATTCCCCCAACAGTTGTGAGCTTGCCTGAAACCAGGTTAGGAAGTGTTCCTGCCTTTAGCACTCAGATGCTCAACTCTCAGTGAGGTCCAAACCCTGAATAAAACTGTTTTACCCTGTATAAAACTTATACAGGGCAAACTTGTAGATTGTTCACCCTCTGTAACACTGATCGAGAGGTATGTATAGCTGTTTGCCCCACCCCAGGTACTAACACATACTCCAGGTGAATTAATAAGTAAGAAATGATTTTATTAAGTACAGAAAGTATGACTTAGGTGGTTCCAAGTAGTAACAGACTGAACAAAGTGAATTACCAAGTAAAACAAATCACGCAATTCTAAGCCCAATAATAACACTGAATACAGATAAAATCTCACCTTCAGAGATGTTTCAATAAGTTTCCATCACAGACTGGACACCTTCCTAGTCTGGGCACCATCCTTTCCCCTGGTACTGTCCCTGTTCCAGCTCAGCTGGTAGCTAGAGTATTTCTTGTGATGGCAGCCTCTTTTGTTCTGTTCTACCCCCTTATATATCTTTTTCATAAGGGCAGGAATCCTTTGTCCCTTTCTGGGTTCTCACCCCTCCTTCTAAATGGAAAAGCACCAGGTTAAATATGGATTCCTGTAAGACTTCATTACCCACTTGCCAGCACACAAGTATACAGGAAGACTTACAAGTAAAACAGGAGCATCTACAGTCAATTGTCCTGGTTAGTGGGAGCCATCAAGATTCCAGACCACCATTAATGGCCCACATTTTGCAAAATTACAATAGGCCCTCAGTTATATTTTATAAATTTAGTTTCAGATACAAGAATGATACATTCATACAAATAGGATAAACACATAGATTATAAGCTTTGTAATGATACCTTACAAGAGACCTTTTGCACGAATCATACCCCAGTTATGTTATATCCACACTCATTAGTATATTTTATAATATTATATAGAGTGTAACGTCACAAACACATCTGATAATTATATTTCGGCTAGACAATTCAGAACATAATCCAATTCCCTCTTCCATGGGACTAATATTCTTTGTTCGAGGAAGGTGGTTATTGATGTATTTTTATACTGATGATTTAATTGGCTTGACAGATGGGACTAGATGGTATATAACACCAGACCCAGAAGGTGTGTGGGTTACACATGGTCTTGAAATATAGCAAGAGGCTCACCTTTGTGTCAGGGACAGGACTTTTGCTATCATTGTAAACTTGCACTTAAATCTGGCCAAGTTATAAAGCTCTTCAAACGTGCAATTGGCACATGGTTGGTAGACACTTAGTTTATCAGCTAAAACCTCTGAAGATTACATCTTCAGAGCATGCTGCATCTCTTTCACATCTTCTGTGTGCTGTCTAGACCATTATGCCATTCCCTTATCAGCTGAGTGTACTCCATCCTGGGGCTCCAGGCATTATCAGGATGTTTTCTGCAATTTCTTCTCCTGCCTACTGGAGCCCTCTACGGTGCCAGGTACTAGAAGTGAGAGCAGGAAGGATATCTCTCTCTTGTGCTCTTGGTGCTTCTCTCTGCTGGCACCCGGGAAGCACAGAGTAGTAGCACACTTAGTTAAATGCAGAGGGATGGGAAATAGGGTGGGAACAAGGAATTAAAAAGAAAAGCCAGGATTGGGCAACGAAGGGCAGAAGCAGTGGAAGGGAGGAACAAAGAATGTGTGAAAGATTTGGGGGCAGTGGAGGACCAGGACAGGAGTCAGACAGTGTGGGAAAAGGCAGGAACCAGGAAGGATAGCATCAGAGGTGGGAGTAGTGAAAGGACATGGTGAGGGAGGGGGTAGTATCAAAGGGCAGAGAGCAAAAGGGGAAATGAAGGCAGAAGGGTCTGTAACCACTAGAGTGTGTTCCCCTCCAGAACCTGGAAATTAACCCATTATTTCTGAGTCTCAACATTCCTTTGCTGTCATCAAGTAGGTGAGAAATCCATCAACAAAGGGCAGTTCCATCACCTTCTAGTCCATAGACCTACTCCAGCCTATGCTTTGCTGCACATTGGGCTACCCACGTTTGCCATCCTTGCCTATCAACTGCCCTTCTCTCCAAAACACCCTCTAGTAGAAGTCTTCTATTGCTACCACAGTTTTTTGCATTAGCCCAAGTGGTAGAGAACTGTGCTATGGACCTAGAGATTCCAATCCTGCTGATAATCTATGTAAAAGTCAATATAGTTCCACATTATGCAGTGTCTGTCTCCCTCCCATCCCCAAAGTTTTTTTTAAAAAATAAAACAAAACACACCTTAATAAAGGTGTAGGACCATCCTTGCTCTCCCTGGAGTCCCTGGCCTCATTCACTATGTCTTCCAACTTCTGCAACAAGTAAAGTAGGGGTCCTACAAACAACAGCCTCAATCACTACATGGCCCTGATTCATACCCAGAGCACACTCTCTCCTGTACAGTGAATGATGCAGGGGCCCTGTGGAAAAAAATAGTATGTAATCATATAATTAAAGAATATTATAAAGTGTATGCACAACAGGGCTGAAGATTGTGCTTAACTCTGGCATTTCCTAGCGATTGACTTTGCAATCTTAACATTCTTTTAGCACAATGTGGTGGGGGTTTTTAATGTAATTTTTATAAGTAAAAATATTTTATTAGCTAGATACAGTACTAGTTCTGCAGGGATAAAACACTTGATTTTGTTAGTATGGTATGACTACAGAACAGATATGGGAGCTAACCTTGAGGCCATTTTACACAAATAAAAAAATAGTCAAATGGCTTCTTCCAGTTACTTAGAAATTTAATTTGAGAAAACCATTTGTGAAAGATTTTCAAACATAAAAAGACATATACGGTGTGAAAAATGCCGCTAGAGTTAGGAGTCCACATTGTTGCAACCCAGACATTTGGATGCATTTTACAGAGTCATGCTCTGCATTTTAATAAGCCAAGTTCCACTTGGACCACATTGAGATGAGTAACTGTGATTGGGGTACAGTGCGATAAAATGTTTTCTAGCAATATGAAGGAGAAGGAAAATATTTGGATTATCTCCATCAACCCATCTGTTTTCATTTTCAGCATAACCTTCATGTCACGTAGTTTATAAAATATATTTTAGAGATTAACTGTAAAATTGCTTTTAATAAACAACTTTGAGTGAAGATTGAGGGTCACTAATAGTTTATTGAACCAACATTTCATGCAGTAAGTGCAATAGTCAAAGCGTTCACTAGGGTTTTGTGTGGCTCAGAGTTAAAACTAACCTGAGACTTCTATGCTTGGGCCAGGTTATTGGGGTAAGGAGCATTGCAAAAGTCAATGTTCTCAGCCTCAGCAGGAGAGAGGACAGGAGCTTGGTGTGATGAGGAGTTCTCTGGATTATTTGATCAAGAATACCTACGTTACGCTCAGTGAAACTATTGTTTCTACCTTTGACAGAGCAAGATTGGTGCCTTATTTCAGTCAGATGGAGGAAGGTTTAAATAACGGGAAATTACTAATTATATTATTATTACAAAACTTTGCTTTAAAATTGGACATTTATCAGAACTGATCCTTTTACTATTAATATAGACTTTTAAAGTGATGCAATTCAGAATTATATAGCACTTCTCCTCCAAAGCATCCCATAGTACCACGGAGTAGAAAGTACTTATGTTTGACCTACACAATACTCTGATTCATGTGAAACATGCTTTATAAATCAATGTATTGATCACACACTCACCACAGAAAGGTAGCCATCGTCTTCAAGTTAAGTACTAGCACTCAGAAGTGGTTACCTAAGCCCCTATCTAATTATTTACTTGTGCAGTAATGAATTTGTGGTAAGAGTACTCTACATTGTACATAGACCACAACTTTTTAAAAATGTGTCTCTTACAATTACTTTGGCATTAGTTAATTGGCCTGTGCCATGTACTTTTTATGAGATCTTAAATGAGTTTATTATGGACAAGGTTACATTTATCCATGACATTTTCCTGAATTGCTCTCTCAGGCACTTGAGAGTTCTCCCACCCTTGGCACATGAAGCATCATTAACAGAAGAGGTTTAGGCCAGACCATTAGAATAAGCTCAATGGGCCACTATTGGCCCTTGGCCACAATTTGTGAACTGTTAATGTTTAAAAACTATCTGCTTGGTCACCACCTTATGTTTTTCAGACAGTCAAATTCTCTAACGCTATCACCACTCTACACACAGTACTGGGTTTACCATGGCACCAGTGGCGCCATGGTGCTGGGTCCCTGAGTGAGAAGGGGCACGGCCAGCCCAATCCCCCAGCGGCTGAGATGTCCAGGAAAGCTTCCCCTACCCTCACTCTGCCTCTCCCCCGCTGCTCCACCCCAGTCCTGCTCCCACTCCACCTCTTCCCCTCCAAGTCTCCTCCCCTGAGCTACATATCCTGGGGGAGTGCAAGGGATCAGCCCCCCCCCCCCCCTGCACTCACCCGTCCCCAGCTCGCTCCCAGCCATGCCACTAGTGCGTGCTGGGGTGGGGAGGGCAGTTCACCCCTCCCCCAAAGCCCAGGAGCCAGGCGAGCAGAGCAGAGCGAGCTAGGGCCAGATCACTCCACTTCCCACTACCCTATGAGTGTGGGGTCGGGCCCACTCTGCAATCACCAGGTGGCAGGAAGTGGAGCGACCTAGCCTCAACCCCCAGCACTCACTCACTGTCAGTGAGTGCTGGGGGCTGGTTCCCTTTTTTCTCCCAAGCTTGGGAACGAGATGGAGCAGTGGGGAAGGGGCATAGGATGGGGAATAGAGGAGGATGGAGGATATGGAGGCAGGGGTAAACTGGAGTCCAGCATGTGGCATCCCATTAGCAGAAGCTGAGGCTCCCCTGTTAAGCAAGTCCATCGAACCCTCACCCTGACAAGCCCCACCTCCCCTGCATCTATACCATCCCTATGTGATGGTGGGACTGTGAGGAAGGTGGTGGGCAGTAGGGAAGTCTTTGGCAGAGGGTCCTGGGCGAGCGGTGTGGTGTGCAGGGTGCTGTGCAGTTGTGGTGGGAGGCCAGCAGGGGAGATATCTGGGAGAGGCGGGGGCTGGGCATAGAGATCTGTGGTGGAGGTCTGTGGGAGATGGGGTGCTGATATAAGGGTGAGGCACTGATCGGGGGGGCAGTGTTGTGCAGATCTGCTCTTGAGGGGAAGGGCATGCTGGCAGAACGGAGCTGGCCAAGCCAGTGTGCGTCTGGCTGCTGCACATTTGTGAACAGTGCCCTCCTGCTGTGCTGGGCTGCTCAGAGCAGGGCTTCTCCTGCCTCGCTGGGCCATATTGCATCCAGCCCTCCCTTCACTCTGGCGACTGACTATCCCCCCCCACAGTACCTTGCCACAGGGGGGCCCACAAAAAGTTAATCTGGCCTTGACTACAAACCCTTGTCCATGTGTACCTGAAATTGGTGGGTATGTACTTGGAATGGGTCCGCCATGGCTCTACTGCCACTACCTGTTCTACTGCAGCCAGCCTGCTATTTATATTCACACTAACCCAATGAGTGCTAATGTAAATATGTGCATGCGATCAGGGGAATCACACCCTTAACTCATCCTTAACTCACCCAGAATGTGATGGTGAACAAAACAGACAATATGAAAAGGGCACTTTTTGCTTTTTCACATCTATCTCTGTTCTGGCTTTCAGTCTGAATAAGCTTCCCTAGGACTCTAAAAGCCACCCAGCCCTTTTCTCCCTAGTTCTGAGTTTAACTAGGCTCAGCTACATCTCATCTGGGAAGCTTCTTTGCAGTTTCTCTCTTCTCAAGAAAGCACTGTCAGGGACTCTGGAAACCTGATCTGTAACCACAGCTGACTGAGAGTTGGTATTTAAATTTCCTTTCCTCTCCCTTCTACCCACACACTTCCCACTCCATATTTTTCTTTCCTCTTTGAATGCCATATAACCCCAGAAGAGAGAGTGAAGTTAAGTAACAAAACAGAAAGCTTCCATCCCTACCCACATGCTCTTTAATTTACAAAAACTAAGATCTGACAGTTGCTAGGGAAACAAAAAGCACCACTTTCACTGTACCCCTAAGCAATTATCAAATCACTGTAGTCCAGAAAAGGAGTGGAATACACATTTTTCAGTGTTATAATGTGAATTGTGTACCTCTTTTCCTAGAATGCATTAAATTAATCATTTAAGATTTTACATTAGATAAACTCTTCTGCAAAGCCATGCTGTTTATAAACATGTTGTCCAGCATGACATTTAATAGCTACCCATGTAAAATGGAGGTGTTATCAGTTGCTGTTTCAACACTTGTGGAGTACGTAATAAAAGCCACTTGAAGCTTCACTGCAGACACCAGAGAAATACCTATAGTAATTGATGAGCGTGAACCCTTGAGGACCACAGAGACACACAAGGGAGAGGCATCTCGCAGCTCCCCCTCTCAGGGTCTGCCTGAGGCTGGTTCAGTCACCAGTGCAGGCTAGTGCAGCCCTGAGAGCTACTTTAATTGGTGCCCCTATTGTAATGGCCATTTCAAGGATGCAGGACCTCCAGCATATAAGAGCATAATGGCCGTGCCTCCACCTGCTCCCCCTCCACACATTGTTTCTTCCTTCACCCCACACCTGACTGCTTCAGAAAACTCCCCATATCAGGGGCTACTGTCGGGTTGGTACAGAACTGAAACAGCTGACTCTGTATTTGCCAGGGTGCCTCCCTTATGGAGCATGTGCTTACCCCTCTTTGGTCTAACCTAGCTAGCACAGAGAGGGTGTGTGGCAACACTAAACAGAGTCCTAGATATTTGTACAGTGCCATGATTGGGGCTCTATTTTTGATGAGGTTTCTAGGGAGTGCAAATAAATGATAATGATAAATACATTAGATTGACCCATTCATCCAATCAGTTAGTTAGCAGAAGACACTTGTTTCTTGCCAGGAGTGATCACTTGAATTCAACTCCAAACACCAGCCACTGGCATTTCCTTTCTGATATTCGAGCCAAAAATAGATCTACTAAGATGTGATACTTTGTTTTATTAGACAAGGAAGCCAAATGGTCTCATGATAACCATGCATGAATATGACCTTGTTGTGATAAGAAATCTACATTTTAGCTCAAATAAGATTTGTTGAACTAAGAAACAGTTTGTGCCCAGATACTTGAAAATACAAAGACAATATGTACTGTTAATCAGTGATCCAGGCTTTGTTGAGAACAAACCACAACATTTAAAGTAAAGCATAAAATCACTTATTACAGTATATTATCTGGGGAGCTGTTACCCGCAGTAGGTTTCTGTTTACTTGAAAAACAAAAAAAAAAACCAAACCAAACCAAACCAACAAACAAAACCCCAGGACACCGATGAAACTTAATTTCTCCAAGATAGCTACTTAGTTTGCTGTTCTGTGGACTGCTTTCTCTTATGTTTCTCTACTTGCTGTTTTGATCACATTCTGTCTTTTATACCATCATAAGTAAAAAATGGTAGCCTGTGGGAAGCCTTCCTTCTGTCACTGTCTCAATAAACTATCAGTACATCTGATACACATGTAACAATTGCATATAACTTTGGTATTTCATTTCACTATGCATGGCAGGCCAATATGGGATCACTTTCTCTAGAAAATAGCCCTGTTGATTTTAATTGAACCCCTCACAAGAGTAACATTTTGCCCCTATTTCAGAATGGAGAGAGGCCTTTAAAGTACCATCACCTTTACTGGTTACATTCAAAACTCTGAAACAAACCATGTCCAAAACAGAACATTTAATTCAAGGTTTTAGAAGGAGCTTAAGACTTTGAAATGCATAACTTGCTCCCCTGTGTGGAACTTGGTTCTCATTGAGGCTGGCTATTATGAGCCCTAAGAGTTCCTCCTTGAGCTGGCTCTTTTCCCCTAATCAACCCTTTAAACTTGGATATTTCATCCATCAAGCCTATACTTGTTGTATGTCCTCACTTCAAGGCAGAAGGCAGCATATTTGCTAGTCCCCTTTCTCAGCTCATCCCCAATTGGTTGGATGAGGGGAACGTTATGCATGGTTCCTGGTTGTATGTGTTTAAAGGAACAGTTAGGGGTTTCTCTTCCCCAAATATTAGTTACCCCCAGAACCTCTTCCTTTCTACCATTTGCTCCTTTTTTTTCCTGCTCCTTGCCTGTGTCAGATCTCTCCAGCTTTTAGTGGCCCACATCTGTTGGATAAATGTGAGCTAACCCCTGGGCCTTACCTACCTTAAGGACAGCCCATTTCATCACATTCTCTCTTCAGTAGGACTAGCCATAAGGAACTCACCATACTATATTTTCAGTACAAGAAACCTGAAAACACTTATATATTTGTATGGACCAGCACAACAGGGCTCTGAATTATATGAAGCCTCAAGGTGCTACCACAATACAAATACTACTACTACCCTTCTCCTTTCACTAGTTCCCTATGAGACATCAAGCCAATTCAAGTTCCTAGTCATAATATTTAAAAATGTCAATGGGACAGGACCCAGTTTACATGGGAACTGCATCTTCTCCAACATGCCTCTATCTCTTGAGACCACTGCACTCATGAGGGACACTGAAGCTTGATTTACCCAGAGTGAGCGTATTGACAACTGTACACAGGGTATTTTAATCAAAAATAAAAATGTGCTCATCTCACTTCTTTCATGGTTCATTGTGAAACCCTTTTTTTTATTTTGGCAAAAAACTCCTCACAATAATACATACATGTAATTATACAAATCAAAACTGATGCCATAGCTGGGATACTATTTGCAGTACGGGTCATCCTATCTCACAAAGGATATTGCAGAATGAGATGGTGCTCAGTGAAAGGTGACGAGAATGATGAGGAGCATGAAAATAATCTTGTAGGAAGAGTGACTGTAAGGTAAACACCACCAATATTTTCAAAGCAGATGAATAAGAGGGGGTGAATAAAATATATAAAATGCTGAATAATATAGAGAAGATAGATTGAGAGGTTCTGTTCTCTTTATACAATAAAACAAGAGCACAGTGACACTCAGTGAAATTAAAATGTGGCAAATTCAAAACTAATAAAAGGACATTATATTTCATATAACATGATGGGACTGCAGAACTCATTGCCACAAGATGACTGAGGTAAAAAATTTAGCAAGATTCAAAGATTGGACATTTTTATGGGTAACAAGAACACCTAAAGTTATAATTGTTAATGCTAAAAACAAATTGAAACAAATAGAAAACCTCATACTTGAGCTCTTAAATCTCTATTAGGTATTAGGATGAGATTTTAATTTGGGGCATACTATCCCACATTTCCTATTGTTAGGTTTCTTCTCTGAGGATCTGGTGCTTGACACTCCTGGAGACTTGATATTAGATGGACTATGGATCTGATTACTATGTTAGGAACATAGGAGTTGATATTAAGGATCTGACCCAATGTTGATCTAGTCCACTATCCTCTCTCCATCAGTGGCCAGCAACAGATGCTTTAGATCCATGTGCAAGAAATGTCCTAATCTATAGGGGATAAATCAAAGCATGAGGTTTAATATATGTTTCCATAACCACACCCATTATTATTATATTTCAGAATAAAATGCCCAAATGACTGAAAGGTAAAAGCAGAACCTACCCTCTTTAGTTTTCAGTTTTATTTTCTGCCCAGGTCTAGTCATGGTAATTCTGTTTAATATACAATTTCAATATTTTAAAATGTGGTTTAGATCCAATTTGACATGAAAACCTCAAAAGAGAGTGGAAGTCTGCTCCTGAGACAGTCTGCTTGGCAGGCTTCCCCAGATCCTGAAAGCCATGAGATCTGTGGCTCTGAGGCAGTCTGCATGGTAAAGTGCTTCAGAGCCGTAGAGCTTCTGGACTCCAAGGGAGACCACGTGGTGGGTTGCTGAGGAATCAAGAGTCTGTACTAGGACCAGTGCTGTTCAATATATTTATAAATTGTCTGGAAAAGGGGGCAAACAATGATTTGGAAAAATTTGCAGATGGTTCTAAACTACTCAAGATAGTTAAGTGCAAAGCTGACTGCAAAGAGTTCAAAGGGCTCTCACTAAATAGGGTGACTGGTCAACCAAATGGCAGATGAAATAATATGTTAATAAATGCACAGTGATGCACCTAGAAAAACATAATTCCAATATATATAAAAATGATGGGTCTAAATTGGCTGTTACTACTCAAGAAAGAGATTTTGTGGATAGTTCTCTGAAAACATCTCAGTGTGCAGTGGCTGTAAAAAAAATGCTAATAGACTGTTAGGAGCTATTAGAAAAGAGAGAACACAACTGAAAATATCATAATCCCACTCTGTAAATCCATGCTATGCCCTCACCTTGATTAATGCATGTAGTTCTGTTCATCCCATCTCAGAAAAGATATATTCAGTTTGGAAAATGTACAGAGAATTGTAACAGAATGATTAGGGTTATGTAACATTTTTTGCATAAGAAGAGATTAAACAGATTGGGACCAGTCATCTGTTTTCTAAGATGAACAAAAGGACATATGGTAGGAGTCTATAGAATCATGACCGATGTTGAGAAAGAGAATAAGGAAGTATTATTTACCCCTTCACATAACACAACAACCAGAGGTCACCCAATGAAATTCATAGGGAAGCAGGTTTAAACCGAACATAAGAAGGGACTTCTTAACACAATTTACACAGTTAGCCTGTGGATCTCATTGCCAGGAGATATTGTGAAGGCCAAAAATATAACTGTGCTAAAAAAAAAGATGCATTCATGGAGGATAAATCCATCACTAGTTATTAGCCAAGATGGTTAGGGATGCAGCCTCATGCTCTGGGTATCCATAAACCTCTTTCTGCCATAAACTGTGGCTAGATGACAGGGGTGGATCATTCAATAATTGCCTTGTTGTGTTTATACCTTCTGAAACAACTGGCACCTACCATTGTCAGAAGACAGAGTACTGGGCTAGATGAACCACTAGTCTCTCCCAGTATGGCCATTCATACATTCAGATTGGTGAGGTGGCTGGAAACCAGACAAGTTTTGAAACCTGCCTGTGTCCCGTTGCTAGCCTGGCCCCTGCCTCTTATTTATTCCTGCCCCTGGATACTTCCACTGCATGCATCCGACAAAGTGAGTATTAGCCCACGAAAGCTTATGCTCTAATACTTTAGTTAGTCTATAAGGTGCCACAGGACTCTTTGTCACTTCTGTGCCCTGTCAGTTTGTCAACAAATTAGCAAACTTTAACAAAAAAGGTGTTGTTGGAATTTTTTCAACAAGTTCTAATCTCTAAGTCTCTAACTATCCTCATGCACCTGCATTCTACTTTCATTTGTAGTCTACACCAGATAGATTTTTCATATTGTTCATCTGCTTTATTTCTGACCCACTTCAGAGAAATAGGATCTCAGCAGTGAGTGCAACACTTGCAGGCTGATGCTTATATAAATGCATTATTGATGTAATAAATTCAGATCCAATAAGGATTAGAATAGATGTGATGTTTTTTCCAGTACAAAGGAACATTTGTCTCTGCCACTGTACACACCATAATGTAGATTTCTGCTTTAAATTGATTGAGCCAATTGGGGGGGGGAAAAAACACTTCCTTTTGGCCTTCAGAATCACAAATGATTAGCTCTGAGATTCAGAAATAATAGCTTACAGAGAGAGAATTTAGCTTGCAATCTATTATATTTGATATTTTTATGACGGCTTCCTTAGTTTTGCTTAGAATCAAGATATCCTTGTTACCTGTTTACTGTTGGTCATTTACATTTTCAGATTGTGATAAGACCAATTCTGAATGCACTGAAAGGGTGGTGAAAGTCTTATACTTGAGGTATATTGAACTATTTAGCATTCATAGGTGAAAAAATGAATTTGCCAATAACATGGGTGAAGTTACGAAAGGCAAATACACAGATCAATCATTGGATTGGAAGGGACCTCAAGGGACCTGGCAGATGTTTGTCTAAGTTGCTCTTTAAAATCTCCAATAATGGAGATTCCACGACCTCCCCGGACAATTTATTCTAGTGCTTAACTATCCTGATAGTTAGGAAGTCTTTCCTACTGTCCAACCTATACTGCCCTTGCTGCAATTTAAATCCATTGCTTCATGTCCCGTCCTCAGAGTTTAAGGAGAACATTTTTTCTCCCTGCTCCTTGTAACAACCTTTTCTGTGTTTGAAAATGGTTATCTTGTCCTCTCAGTCTTCTCTTCTCCAGACTAAACAAATCCATTTTTTTCCAATTTTCATTCATAGGTCATGTTTTCTAACCCTTAATAATTTTTGCTGCCCTTCTCTGGACTTTCTCCAGTTTGTCCACATCTTTCCTGAAATGTGGTGCCCAGAACTGGAAACGATACTCCAGATGAGGCTGTGATGCTGTGCATAAGAAAGATGTCCATTTATATCACTGTTGTTACCAATATTACACAATTTCCATAAGTCTTGTACACAGTATGTCATGTAAGGTAGCAATAGAAAAGTTATGAATTGCTAAATATTATTATTTTGTTTATATACATGCAGCATCTTTATATCTGAAGTTATGAACGCAATGTTCTTTACTAATATGGTTACAAATGCAAGTCCTCATCAACCTATATCACATCATGAGACATCCAGAGACTTTGCTGTTTATATTGCTCTTACTCTTTGTATTTCATATTGCAAGGCTTAAGGATAATGCAATGAATAGCACATGCTGCAATGTACAGTGTCAAAGTAATGTCACAGGTTAGTGGCTTTCTGAACTGAATTTACAACATGCCACAGCATGTTGACAATCAATGGGAATCTTATCTTTTCAATTCTTTGGAAAATAACTTTGTGTTTTAAATGTATGAGGCAAAGCATAATCATAAATCCCACAGAGTTCTCTGCACATTACTTGATTTTTGGAAATAGGAAAACATACACACAGGTATAGGAAAGGATACAGACGTGAATATGGTCTTCTGTACTTTTTTGGTTCTGTATTCCTTGCCATGCATTTAAGCTTAGATAGGATTTAAGTATCCAGGCATTACATGGCAAACAGGCACAAGGAATTCATAAGTACATTGACATCAGGTGTACCTATCAAAATCTTACACAGAGAACAGATGTGACAAAACTCATAGCTTCACAGGGATTAAAGTGATTTACTTTCTATTGGCTTATGCAGGAAAGAGAAAGTGATGCTGTATTTCAGTCATAAGTCTCATAGGAACCACAAACCATATGTTTGTAATG
>ML677332.1:29464990-29544464 GCA_007922305.1 Dermatemys mawii
AATGCATGTCTACAATATGGAAGATTTTAGTTTCTTGAATATGATAAATAATGGTGTTCTCCTACTGGTAAGAAGACTTTTAGACTTTGTGGGTTTTGACATTTTAGTCTTCCTGACTTTCAGTCCTGCATAATGAAAATTAAGCTCCTAAACAAACTATGTGAGTACCTAAAAAAAGAGATCTTATTTTTAGAGGTGCTGAACACTCATAAATTCACCTGAAATAAATGGGAGCTGCTAGTTCTCAGCATCTTTGGGTATCGGGCCACTTTTATCTAGGTACTTAAATAAGTACAATGTTTCACTCATATTTTGTAAAGTAATGGATATCTTTTTGCAAGTTTAATTATAGCTGTGTGACTTTTTCAAATTATTTATTACTATCAAAACAGAATTTAAAGTAATCAAATCAAGATTTTATGCCTGAGTTTAATGTAATATACAGTGTATACACTGGAAAATTATCAGGATAGTAACTAATACCATTTCAGTACTATTATATGCAGAAGTAGACTGGAAAAATAAGGAAACCTCAGGCACATGATACATAGGAATTGTTTTATTTACCATTTTGAGGATTTGGGAGCTGCAGTTCCCACAAACAGAGGCAGAGGTGGGGAAATGTAAACTGACAGCCCTGACTGCATTCTTAAAGATACAGACAGTCTGGATGATGGGCTGAAGGAGGATTTATAGGACCAGGAGTCTGACTGACCTGCCTCGCCAATCAGCAACACCCAAAATAGCTTGCCTGTGACTAGAATTGTTCAGGCATATGTGTCCAGCCCAAACCAGCACTTTGAGGGGGGAAGGGAGGCAAGAAGCTTGGTCTCCAGAAGGCATATCTGCCTAGTTGCTCTTTTCAAGGACTTCAATAGGTGCTCTTTGCAGGGTAGGACAGAGAAAAAATCCATCATGTTTCCCAAAAAGGGGAGCCCAGATGACTAGAAGCACCCTGCTTCACAGGGAGGTTTCCCTTCAGCTAGCTATTTGCATTCATCTTGGATATTGAAGCTAAGTCTCTCATATTCAGGCAGATATACATAGCCAGCAGCTAGCCAGGAGTCAGCAGTCTACAGTCTGGAGGAAAGTAGAGAGAAGTCCCCAGCTCCACTATCCAGTGGGACAGCATAGAGTTGCCAGGTGTCTGGTTTTTGACTGGAATGCCCTCTTGAAAAAGGACCCTTGTGGCTTTGGTCACCACCACCAACCAGGCCATTAAAAGTCCAATTGGCGGTGCTGCAGGCTTAAGGCAGGCTAGTACCTACCAGTCCTGGCTCCGCACTGCATCCTGGAAGCAGCCAGCAGGTCCAGCTCCTAAGGGTGGGACATGGGGCTCCTCGCACTGCCTCACCCCAAGCACTGGCTCCACACCCGGCCAATGGGAGCTGGGATGGTGGTGCTTGTGGTGATAGCAGTGTGCAGAGCCTCTTGGGCCCCCTGCCTAGGTGGCGGACTTGCTGGCCACTTCTGGGGTACAGCGTAGTGCTAGGGCAGACAGGCAGCCAGCCTGCCTTAGCCCCACTGCACTGCTGACTAGGAGCCACCAGAGGTAAGCACGTGCCACAACCTGCTGTCCCAGCCCTAAGCCCCTCCCCCTGCAAACTTGGAGCCCCCTCCTGGACCCCAAACCCCTCATTCCTGGCCTCACCCCAGGGGGTTCACCCCCAAATCAGTGCCCTTAATCCCCTGCTTCAACCCACAGCCCCTTCCCACATTCAGAATCCTTCAGCTCCACCCCCCAGCCTGGAGCCCTTCCCAATCCCAAACCCCTCCTCCCCAACTGCACCCCAAAGGCCTCACTCCCTCCTGCATCCCAACTCCTTGGCCCAGCCTGCATTCCCCTCCCTCACCCTGAAGCCCTTATTTATGGCTCCACCCTGGATTCCCCTCCCTCACCCTGAAGCCTTATTTATGGCTCCAGTTAGAGCCCTCACCTTCTCCCATACCCCACCCCAGTGAAAGCGAGTGAGAGTGGGAGAGAGTGAGCCATTAAGGGAGGGGGGATGTGGTGAGCAGTGGCAGGGTCTCAGAAGGTTCTGGGCTATTGTGTTTGGTTTTGTGTGATTAGAAAGTTGGCAACGCTCATAGACCACCATCTATTAACTACATGGAATAGCCTCTGCCCTTCTACTAGAAGGAGAGAGAGTGTTTTCAGTCACCCAGTGACCTTCTCTGGTCCTGAGAATGATCTGCAGGCCTCAGAAAGAAGACATCACAACAGCGAGTATTGTTTGTATTCTATACTTAGGTATCTAAGAAAGGGATATGGTGGTGAGGAAAATCCTGGATTATGTGTTATCTGCTAGTTATCTGGAGCTGGGAATCCCTTCCCTGGCATCAGGTGGCCTAGGTGCCTAAATCATCTCTTGTGAAAATGCGTTAGATGCCAGCTGGAGGAGGAGGAGAAGAACGTGGTGTTACCGTGACCCACATTATAACCACTGGATTAGCCTTACAACTGTTATTCTGGGTTTGATTTTACCCTTTTGCCTGATTGGAGAGATTGAGGGAGCCCTACATCAGAATATTTGAGTGGGAGAAGGGATTTGAAGTGGGCTCTGCTACCTCCCAGGTGAGTTCCCTATCTACTGAGCAATGGAATAACTTTTTAAAAAGTCATTGGAGCAGGGGAACTGGATCCTGGCTTTAATCACCAAGCTACAGAGTCATTCTCATGCTTTCCTTCTCTCTATGGCCTCATTAATTTCATTATTTATTTATAGTGAAAGAGCTTTAATGTTGGGCCAGAAAGAGCAAGCATGAAAATAACTCTGAAGCTAAGTGGTTAGAGCACTTGCATGGGATGATCCTGTCCCCCTGCTCCAATGACTTAAACAAATATTTATCTACAGTGGAACAGCTTCAGCAGAAGAGATGAAGGAACCCCACCTCAGAATATCCCGGAGCTAGTGGCTAGGCCACTTACCTGAGAAGTGTCAGAGAACATTTCAAATCCCTTCACCCATCACTTGGCTCAAAGTCAGGCAAGAGCTCCTAATGCCAAGAGAGGGTTTGCAGCTGAGAATCCTAAGTAGAGGGAGGTGTCTCCCTGCAGTCCAGACTTAGGTGTCTATCTCAGAGAGGGATGTAGCTTAGCACACATCCTTTCTATCTCTATTTGGCTATAGTAGGCCTGGAGCTGCTTTGAATGTTTGTTACTTGCATTCTTAGGTGCCTACCTCTCCCCATGCATTATATAGGAAGCCTAGGCCCTGGACTCAAGCTTTATAAATCACAGTGATTTTCTATGTGTCTAAAAATTACTGTGTCTCAGTTTCTTTGGAATTTAGTTCTCTGTCTCCAAAGTTCACACTGCATCCATCATTGTGGAAACTTCTTTGCTTGATCTTCCTGGATTCAGTCAGGAAAGGTAGAGGCCCTGCTCAGTGAAGATTGTTTGGTTGTTTTTGCCTGAGATAAATTAATATATGCTGGAAGAGATGGGAAAATGGGAGGACAGCTGTCTTTGTGATTAAAGAACTGAACCGGGCCTCTATGCTTTAACGATACTAGCACAAGGGTGGCCAACCTCTGGCTCTGGAGCCACATGCGGCTCTTCAAAAGTTTATATGTGCCTCTTTGTATAGGCACTGACTCTGGGGCTGGAGCTACAGCACCACCTTTTGGGGGGGGGGCGGGGGGGGCTCACTGCTCAACCCCTGGCTCTGCCACAGGCCCTGCCCTCACTCCACCCCTTCATTACCCATCCCCTGAGCCTGCCGTGCCCCCTCTCCTCTCCCTTCCCCCCAGAGCCTCCTGCATGCTGTGAAACAGCTGATGGGGCAGAAAGGGTGCTGATTGGTGGGTCTGCAGATGGGTGGGAGCAGCAAGGGGGCAGATGGGGGGGATGCTGTCATATTACTGTGGCTCTTTGACAATGTACATTGGTAAATTCTGGCTCCTTCTCATGCTCAGGTTGGCTACCCCATACTAGAAGCTCCATCTATATTTCAACCAGCTGTCAGCTGTGTATCTATTTTTTTTTAAATCTAGAAAATACAGAGGCATGATTCTATCTAAAATTCTGTGTGTTTTAATGTGTATTGTGTAGGTGGAGAGGGGAAAGTAAACCTGTGGAATTTATTCATGGTTTCAGGTATAATGTGAAAATTTAACTTTTAGAGAAAGCTATAAAATTTGCATCTTCAAATTTATACCTAGTTTGACACCCTCTGGGCCATGACAAGTAACAGATCCTGTCAATACAAATTACAGCACTTATATAATATTGTGACATACTTGAGTGAATTCAAATATTCATCTCAACTGTCTGACGGTTACAAGGGCAACCCCTTTTTACATATGCCTTTCTCCTTCCTTCTATCCTTCTCCATATACCTCTTTAGAGAAAATAAAACTCATCCATAATAATGAAGAACACTTCATTTTAAAACTCATTTTAGAGATTTGCTTTTTTTTCTTTTCTCCCGTATGTAAATTTGCTGTTGGTAAAATGTGTAGGACGGATAGCTCTGTAAATAAGTCTCTTACATATAGAATAGTGTGTGGGCTATTCTGCTACCCCAGTACATCTGGGGTACACTATAGCTGGGAGTGCGAGAGTTTCTCATTCTCCTTGGCTTGTTCAATCCTTCGTCTCTTTAAAGAGATTATTATGTTATGGTACTGTCTACAGGCCCCAGTCAGAACTCGGTTCCCATTGTGGAAGGCTCTGTATGTATAAGAAAACAGAACATGTGCATACAAAATTTACAGTCTAATATGAGACAAGATGCAACAAGTGATTGACAAACCAAGGGTAAGGGAGAGCTTAGCTATTGCATAACATGAAGGTTCTTGGTAGTTTCAATTTTAAATAAGGGAAATCATCCAATCTTGAGTGATGTACAACTAAGCCCGAATGAAGCCTGAATGAACTATGATTTTAAACTGAGTTTGGATATTAGCATGAGTAATAAGCTCAAAGCATGTGATCCACTCCATGCCCCTTCCTCCCAAAAAATGAACTCACGAGAAAGAAAGATCGTTTGTGTTAATCTTATGTTGACCCTTTGAATACCTGCCTTATCTTATTTAATATGTGGGAAATACATTAAACATAATTCATTGGGCACCAGTGGGAGTCAATAGCTAGTTAGAAATGCTTACTCCAGAGGTCCCTGGGGGGTGATATGTAAGATGAGATAAGGGGGGAAACCCTGAATAGCACAGAATACTGACCTAAACTGCTTTAGCTGAGTTTAGCTCAGATCCCATAACCAGCAATGCCATCACTTGTTTGCTATAGTGCATAAAAAAGCAATGTTTTGTAGGAGTTTTGTCAGAGCTTTTCCTTACTCCTCTGAAGTCATGCCATGATGGGAAGATGTGATCCAGGACCTGATCTGGTTGCAACAATTCAGCCATTGCTTATAATTGTATTGGTGCTATGAAATATAAGGATGCATATGCTTATATTTATATATTGGATATAACCAATTCCAAGTGGCTTTTAAACTAATAAAGAAATGCTTGTGTGGCATCTGAGCCATGGTAAACCTTAATAAATTTATTATAATTGTTTTTCCAGTATAAGCCATAGACTAACAAGAGTAATAACTATAGTACAAATTGCAATGTACTCCCCCCATCACTCCATTTACATGGGTTTCTGACCATTAGTTGCTGCACTGAGATCAAACCATGATGAAATGTGGGAGAGAGAGGAAAATCATAGGACACCTCTTTGGGAAGATCTGAAGATTCTACAACTTTCTAGTTAGTACTGATCACAGATGTTTACTTTCTGTTGTATCATGATGATTAATATCGGTCTGGCCAAAACAGGTGTGTTGATAATCCTTTGCAAGGCACCATGGAGATATTTTCACCTATCTTTATTGCTGCCACTGTGAGGAAGGATTGCTTGAGATGGTTTGTCAAACATGGCTGATGTAAGGAAATTAAAATACTATTTTCCACAGGCTCAATTACAAATTTTGAAGAGTGTTATATTAATCTTACCTTTTCAACCATTTGCATTCCTTTACCTATGTAGGCTCAATATGGTCCGATTTTACCTTCCTCTCACCAAAAAAAAGCTGACTTGGCCAGATCTTCTAGTGCAGACTATAGAAGCAGCTGCCAGAATGCATCTATAATGCCAGGTATACGGTGATACTGCAAACTGTGAAGGGGAAATAACTAGAAATTAGAGAATATCAAGGTTGCTTAAAGGAGAGTTAAAAGTAAAGAATAGAACTGCTGCTGGAGGGCAACTTTGTTCCAATGTACTCAGTCTTTTGTACAAAGAACAGCTTATGTTGCTCACAAATCATTCCAGAAGCACTAAAACCCAGGTGGTAAAAGAATGACTTTGTTAAAAAATCCCATTAATTATGGAGGGGGAGAAGGGGCAGACACATTTTCTATATTTGCAAACTCTTGGAAAAAAATATTTCTTCCAGGGAAAGTTATTTAAGATGCAATATAAGCTTTTTTTCTAATTAGATTCTGTTGCAAATTTGGGAATAGAAAATAAAAATTAAAAACTTATAGCTCAGTTTGCATCTTCCTTGCAGAGTCCTTTTGTAGTAATTTAGATGGGATATATGGGCTAAAGGCATTAACACAATCCAGTCACTTGGTTTTACATACTTTTTCAGTTAAAATGACAATCTGGATAAATTTGTAGGCCCAATTCTCACCACACTCCCTAATTCATTGGTAGCTACTGATATGAAGGAATATTGTCTCTTCCCATTTGCTGGGATATTACTTTTTTGTAATCCTGACCTGTGCCATGTGATTGGAGTCAGGAAATGAACAACAGTCTTTCACCAACATTTTGTTGCATTATCCCCTTGTTTCATGTTGGAATGTTTTTGGGGGTAGGATTAGTTTGTTAGAATTACAGCCTGGATCTTATCTTGATCTGTTTGGTTTTTTTTAAATCATATTTTTTTTCTCTTATCTTCAGGAACTGTTTACTCTACAAGTCTTATCTACCATCCAGACTTTTCTCTGTCTCTTTTGGGGCATCTATTCTTTCTGGCCTCTTGTTTTCCTCCAAGCCAGTCTCTAGTTTCTTTTTCTTTGCTTTACCTCTCCTTTTCCCCAGACATCTGTCTCTCTGCTTTTCCATTCCGATACTGGTTCCCCTACTTCTTAATTTTGCTGCAGGCTCCCTTCTTCACCAGCAGTACCACATGACAGAGTATCACAGGAAACTAAATATAAATGATTGAAATTTCAGAAGGAATTCGGGGACACAGAATGTAATTATCTGATATGGAGTGCGGCCAGGATAGAGAAGTTAACACCTTTTGCTATTATTAAGTGTCATGGACCTCAGTTTTACATCTGTTCTCTTTTTGTGATATACAGCAATAGGGTTCCATCCAGTACTTGATGGAGCATTGTGCTTCAGTAGTAACTTGGCCCTCTGTAGAAACAGTGACATCAATACAAAACTAAACAAATAAGAAACCCATCTTTCATTAGGGTTGGTCCTACATTGTAAGTTATGGGTCACTGCAGCACTTGCTTCCTTCAGATGGCCCAATACAGAGCAGAGCAGGGTGATAAATCATCAATTCCCTATGCAGTAGATTAATCTGTCGATAGGAATTTATTTATTAAGACCTAAGACATCTCTGCAAAACATCATGGGCCATTTCCATGGTGACTCACATAAAAAAACTATATGTACCAACAGGACACAGGCAAATAAAAATGCCCTTGCTACCAGACTTCTTAAAATAGTGTTCATTATGTATCATAATAATAATAGACTCATTAATTCAAATCTTGAACCTGTTCCACTATGGATAAATAATGAGTGATTGGAGTAGGAGGACTTCACCCAGGGTCTCCCACCTCTTAGGTCATGCTTTTTAGGTAGGCAGGCAGGCAGGTAGGGGTGTGTGTGTGTGTCCCAATGACCATTTAATCATTTATGCACAGTGGGATAGCTTCAACAGGAGAGACCGAGGGAGTCCTATATCAGAATATCCCATAGCTCAGTGGTTAGAACTTTCTTGAGAAATGCAACATCCCTGTTCAAATACTTTCTCCCCCTCTGGCATAGAGGGAGCAATTGAACCTGGGTCACCAACATCAAAGGCAAGTGCTTTAATCACCAGATTAAAAGTTATAAATTGGGCACCACTATCACTGCCTTCATCCCCGCATGGAGTGAGGCAGCTACCTAACTCATTCCTGCCAGAAATGCCTTAGGTGTGTAAACTGACTTACTCCAGGAGAGGGGTCCATGTCCATGGATTGCTAGGAGAGATAGATGCATCCCTGCAGCCTGAAATTAGATGCCTATCTCCAAGGGAGGGCTGAAGCTTAGCACTGGATAGCTTAGCTGGTACCCCACCCAGCGTGTTATCTTTTGTGAATTTCACTTTTAGGCACCTCTCTTTCCCCATTGTTGTATAGAGAGTCTAGGCACAACATTCAGCTCTGTGGATCATACCATGTTCTTGTGATATTTTTTTTTAAATTTCTAAGTTAGGTGCCATGATGCTCAGCATTGCAAATCCTGAGTGCCTTTGTATCTAACTTGTGTACGTGATTTATTTTTAAGGTATACGTTTCTTGAGGCAGGCAATTAGTACATTTGGCATCCCTCAGCTGTGGCATAGTGTTGTATGAACTGATGGATCATATGCATAAGAGATGGCTCTGAGACACAAAATTTGGATCCTGATCTATATTTTAACCCAACAAACCACTCCCTGGCACCCCTTAAAAATGTTGAGATGCTCAGATCTATAGCTAATTTCATGCAAATGTGGGTCAGATTCTAACCCCCACAAGCGTCCAAGAGTATTTGGATTAGGTGTTAACAGGGACAGGGGGTGATCTCAGGTCTATTTTTTATAATCATCATAATCATGAGCTATGATTTTTACATGATTGATAAATTCAGCAGTCCTTTTCTCTAGAGAATTCCAAGCGTAAAAATCAGAATTTGGAAGGAACTGAGGGCAATGAGCAAGGCAGAGAGCGAGCCACATTCTTCATTTAATTTGACAATTAAATAAATCCACATCACTCAGGGAATGCACAGTATGAGCTTGGTGTTCCAAGCGAACTGTTTCTGAGCCAAAGAGATGCACAATACAACAGTACGTGTGTGTGTGTGTGTGTGTGTGTGTGGCAGAGGGACAGAGTGTTAATAAATATTTAACTTTGTAGTATTCTTTTTCTTGTATATTGAATGTATTTGCATATTAACTATTCCCCAAGAATCTTTGATATTAGCAAAGAGTGTCTGAAGTCTAAGGCCCAAACTTTGGCTCTTAACATGAGAGTGATGTACTCAGGAATTTTTGTGTGATTGAGTGTTGGGCTGTATCTAATTATCCTCAGCATCTCCAAGTCCGTGGGATTAAAAATGTCCAGACAAAGACCCCTCAAACTAAGAAGTGTCTATAGAAGTACGTTATAAACAAAACTGGGTAATTTATAAGAAATAATTGTTATTACCAATGGATCCATTAATGGATAAAATAACCCGCTGAAAGATGAGTACCAGTGTCATGGCAAGAAGTTGACTATTTTCTGGCATGTACTTCCTTCCCAACCCCTACCTTTTCTTCAGAATCTGCTTATCCTAAACCCTTTTAGAAAAATCATATTGAGAATAACATGGTATCTTTCGTGACATAATTTGTAGCTAAAGGCCAAAAGTTTAATTAGTCAGTGCCCTGTAACTTGATCCCTTTGACCCTGAGTACTAATTAATTATGCTTGTCTGTTGCCTCACAGTATGAACAAGTATAATGTATGGGCTATTATAATGTTGGCACAGTTACAGCTTTTGGTATCTAAATGGTGATCATGCCTATTGGTAAAATATAGTTACTTTTATTACAGCATTATATCCTAGATTTGTTCTATTTAATTACTGGAAGGTTTAAGTACCAGAAAGGTAGCTACTGGCCATGTAAGTGTTACCTGAAAAGCACAGTTAGTAGTATTGACAGCCTGTTTTCCTAGAGTCACTCACTGGGTGAAGCTTAACTGACACAGGATGCAGGCACCATGTCTCTGGTTGAGGTATCAGCATTGACAGCTGTAGCATTGCTCTTCACCCTCCACAGAAGCAATGGTACAGTAGTGAGTGAGTCTCAGATCATGGAAAGCCTAATGGGAATTCTGGGATAAGAGGCATAGCTTTTACCTTTGTGTTTCAGGGATACAGTATATTTTACATGTTTTCAAAGCTCTTCAGCTGTTGTGTGTGGTGGAGACAGGACAATAGAGAAAGATTTCAGAAATGACAGCTGAAGCCTCTCCTGCATTATTATAACAGATTCAGCTGAGACCAAATCATAAGGCCCTTGTGGTTCTAGCTACTTTGCTTGCCACTAGATTTTGCTGTTCACTTCAGCTGCTAAAAACATATTAAAATGTGTAACTGTGTGGGGGTATATGTGTGAGAGAGACATAGGCTTCCTTTTTCAACAGAGTGCCTATGTTTTTGTTTTGCAGAGAGTGTAGTTTCAGCAAGTTGTAGCAAAGGGAGGGAAAGTGTGGGGAAAAGAGGGAAATTTTTGTGAATACACTGAAGACCTAATCCTTCATATGAAATTCCCTTTACTCCAATTGGAGTTCTTGATTGTGCAAGTTATTTTAAATAATATTGAAGATTTTGCCTCTATCCTTTCCGCTCCTCTCCCTCCCCCCACACTTTTTTTTTCTGCAGTAGGGAAGTAGCTGGGGAGACCAGGTAGGATTACTGATAAATTACAGAGCCCTAAAACTGTTGTTTTAGTATGGATAAATTAGACATTGCCTTGTTTCTTCATTGCCCCATGTATACTCAATGACCAGAGTAAATATAAAAATGCTCTCTATTGCCTCTGCCTCCTAAGCTGAATCCTTTTTATATGAAATCCAAAAGCCTCTGATAATATTCCTTTGTTTTTATGCTAAATAAAGCTAGGAATTTAATACATGACCAAATGGAATCTAAAATACAAAGATTACAGAGTCAAACAATGGACAAAACCCATGTCAGTGTATTTAACAACAACTGAGGATCTGGCTGATTTTTATCTTACATTCTGAAAAAGAATTAAACATAAAAAAAATTAACTAAATATTTTCAAGATTCAAATACCAGCAAAGTTATGATATTTGGTTTGATTGTTTTGCCATTTTTTGAACAAACAGTAAATACATCCCTGTCTTATATCAGTTTATTCAGACGTAGATCTTCCAGGGACATGGGGAGTTGGCAGAACAAATATACTCTTCTTATTATGGTATAGAGATCTCCCATTAGATCTATGGATTATAGAGACCAGGTTTATGATTCTGCAATAGTTCCATGAATGATGAACTGATTCAACAGCAGCCCTAGACAGGGCATGTTTTCCAAACCCTATCTCTTGCAAAACTGTATTGATATCTAGATAATGGGAAAGAGACTACATCTTGTGCACTGATAGAGGAAAATACTCTTCTTCCCTCTGGAAGTCACCTAGTAATCGCTGTGGCCTACATTCTAAATCCGAGTGGCTCAGATCTCAGTTTTAACATGTGTGAAATGACTTGGTGGTTCCTTTTCAGTTCCTCATTTCCATTGTGCACAGGCAGATACACACACACACACACACACACACACACCCTATGGTGGCATCAACTGTCCCCTTTACTGATGCTCAGAGAAAAGCCACTATGAGTTGAATGGTAATGGGTTCTGACATGCCTCCTAGCTTCAAGAGATAGGTTTATGGAACAGGGCTGAGACATATTTGTGAAGGAGCTGGTACTGTCACTAACCCATGCTATGCTGGTTCTGTGAATTTTTCATTATTCAGTAAAGAGTCTTCCTTTACACCCCTATGGAGAAGTCTAAGTAATTTTATCTGCTAAATAATTAAAAAAATACAATCTAGAGAAACAAAAAAAAGTAAGGGAGAAAGCTTAATGATTGTCTCTCTTAGTTCTAATTTAGTCACATGGGGTTCTTACTATGTCTTTGAGGACATGATCATTAAAGACCTGCAAAATACTTATTATTATTAATTATATTTGATTAATGGGGAAACACACCAAAACAAGCAACCGTGAACAATTGTTGCTAAATCTCTTCTGTCTGTCACTCAGTAGAGAGCTTTCAACAGAGATTACACCTTAACAGTGCGCATGACGCTGATGTGAACACGCTTCTGTAGGAAAGTTGAAACTAAAGTTCATTATTCCCTAAATCTGTAGTGAAACCAGTTTTGAGTGAGTGTGATGAATGTAGTATTACTTTCATACAGTGGAAGTAATGCTACATTCTATACTAGTTTTTCTATACCTGCTGTTTTCTCTTCAGTCATGACTTCATTTCTGGACACTTAAATTCATTATTTATTTTTTATTTTATTTGTATTCCAGTAGCAACTGGGGACTGCAATCAACATTGAGGTCCTATTATGCTAGATGTTGTATAGATACATAGTAAGGGACAGTCCACAGCCATAAGAGCTTCCAGTCTAAATAGAAAGTTCAAACAAAAGGTGGGTGGGGAAAGTGAGGGCCAGAGCAGTTGAATAGTTTGCCAAAGATCACACAGCAGGGCAGAGTTGGAATGAAGCACCCTTTAAGTCTGAGAGCACGCTGCAATTTCTCTTGCAATGCCAGTGTTTTCTGCTTTTTTTCCCACTACTTGCTGCTCAAATTTATTGAGAATTCGTTTGCTAATAAGTGCTTGATACTTATGTTTCCATACTTAGGGTTAGTCTACGCTTGACAGATAGGCTGATAAGGCTGCCTAGATCAGAGGTATGAAAAAAACACACTCCTGACAGACATAGCTATCCTGACCTTATTCCAGTGTTGATGCTAGCTATATCAACAGACCTTTCCATTGATATAAATGCACCATTCAAGGAAACTGTGTTCCTACATAGACAGAAAACAATCTCTTCCATCAGTGTGGACTGTCTGGGGTTTTGCTGGATACTATGCCAACTTAGCTACTGTAGTGTAGTCTCTTTAGTGTAGACAGACCCAGATTCTGAAGGGTGCTGAAAGCCTCTTGCTAGGGTCTCTGCAGCCAAGGATCTGACAACCTTCAGTGGAAATGACCAGCACTGCAGAGGAGTGAGCCCCAAATCAGAGTATTGGCTAAGTAAAATCTGAGAGAGAATTTGGGATTTGGCCTGTTCATTATAACAAGATGTCAATGAAGGATGCCATGTTTACTATAAAAATAGGCATAACCCATTAATTGTTTGTTTGTTATAGGAACAAAGACAACATTTAATTCCCCACTTCAAAAAAAAAAAAACACTCCCAAAAAACCCCTTGAATTATTCCAGTTCAGGATTTATCATTATACCTTTTCTTTTCTACACCTATTTTCAAGACTCTCAGATCTTCAGGGACTAAATTGTCTTTATCTTTGTTGCATGCTTACAAGTCGTACAAGAAGCAAATACAGAATACTAACAAACTCATAATCCTACAAACCCATAAACATTTCTACTGATATCAGTTGGTATACTCAACTGAGGGTATGTCTACACACCAATTGGAGACAGGCTTGTCGCATGTGTAGACGTACTTGAGGTAGCTTTAATATAGCTATCTTAGGTACCGGTAGCAGAAAAGTCTCAGCAGCATAGATCAGCATAAGCTACCTGCTTGTGTACATATTCAGGGTCCTGGGTGTGGGATTACACAGCATATGCTGCTGCAATTTAATTGTTATTGGTACCCAAGATAGCTAGCACACATGCTGCAATGACACACCCTGATTGCGGTACAGACGTACCCTGATTTAAGATTACTTGCTGAATAAAAATTTGCAATGCCCTATCAGTAAAATAAGACATAGGTGAAATATAATGCAGATACACCCTCTTGACCTATCAGAATGTTGGTTAGTTATGGTTACAGGATTGCTCAGGGGGTGTGTGTAATATATGTAAATAATTAGTTAATAGATAAAGTGGTAGTAAAGGGCGGTCAAGAAGATGTAGAATAGTTTTTGTGTTTTTGTAGGGGCAGGAAAGCTTGTGCACTGTCAATGGTTTCCTCTAGCAGCTCTTCACATTGGCTTTTTACTGGTAGCTATAATTTTATTCTATTAAGATTCAGGCAGTTTTAAAATGTCCAATATTTCATCATCAACTTCCTAAATAATATGGACTCAGCTGCGGCTATGCTTTCCTGACATAGAATGGAAGGTGAAACATTCCACCTCCCCAGGGAGTAGGTAGAAAGTGGGGGTAAAAAGGATTAAACCTGTAATACAATAGACATGATTTCATTGCCTTTCTGCTTTTCTCCAATTCACTTTTACAAGCTATTTAGTTTCATAGTTTATCCACTCAGATTATTATGCAGGAAAACAAAAACATCAAATTGGTTAAAAATTGAAAATCTTAATTTAATTTATTTTGAAAATTTCTAGCCAACTCTAACTGTATCATCTTAAAAGTATAATTTCCGGTGTGTGTAGTGCTGCAGGGACTGTGTTCAAAAGATGCTTGAAGGGAGATTATTATGTAACAAACAGACCTATCTGGCTTCAAGACTAAGCTTGATGAGTTTATCACAGAGATGGTAAAATGGGATAGCCTAATTTTGGCAATTAATTATTTTGTGACTGTTAGCAGTAAATATGCCCAATGGCCTGTGATGGGATGCGATCCGAGTTACTACAGAAAATTATTTTCTGGGTGTCTGGCTGGTGAGTCTTGCCCACATGCTCAGGGTTTAGCTGATCACCATATTTGGGGTCGGGAAGGAATTTTTCTCCAAGGCAGATTGGCAGAGGCCCTGGAAATTTTTCACCTTCCTCTGCAGCATGGGGCACGATTCACTTGCTGGAGGATTCTCTACATCTTGAAGTCTTTAAACCATGATTTGAAGACTTCAGTAGCTCAGACATAGGTTAGGGGGCTACTACAGGAGTGGGTGGGTGAGATTCTGTGGCCTGCATTGTGCAGGAGGTCAGACTAGATGATCATAAGGGTCCCTTCTGACCTTAAAGTCTATGATTTTGTATGAAGTATGTAGAGACTGACTTTCTGTCCAGAGGGGTGTGTGTGTGTGTATATATATATTTTAAAATCCCACTGAAGAAGTCTGTTAAACTCTGCATCCTAATTATAGAGGCATAAATGGTATTTTATCTCTGGAGCAAAAATTGTAAAACCAATTCAAAGAATATAAAAATTATACAATAATTAAAATGGAGGCTTGATTTGAAAAATTAGGCCTATTACCTACTGTATTGTGAACAAGTTAGGTGTATGCTAAAATTGTTTTCTGAATTGTCTGTACCCCTCATCATCTTCTTCCAAACTCATCCAAAATGGCACTAACCTAATTTTGCAAATACCAGTAAACTGATAACATTTTTTTAAATGCTCTTTGAAAAAAAAAGTTCTTAATATTTTAGCCACTTATGATGCTCAAATGAAATCTTACTGCAGAGCTACCCCTCAGTTATAGACGGAGGAAATCAGTTCATACACTGTAAATAATTGCACACATATTAAATTGATGAAAAATATCAATTTCAAAAGAAACAAATTCATAGATTCTAATGCCTGTAGGGACCATGATCATCTAGTCTGACCTCCTGTATTGCAGACATCATAGAAGTTTGATAAAATAATCTGCACAGCACATCTTTTAGAAAAACATCCAAATTTTATTTTAAAAATTGTCAATGATGTAGAATTCACCACATCTCTTGGTAAATTACTTCAAAGGTTAATCATTCTCTCTTTTTTTTAAAAAAATGCCTTATTTTTCAGTTTGAATTTTGTCTAGCTTCAACTTCTAGGCACTGGATGATGATATGATTTTTTTCTGCTAGCTTGAAGAATTCATTATTGAATATTTGTTCCCTTTATAGGTACTTACAGATTGTGATCAAGTCACCCCTTAACTTTCTCTTTGTTAAGATAAATAGATTGAGCTCCTTATCTCTAAAAGATTAGAAAATATATCTTTGTGATGATTATTCTCGTGAGTCTTCTCTGAATCCTCTCCAACTTATTGACATCTTCCTTGAAATGTGGATACCAGAACTGGACACAGTATTCCAGCAGTGGTCACACCAGTGCCAAATACAGAGTTGAAATAACCTCTCTACTCCTACTTGAGATTCCTCTGTTTATGCATCCAGGGGTTTGATGCTATACGTCTGTCAAGATCAGTGGTTCCTAAAACACAACAGCTCCTGCATTAAGCCTCTGTGCAAATTAAGAATTAAAACCCAGATTCACATGTATAACGAATAGCTCATACGTGCTAGAGGCTTGAGAGAAAAACCCACTGATTACACATCTTTCTCACCCTGTAATGAAGTATTTTTTCATTCTGTCTGAGGGCAAGACATATTATTAATTTGTCTGACCAAACACTTGAGGCTTTGGCTCTGTGCGGGCAAGCTTTTCCAGGACTTCACTGCAGTGCAGCCAAAAGATTATTAAGACACCCGAATAACATTTAATTTACCCTTGCCATTTCTGCTTAAATTAACATGCTACCAGCAACAGGAGAGAACTCAAAGGCCATTTCAAAATGTTTTTAATAATATCAGTTGCATCTTTGGAGAATTACTGGGCCCCACCTAAGGTTTTTAATAGTCTCACAAGCTACTTCAGTTGTGTCACATTAGGAGTTCCTGTAATAAATAGAGAATTTACGGCCTGTACACTAAACCCAAGAACCAAAACAAGACAAAGTATTACAACCCACAGGAAAGTAGACACAGGCAGAGACTAGGAGAAACCAAGATGCATAAATGGCTGAGGTCCCTGCAATAGCAGGAAAATGATTAAGCAAGATATAGCCAGATAAGCCTGGCAAGTGATCAACACCCACACGCTTCAGAGGAAGATGGAAAACCGCCCAAGCTCACTAGTAATCGGAAGAGGGAAAAAATTCCTTCCTGTCTCCATGTATGGCAGTAAATTAGACATTGAGCACGTAAGCAAGAACCAGCCACAAGTAACTGAGAGAATGTGTGGTGCCACCTCAAAGCCCTGACCCATCCCATCCAATATTACCTCCAGCTGCGGTAATGATGCTTCAGAAGGAGATATTTTTAAAAAAAAGTTCTCCCAGAATCGATTCTGGGTAAAAGTCACTTCCTGATCCCTATAATAAGTCTTTCCCTTCCAGCAGAAAAGGAGGACATTTAAGACTTCAGGGGTGTTGGTACAGGAACTAGAAGGGTCAAAATACCACAAGAAAAGTGATTTGAGACAATGTTTCCAGTGCAAGAAATTTTATATGAAAGATTTCACCTTTTCATAAGTTTTCCAGTCCAATTTTTGCAGACAAGCATACAAAACTTTAAGCAATCTTCTGAGTCCCCAATGATTTGGGTAATTAAATAATCTATTCGGAATACAGATGTATCACTGCATCAAACAAACAGTGATGACAGTAAAGAACACAGTTACTATTTGAAATGCTCTGTAAACTCAGGAGCCACATTTTTAGACATTGGTGGCTTCTGGTTTTGGGGGTGTGTGTGTATAATTGCAGGGACAGTTTTGAGACTGCAATTTTGAACACTTAAGCATCTGACTTAGATCCCCTGACTTGTGGGATAAATCCATGATTCAGACACCTAAGTGACCTTAACTGTAATATCAGATGATTCTGGGCCCCAAATTTGAATCCATGATTATTTGTCTGAAATTCTGCTCCCCGTCAAAAAAAAAAAAATCAATCCAGTTAAGCCTGGACTGATAATTTGGCTCTAAACCACACCTATATCTTCTACAAAGGCTAGCGTTACATTTATCAGGATTTTGGTGTCTCACGAGGATATGTGTGGGATTTTTTTCTGTTTGGTGACCTGGGCTAAGGGGGCTTGGCTATAATAATATATAGTATTAATCCAATGGCTGGCCTGCACTGGGGTTTTATTTCCCCTTTTAGCTTGCCAAGTGCTCACATGGTTGAAAACTCAGTAGAGCACAGCAGTAACAAGAACTTCTCTGCAGGAAATTATCAGCAAGGGAGAAAGAAAATGAGAGAGAACTGAGGGGGAAGTTTATTAAATGGAAGCCCTGGATCAAACAATTCTTACAAAAAGAAATTCCATCTAAAAACATCAGCATTTATTGGGATTGCTACCTGACTTCATAGTCAATGAAGGTTTGCTCTTTTTAAAAAATTCATGTTAAAGGTTTTTGTGCTAGAAAAAAATATCTACAGTGTAATCTCAATTTGGGGATGTTCTAGTCAGCAAGTAGCCTTAAACCAGCAATATATACGATTTTGTCAAAATTAACTCAGAATTAAACACCTTATGGCATGACCACCTATTTACCTGTATTCAAATGATAGGACAAAGTTTGTTTCCAGACAGTAAACTAATCACTTTCCTTCTTCTCTTCCCAGCCTTAAAAATTACTTATACCAGCTAGCTAATATTAATGGGTGAGAAAGAGAGAGTAAAATCTTATCCTCATTGAACTCAATGGGAGTTGTCCCACTGAGTTCAATAGAAGCAGGATTTCTATTTAGTCCACAGAAACAATTTGAATAGTCAGTTACAAATGATCCAGTTGTAAACTCAAGGTGTGTTCAGATTCAGGATGAGTATACTTATTAGATGAAATAAGAACTGACATGAATTGTAACAACAAACCCAACAAAGATCCACTCACATTTTTAGGAGCCAGTGATTCCATGGCATGACACCAGTCCTTCTAGACCTTGCATTAGAAGAAATATGGGGGAGGGATTGTTAGGAGATAGGGAAACCTCCCTCATGTAGACCCACAACCCCCTGGCCCCCCTCACATTCCCATGCATCCCTGCAATCCCACTCAGCCACTGCTCTCTCTGATATGGCCCTACATCCTGACTCCCATTCAGCCCCCTCCACTCTTCCTCCCAGCACTAGCTCTTCTGAACCACAGTCTGTGACACCCGCCACCCAGCACTCCATGTTCCCCCTTCCCGCATATCCCGTAGTTGTTCACCTGCTTCTCAGGCAGAGTGCTGTGAGGAATGCAGCCTCTGCTCACTCTCTGTCAGCTGCAGACTGTTACAGCCCATGAGTGATGAGCCAGCTGCCTCTGTCTGGCAACACAGTCAGCCGCACCTGGTGGGTGAAAAGTATTACTGCAGTGCCTCTCTAACAATGTATTTTTTATGGAGGAAAAAGAATTGTGGGACATATGAATTGTACATGTGCATAGTGGCACAGAATTCCCTCAGGACTAATCACTAATGCTTGTTATAAAATTGAGAAAATATTTGATATCTATGATAAATTAGGTGCGTACTTGTTTGTATTATAAAGCAGAATTCAGTTCTACCGCCATTTCCTCATCAATCCTGTTAATATTCTGAGAGCCTAGTGGCCCTATTTACATATTTGTTGTATCTGTAAAAACAGACTATTGTATATATTTGTCTGTTTCCTTACCTCACAGAATATACAATAAAAAACAAATTGCATTACAAATATTGGACCATATCCTGTAGATCTTTACTCACTTTAGGAGTCTTATTTTCACAAGTAAGGCACTGAACAGTGGTGTAAATAAAGGGTGTTCAGTACTGGACTCCATTAATTGAATTCAAAGCTACTGAATTGATATAAGTAAAGTTGATTTCTATTATTTCCTGTCTGATGACTGACATGACCCCTTTTTCTTCCACTCAATGAATTCCACTTATGAATTCTTTAATTCTCCTGTGATATTTTGGAAACTATTAAACTTGGGTGAGCTTTGTTTCTAGCCCAACGCTGCTTATGTGGTTTTTTTTAAAAAAACTTTAGATATGCATTTAACAAAAGCATATGGGGGTTAATGGATTGAGTGTCCTCATTGTGTGAAACAAAAAGCTTGTCTTAATAAGGTGCCTAATACACATTTGCCAGTTGTCAGTTCCTTACAGTAATTCAGTTTGTCTGATTTTACTTTTCAAATAGGGGAGGCAACATAATAGATGATTTGGAAAAAACGGAAGTACTCAATGCTTTATTTGCCTTGGTCTTCACAGACAAGGGCACCTCCCAGACTGCTGCACTGGGCAACACAGTATGGAGAGGAGATGAGCGCCTTTAAATGGTGAAAGAACAGGTTAAGGACTATTTAGAAAAGCTGAACATGCACAAGTCCATGAGTCCAGATCTAATGCATGCAAGGGTGCTAAGTGAGTGAAGTGTTACAGGGAAAACACACAATCCTAGACTTACATGTTGTAGAACAGTATTTTCCAATACAGTAATTTGTTTGTGAAGGGTTGGTCATTTTTAACTCCTCCAATAGAATATAGTCTAGTGGTGGGTGGTTTTCAAAAGACGCTTCAATTCATTCTGTATGACCACTCCAAAATACAGATTCTTATCTGGACATCTTTGGACTGCAAAAATGGGTGAGAAAGAGTAGAACATCATGAGCCTGACTTTTATTCCTTTTTAAAGACTATAGCAAAAGTGCTTGCAACAGATGCCCCTCTGAGACCATAGAGATTAGAGACCCAAGATGCTATGATCAGAGTGAACACAACACTGTCTCCATTTCTTGTTTACATAGATCCTTTTCTCCTTGTGATATGCTTAGTGGACACACTAAATAGTGGCTGTAAGTATCCAGAACTAACACCGGAGACAATCATGAGGGACCAAGATCTGGGCCGTGAGTGTATAGGTATCTCTAAATTTGAAGTCAACTGGGTTCAAGAATTGGATAGCTTTAAGTAGTCAAGGAGAATGGCAGAGGGTTTAGACTGGCAGCAGCCTTGTAGTAGGATCAATCTGCACTCATTGTATTGCCCAACTTGCCTTTGTGTGACCAGCACATGAAACTATAGACTATCATATCATTTGTGACCAGGGATTGAGGACTGTGCAGTACTGAAATATTTCACAGTTTGTTTGGTTCAGATTTGGTTTCAGTTATGGGGAAAGCTTTTAAGGTAGAGAGATGTTTTACTCAACCCTCTTTGCCTATCTTTAACTGAATATATTACAGCTACTGATATGAGATCTTAAACAGTTAAAAGGGTTTTTGTTTGTTTTAAATTTAACAACAAACTGTTTTCATCTTAATCTTTAAAGTATTCTGCTTCAAACTAATTTAAAATATTATTTAATAAATTACTTTAGCATTTTCTGTTCCTGGGGACAGTGTTGCTGCAAGTTCTATTATTAGTGTTATTAGAATTAATCAAAATTCTTACACCAAAACATTTTACAAATTCTTCCCATTTTTTAATAGAAAACTAAAAACTGTGAAACTTTTGGTTTGTTTACACTCATGCCATCTGTTTCTCCTAATCCCTGTTTGCTTCCACCCTCCACCCCCCCACCTTCCTCCGCCCCTCCACCCCCCCCAGTGGAAACAAATTCAAAATTTCTAATTTCTTCAGTTTTCTTTTTACTGGAAAAAAAATAAAATCCACCTAAAAAGAAACATTTTGGGGAGATTGGGGGAGAATATTTGCCAATTTTTAAACAGATCCAGTTATTGTTATTTTACTCCTCGATACCTGTATACATGGACTGGACAGTCCTTTGTTGTTGTTGTTTTCTTAAATATAATAATATAATATATGACACAGGTGACAGGGGAAACAGGCGAAGTTGAGAATTGTACACTGAGGTCTCCTGTCTCCACTCCTAACCACTATACCACACTGTCTCTTCCCAGATTCAACACCTGCGTGGTAGTAATATTTCTCAATATGATTTGATCGACCAGGCCAGCGATATTTTAAAATGGTAGAAATTGTGTTGCATGCTCAAGTTTCATCATATACTACATCTGGTATGTGGTGCAGCATGGAAGTAGTTAGCCATTTATAGACATCATTATCACCTGATAATGAATAATATGGACAGCATTTGGGGGCAGAATTAAGCATGGTTGAGAAAGAAATGATTAAATTCATTCATTTTTGCATAAAAGACTTACTGCTGGGTAGTGAGATTTTTTCCAGTGGTCAAAACAAATCAGCTGTCTCAAACATAATCAGATTAAATGGAATACTGATGTTGAAATGTGTTGTTTTAATTCTAGTCCTGAGGCTTTTAGACAGAAAAGATGCCAGGCTGGGATTTGTTATATAATGCATGTATTTATAGCTTTATATATTTTGAACAATTTAAAAATAGGTAATAGGTTTTCCAGTCTTCACATTTCTCCAAAAAGCAGTATTTTATCCGACTTTTATTTTGTTTTCTGAATATGATTATACCACCATACATGTCACTATTAGTGTGGGAAGACACTTTCAGGCACAGTTTCTAGCTATTGTAGGTTGGGGTGTACAAAAATCCCGCTAAGACATGATTTGTTTTTCTTCAGACAGTAGCAGTCAGATTGGCACACAAGGTAGAAAGGCAGTTGATGAGATTGTCTCTAAGGCAAGTGTATTCTGCAATCACAGGGTCTGATTGCAGCCAAGCTAGCTTTAATCTATCTGGCTTGCATATCAGTGAAGAACAGTGAAGCAGCAGCAGCAGCACACCTTTCAGCATAAGCTAGTCCCATGAGTAATGAGGATACCAAGAGATATGTGATGAGTCCTCCACACTCCAGGTTGCCACCTGATGTACTGGGGTACTACTGAGCCCACTAGATCCAGCAGCCCTGGGCTTCCATACACTGTCATGCTGAGCCAGGCACTCTCAAGCCTCCTTCAGCACACACACAGGTAGGGACACAGCTGTAGAAAGACAGAGACATTGAAATCACTTCACGGGAAGGCTTCATCTAGGGAATTGCCCAGAACTCAAGTACCCACCCTCTCTGGAGTGTAAACACTAAATCACCTCATCTTGCACTGCACAGAAAACTATGCAACATAAGCTCATTGAAATTCACTCCCTCCCTCAATGTGGAGGAAGATATGCACAGCTTCCCCCGCTACCCTTCCCATTATGAATTCCACAAACCGGTTTTAGAGAAAACAAAAACAGGTTTATTAGCTACAAAAGATAGATTTTAAGTGATTATAAGGGATCAAAGCGGATTACCCAGCAAATGATCACAATGAAATATAAGCTTAAAATATTAAATAAACTGGCTACAAGTAGTAATTTCTCATCCTAAATGTTGTTTTAGGTCAGGGGTGGGCAAATATTTTGGTCCAAGGGCCACATTGGGGTTACAAAATTGTATGGGGGGCCAAGTAGGGAAGGCCTACTGCCTCCCCAAACAGCCTGTCCCCGCCCCCTACCTGACCCCCACCCACTTCCTGCTCCCGACTGCCCCCCTAGAACCCACAACCCATCAACTTCTGCTCCACTCCTTGTCTTCTGACCACCCTCTCCTGAGACCCCCCACCCTAACTGCCCCTCCAGGACCCCACCCCCTACCAAACTCACCCCACTCCCTTTTCCCTGACTACCCTGACCCCTATTCACCCCGCCCCCCGCCTCCTGACAGATCCCTGGAACTCCTGTGCCTTCCCACCCCACCGATCACCACCACCCAGAACCTCCGTCCCGTCCAACCTCTCCCTGTCCCTTATCCAACTCCCCCCCTCCTCCTAGTCCCAGCCCAGCCCCCTTACCATGCTGCTCAGAGCAGCATGCATGGAGGCCACGCGGCTTCTGGAGCTTGCAACCTCGCCCCCTTACCATGCCGCTCAAAGTGGCAGGAGGTGCAGCGCTGTCCAGGAGCGGTCCAGCTTGCTGAGTCTCCGCAAAAGGAGGGGAGGGGCTGGGGGAGCCTCCCCAGCTGGGAGCTCAGACAGGATGGACAGGACGCTCTTGCAGGCTGGATGTAGCCTGCGGGCCATAGTTTGCCCACCCCTGTTTTAGGTAGATTGCAGAGGTTCTTGAAGGCAAACTGCTCTTACTTGCAGTTTAAAACTCCAGTTATTTCTTTTACAGGCCAGATACCTTTCAAGCCTGAGCTCAGTCCTTCTCCTGTCCTTTGTCCTTGTTTCTTAGATGTTCACAGCAGTCATCCTGGGTGGGGATTCAGTGGACTCTAATTATGATACTTCTCTGCCTTAAATACATATGGCAGGAATCCTTTGTTTTCAAGTGTTGTTTCCAGTGAAAAAATGCTGGTATTCTATCATGGAGTCCACTACCAGATGACTTGATCCTATGACCCTGCAGTGTCAAAGCAGGTTGTTTGTAGCATCCCAGAAAAGCTTCTCAGGAAGGTGGGAGATTAGCATCTTCAAAGACCTATTGTTCTCCTTAATGATCCATTAACTTGTTCTGAGCTAGCCAGCTAGACTGATTGTATTCTGTCTGGTGGGCATTCCCTAGGTGCAAACATATTTGTAATTCAAATGAATAGTCAATATTCTTAACTTTAGATACGAAAATGGTACATATATAAAGATAGGATAATCATACTCAGTAAATCATAACCTTTTCAATGATCCCTCACATGACCTATCTTGCATAAAACACACTGATTTTGATACAATCATATAACGTTACTATGAAAAATATGGGAAGCAGTGTCACAGTATAGACATTCCCTCTGAAGCTTTATTAAGAACTCTGTAATAAAACTATTTGACAAAATTTATGGGACTGAAGAGGTGAACAGAGTTGCAAGTATGTGCCATGCATTAACACACAACCAAGTATTCATCCTGTCAGATTTCTCACACACCTGGCTTACTTCCACTAGACAGATCAACAAAATCCTTTGCAATAGGACTGGGAGAGAGAGATCACAGCTCACTTCTTAGGAAACATTAAGTACACTAAAGTTAAGGCTGAGAATACATCAGTAATTTAGGGTAAATTACAGTACACAGGTGTTGTAAATATCTCAAACCTAAGGAAATTAACAGTTCAGGATGAATTTAAAAGAAGTCCAAGCATGTTAAAGTTTGGAAATGTATAGTGAGGGTATTTGCCTGATCACAGATTCTTCAAACTTCTCATATTGCTAAAAGTCACTGAAGTCTTGTGCATAGGCTAAAAATGAATATTTTAAAGACTGATGATCAATTTTTGAAAAGGCTTTCCTTCATTAGAAACCTTAACTCTGCCCTGTAGTGACACCAGTAGGAGAAAAATTATAAAAATTAAATGAGACTTTAAAAATCAGCTTCATCTCATGTAAGGTCCACAAACACTAAAATGTCTTAAACAAACTACAATCTGCACATATATTTTAATGGTGTCACTACATTGCCACCATCTCCCATTGGTCTCTGTTCTCCTCACAGAGCACAGAGAAGACAAACATGATGGCACCTGGAAAAATAAAAGGAAGGAGTAAAGATCAAATTGGAGACAAAGAATTAGAGCTAGTGGAAAAATTGAGTAGCTTGTAGATTTAGTGTTGAAGTGTGGAAATAATTAAGATAACATAAAAAAGAATTGGATTAGCCACTGTTGCATTCAGAAAACTTTGCAAGATCTAGAAGGCTAAAGAAATTTAGATAAAAATACATCAGTATCTATTAGACAGCTGTCATGCCAATACTACACATCAGAATGTTAGAGTATGAGGAAACCTAAAAGATACTGACTGCAGAAATGAACCTATGGAGGAGTTTCTAGACTACAGAGAATAAAAACAAATGAAGTGATAAGAAAATGGCCAGGACAAGAAATTAGGCTGTTACAGAAGATTTAAAAAAGACCACTGTGAAGCTAGTACAAAGGAAATGGTGGAAAGACTTCATTTGGTTCCATCATTGCTGCTGAGATAATGGACAGGATTGAAAAGAATATAAGTATCTAGTTGTCTTTTGATGTCAAAACTAGTATCTTAGTGCAAGAGTGCCTCAATAACAGATTAATTTTGATTAACTGAAAATTATCCATGAACAGTTAAAGATATTCAGGGCACAAACTCAAAAATCTAAATGAATAGCAATAGATTTATGTTTTTGTCTGTGTTCCAAATGGATGCAAGAAATACCGCTCTCAGAAGAAACATTTTTGTCATGAGGTTTCCAAATGAGTTTTTCAGACACATGGGTTTAGACAAGCCGTGAATATATATTCAAGCTTTTGGAGGGTGGGTTCTCTGAAAATCATCTAATCTCTGAGAATGAAATCCTGGCCTTATTGAAGTAAATGGCAAAACTCCTATTGGCTTCAATAGGGCCAGGATTTTCTCTTCAATGTTTGATAACCACTTACCAAAATGAAGAAGAGTATGAATCAAACTTGCCATTGGGAGTTTTGTTCCTATTGCAAGATAATTTCACATGAAATTGTTCATCAGCACAGAACTTTGCCACACTGGGTTGTGCCTGTTGCTTTGCAGGGAAAAAGTGCTTATTTTTGTAACTGGTTTCAACTAGATAGTGGCTTTAACTGAATATGAAACTTGATTAAAAAGTGGTATATTCAAAGAATCTATGGGATTTAGGTGTCTAAATCTCATTTCTATTAAATGCTAAATCTCCTGCATCACTTTTAACATCCTCTAACATTAAATGTCCATACAAGCAACACACCTTCACATTGCCAAGAAAATTTTGTGTAATTCGCTCATATTTAACTTGTAAAAACATATAGTCCCTGATCCAGCTGTGCACTTAGCCACATGTAAGTAATCCTATTGAATGGGTCTATTTTCACAGCTAGCACTTAAGCACATGCTTAATTTTTTCGTAGATATGGACCTTAAACACAAATATAAGTCAGGTATATTGACACAGCCGTACAAACTTATTCTCTTTACAAACTTCATTCTCTTTCCCAGTGTGACATTTTCACTGAAGCATGAGGGGCCCCTTTAGAAACAAACTTAGGCTTTTACAGTACATCTGTTTCACTGTAATTATTATTTGCATGATTACTGATAGAAAGTAAATCTTGTTTTCTAAAATATGCAGTTTTTTGTAAGTCTACCTTTGTATCATTACTTTGCAGCATTACTCATAGTGCAATACAAGATAAAAGCATTTAAAAATATATTAGTAGAGTGTAAGTGCAGTTTATCTTTGTGTAAATGCTACAGAGAATGTTTTTCAGGTAATTTAGTGATGTCTATGAATCAGATCATACTCAGAATAATAATGGGTGTGAATGACATTTTCCATAATAACTTCTATTATAACTTCTTTAGATATACCATGTAATATTTAATTCCACAGGGATTTGGGTTTCATGGGGGGACACACTGTATAAATTTTATATCTTGAAGATCAGTGCTATTAACAAACTAAAAAGAAAAAAAATGAGGGGATGCATACATTCCCTAATACACACAGCAGCAATTTTTTTAAAAAAAAGAAATTAAACCAAATAAAGGTCAAGGTTGATCATTTACATTACATGAACATTTTTTTCATGTGAAAGGATGTCTGTGGCTCCATCAGCCCTCTAATAAAATGGAAGTATCTGATTCACTCTCCTTATGTTCCGAGTAATATCAGTCTATAAAGAATTAATTACATTGTGACATGCACTGTTTTTCACTTGCCCGTGAATCCAGGCTTTTGAGAGCACATCTGCTCTTTTGATGAAATAAATTCACATCAACTATGCAAATACCCAGAACATCTTAAAATTATTGTGTATTATATTACTTGTAGTACTTAGGATCTCCAGTGATGGAACAGCACTGCATTGTGCTAAGCACTGTAAAAATGCAGAAGGCAATGAACAGTCTCTTCCCTAAACAGCTTACAATCTAAAACAAGACAAAACTGATGGATACGGGTGGCCTATGGGTTAATTTAGGTTAAGAAATAAGTAGGCTAATATAGGCCAAAGCCTAATTTTTAAGTGTAGAGAAGTATTGAAGTTATTTAAATGTAGAGGAATATCTAAGAAGGACATTGAAGTTGCTAGTCTGAGAAAGATAAATTGGAGACAATAAGACAGGGAAACTGAAGTTTGGAAGGATATAACCCAAGGTTATGTTGCAGTTATGTTTTAGTTAAAACACTGTTGAGTAAGGTTTTAATTCATGTTTTCTTTAAGAATTGTGAATATTTTATTAAAATACTATCTATATTGATATTATGGGAATGACATTTGTGCAGAAGTTAATTTAAATAATGTGTAATGTAAAGAGCCACTAAGGAGGTGGTGGACATGTAATTAAGGTAAGGGGCCATTTAATTTTACTTGGTATTATAATAGAGTATAAAATAAGTAGTTTTGCTAAATTGCAGGAGAGCTCCCTGTAACATTAAAAGTGTATGTTAAGTTCCAGGACTTTAAGTTTGTACTTCATTCTGTCAGTGGACTCATCACTCATTGATACACTATTTCATCTTTGTTGCATGCATCATAATTAATGCGGATATAGATATCACAGTCATCTCTTTTACAAATTGAAAAGACCACATTTGCATGCAGTATTCAAGATGTGGGCATACTATGGATTTATATAGAGGCAATATATTTTCTGCCTTATTATCTATACCTTTCTTAATGATACCCAACATTGTTTGCATTTTTGACTGTTGCTGCACATTGAGTGGATGTTTTCAAATAAGTATTCACAATGGCTCCATGATCTTGTTCTTGAGTAGTAACTGCTAATTTAGACACAATAATTTGATATGTATAGCTGGGATTACGTTTTCCAATGTGCATTATTTTGCATTTATCAACATTGAATTACATCTGCAATTTTGTTGCCTAATCACCCAATTTTGAGAGATCCTTTTGTAGCTTTTCAAAGTCTGTCTGGGACTTAACTATCTTGAGTAGTTTTCTATCATCTGCACATTTTGCCACTTCACTGTCTATCCCTTTATCTAGGGCTTTTATGAATATGTTTAATAGAACTGGGCCCAGTACAGAATCCTGGGGGATACCAGTATTTACCTCTCTCCATTCTGAAAACTGACCATTTATTCCTACCCTTTGTTTCCTATCTTTTAACAAGTTACCAATCCATGAGTGGACCTTCCCTCTTATCCCATGACAGCTTACTTTGCGTAAGAGGCTATGGTGAGGGACCTTGTCAGATGATTTCTCGAAATCTAAATACACCATATCCACTGGATCCCCCTTGTCCACATTCTTGTTGACCCCCTCAAAGAATTATAGCATTGGTGAGGCATGATTTCCCTTTACAAAAAACATGTTGACTCTTCCCCAATAAATTGTGTTAATCTATGTGTCTGACAATTTTTTTCTGACTATAATTTCAATTTGCTGGTGTGGCTTGACTCCTGTGGCACCCGCTCTTAGTTGATCTTGGTTGGTGCCTGGCCATGGTCCCAGGCTCCTTCAAACAGGACAGTTATATGGTTGGTGCAGCTGAACCCCCCAATGATTCTCGGCTGCAGTCACCCAATTATCTCACTCGCCATAGGATCATAGATCTCCTCCACAGTCTCTCTTGCTGGGACACAGAATGTATTCCCTGGTGGCTGCCTTGGCTGGAAGGCTAGTGATCCTTCCTATCCTAATAGGTAGCTAGCTCCTGGATTTTTCCCAGTCAGCCCTGAACTGAGCCAGGCTTTCTTTTCTCTCCTCTCTAGGCCTGGCACTGACTGCAGGTATAATGGGGTAGGGATAACTGAGTCCAAAGTCTCTCCTTAACCCCAGCCATGCTAGTGGCCATGCTAGTTTCTCCGCTTCATTACACTATTATGATGAATTATTAGTCTTGTTGTAGAACTGAGGAGCCCTGTCATGAATGCTATTGTGAAAGGTACTGTATAGACACAGAATAAAAAGACAGTCCCATGAAAATGTATCTTTAACTGATGACTTTGAAAAAAATTAGCTTTAGCAGACATTTTTTAATTTTTCATATTTTGGACTGCATTTTGTGCAAATTGAATCAAGATGGATGTGGCTTCCCTCCACACTTCAGCCATGGGGCCTTTTTCCTTGCTAGGAATATCCCTTCCATAAGGACCCCTGTGTGTGCAGTGTTTTCTTTCTGATGTGGACTAACATCCATTACACACTAGACCGAGAATCTATTTCATTTGTGATATAAATCATAAATATCATAGATTGCAATAAAGCATTTGACATTCTCCAATGTGAATCATTCTGTGATAACTAGAAGTGTTTTGGTAATGCAAAATAACCACAATTATTTTCATCAAGGCTTCTTATCAAAGCACCACATGCACAGTTAAAATAAGGCAAATGCAGACTTAAGCAGGTGGTTCAACATCCACACTTGCTTTCAAACCAAGATGCATTCTCTCACTTCTAATGTTTGACATTGCCACTGACGACATTGTGAGGAAAGTGTGTAGATGGATACAACACAGTCATCACATTGCTCATCATCAAAACTCTAGAATAACTAGATTTTGATGACCTAACTCTTCCAAGAGACAAAACCACCCACTTTTATGACTGAAAAACTGTCTTCCAGCATTGAAAAAAATGTGGTTAATAATCAATCAGTTATGAAAAAAAAATAATCTAATGTGAACCTCAGCAGCTCCCAAATCAAGCATGACTTTAAAAGGTAAAGGAGTAGAAGAAGTGAGTCAGTTTAGATACCTTGGCAGTAATGTGCAAAGCAATAGGGAACTGCTGAGAGCCAACAAGCGGAAAAAAGAGCAGCCAGAGCAGGGACTGCTGCATGTCACAGGGAAGGAAGGGAGTAAAATGAAGCCCAGACAGGGCCACCCTTCCACCTAGGACCCCCGTGAACCTAGAATTGTGCAGCAGAGATCTCACCATCTCTCAGGCACTAGAATCTAGGCAGTGCCTCCCCAGCATGTGGTCTTGGGGGGAAAATTGAAGAGAACAACAAGCCAAATATTTATAGACTCATAGATTTTAAGATCAAAAGGGACCATTATAATCATCTAGACTAACCTCCTGCACAATGCAAGCCACAGAATCTCACCCACCCATTCCTGTAATAAACCTCTAACCTATCTCTGAGCTACTGAAGTAATCAAATCATGGATTAAAGACTTCAAGGTGTAGAGAATCCTCTAGTAAGCGAACTGTGCCCATGCTGCAGAGGAAGAGAAAAACAAAATAAAAAAACAAACAAACAAAAAACCAACCCAGAGCCCCTGCCAAGCTGTCCTGGAGGAAAATTCCTTCCCAGCCACAGATACGGTGATCAGCTAAACCCTGAGCATGTGGGCAAGACTCACCAGGCAGAGACCCAGGAAATAATTTCCTGTAGTAATTCAGATCCCACCCCATCTAACATCCCACCACAGGCCAGTGGGCACATTTACCACTAATATTCAAAGATCAGTTAATTGCTAAAATTAGGCTATCCCATCATACCATCCCCTCCATAAAGTTATCAAGCTTAATCCTGAAGCCAGGTATGTCTTTTGCCCCCACTGCTTCCCTTGAAGGCTGTTCCAGAACTTCACTCCTCTGATGGTTAGAAATCTTTGTCTAATTTCAAGATTAAACTTCCTGATGCCAGTTTATATCCATTTGTTCTTGTATCCACATTGGTACTGAGCTTAAATAATTCCTCTCCCTCCCTGGTATTTATCCCTCTGATATATTTATAGAGAGCAACCATATCTCCCCTCAGCCTTCTTTTGGTTAAGCTAAACAAATCAAGCTCTTTGAGTCTCCTTTCATAAGACAGGTTTTCCATTCCTCAGATCATCCTAGTAGCCTTCTCTGTACCTGTTCCAGTTTGAATTCATCCTTCTTAAACTTCAGCCAGTAGAACTAGAAAAGGACAAAACAGGGACCTTTGGACCTCTGGACATTCCAGGCAAAACTGTAGAATGATTTATTACTTTGTCTGCCCTATGCTGATTCGTTGTTTGCTGCAATCCTTCACCTCCCATTTCCTCCTCCCCCACTCAGGCTCTTTACCTTAACTTCACTCCAAACTAACCCCTTCTACCTTCTCTTCTCCTTCCCTTTCCTCACTGTTTCCTTTCCTTCTCTTTCAATTTAGCTGATTCCCTCCTAAATACTACTACCACTAATCATCTGCATTCTGTATCAAAAATAAGTGATAATATAGGTCCTACTTTCTTAAGTGCAGAGATCATATTCCAGAGAAAGTAGAGGCATGCCTGATTCTGTGAATCTGAAAAGCAGACATTGAAAATTGCAAAAGTCTGAAGTCCAAGGGTTGCTATATTCAGTATTTACCAGTATCAGAAAACTACGGTCAGATCCAAGGAACAAGAATAATTTGAAGGGCAAATATCTTGTGAACTATCACAGGCAGAAAGATAGCTGTGAGACAAAATGATGGAAAGACAGCTGTGAGACAATGTTAAATATCACATAGCCTGGCCCCCATCAAATACCCATCATTATGGAGATTGGTATAGGTCATTGAGCAACCAGGTTGGTAGTCCAATAGTCCCATCATTTGTTTCAATAGGATCTGGAAATATCCATTTTTTTTTTCATGTCTTCACCTTGCTTACATTACACGTTATATTGTATAAGAAAGTTTTATATAAAGAGAGGAAAAGTAGTTTTGTGGTTTGGGCAATGTACTATATAACTCAGGGAATCCATGTTCTATGACTAGCTCTCCCATAGACTTCCTGGTCCTACTTCCCCCATTTGTAAAACGATAATAGTCATTCTTTCTTTCTTCCACTCTTTCTTTGTTGTGTCTATTTTGATGATTAACTGTTTGTGGCAAGGATTGTCATTATCTCTATCGGTTTATACCCCATCTAGCACTAGAGAATTCCAATCTGGGCTGTACTGTAATATAAAATAATAAAAAAAATGGAGAGAACAAATATTTGAGTTGAAACATATTCTTAATTCAAACACTTCCTTGGAATCTAGACATGAGAGCCCTGTGGAATTTTCAAGAGAATCAGAAAGCAGCCCTCATGCCACAGAAATGTGAACGTAGACTGTCATTGTTTAGGTTTAAATGTAATTTTGTATATTTTATAATTATGATTAGTATGTTTTATAATTTTGATTAATACTACCAATGCTCATTGTTATTTTTTTCCATTTTATCAAATGTTCATAGTTGTGGAAAATTATTTAACACAATTTTAACTTTTTTATTGATTTTAAATTTTAACAGTTGAAGGAAATTATGGAGGGGAGGGGTCAGACAACTATTATTTAATGACAGTAGATGTTGAGGGTATGTCTGCAGTGCAATAAAACATCTATAACCAGGGCTGTCCCTAACGGAGCGCAGGCCTGGGACATAGGTGCCAAGTTTCTATCTGCCGGGTGTTGCTGCTCCCTGGCTCCACCCAGCCTCTGCCCCCATTCCACTCCTTCCCCAAGGCTGCACCCCCACCCAGCCTCTTCCCCACCCAGTTCCTCCCCCTCTCCTAGCATGCTACACCCTCTCTCCACTCTCCCATCCCCAGTGACTCCAGATGTGGTGAAACAACTGATTGGCAGTAGTTACTAAGAGGGAGCAGGAGATGCTGATTGGAAGGGCCTGCTGGAGGGCAGGAGCCAGTAAGGGGACAGGAGGTTAGTAGGGGGGCTCCTCTCCCCCCCGCCCCCGCCTCACCTCCCCACCTGCCTCCTCACAAAGTGAGTGGCTCTCCAAAGCGCAGGGTCTGGGTCAGTCGCCCCCATTTGCCGAATCCCAGGGATGGCTCTACCTATGCCTGGCCTGTGCTAGCTGACTTGGATTAAGGGGTTTTTAATTGCAATGTAGATTTTCTGGTTCAGGCTGCAGCCTAAGCTCTAGGATACTACTACCTCTCAGTGCCTTAGAGTCTAGGCTTCATCCCAAGGATGAATGTCTACACTGCAAATGAACAGCCTCTTACCCTGAGTCCTGTGACCTCTAGTCAGCTGATACAGGCCAGATGTTGGCATATAACTACAGTGTACACATACCCTGAGAGTCAAAAAGTTAGAACTTTATAATCTTTAAAACACAGGTTGTCAATATCACATACGAACATATAGAAAGTAAGTATTCTTACATGAAACACTAAGAAGTTTTCAAGCACCATTTTTCTCATTTGTCTGTTTTTAAATTTTGATTGTTATCTCCTCAAAATATTTTTTTGTTGGTTCGTGTATGTTGAAATTGGTATTTACATAAAAATCAAATCCTTCCAAACCTAACTATATTTCCTGGTTCAAACTGAGTCCAATGTATTGCTTCCTGTTGGATGGCCTCACTGTCTCCTTATTTCAAGTAGGAGGGGCTATTCCTTTAGAGAAAGAGGATTCAGGTTCTATTACTTCTGTCATCCTCATCTTCTGAGTGGCCATGGTGTGTGGCATAGTAATAAAGTCCTGTTTGACCAAGTGTTTGTTATAATAGTTAAGAGTAAACAAAAGTTTAACACTTTCATCTTTTGCAATATCCAAATTGTAGATTTCAGAGAGCAGCATTTGGGATATATAGCTTCTGTGCTCATTGTAGTTTGTCTATCAGAAAAAAAAAGAAAAAGAGAATAAAAAATCAGAAAATATGTATCAACTTTGTATCTTTAGATAGAAAAATATTTTGTGATTCATATGCAAGATATTAGCAAGATTCCATCCCAAACTGAGACCAAGAGTAACTGGTGATCTAAATAATCAGATAACAGTAAACACCACACAAACATGAAAGTTGAACTTCCATATAAAAAGTTAAGTGTTTCCTCCAGTCATTACACTGTAGATTTCACCCATTGATTTGCTGATTGAAAGGTTGTCATCATAGTTGTCAGAACTCTGAAAGAATAAGGAAGAAAAAAAACAGACTGCAGAAGAGAAAGAAAAATAGCATTGAAAATGCTTTTTTTTCCCTCCAAAGACAGTTGACAGACAGCTTTGATGTGGTCTATACATAACTGGATCTTTGAAGTGCTTAGATATTCCCTACCTAATTGGGTGCCAAAGTTCATTATCATTTTCGTAGTCCCTGACAATTGCCTATTTTTTTCTTCAAACATTGATTTTTTTTATCTAGAAATTGCTGCAATGACTTTCCCCCAAGCAAGATCCACCTTTTGGAGTGCAAAGCATTATTTTTGATTTCCCAAAGATTTAGGCTAAAGTGTCTTTTTACTCTTTTATTGTAATTTTTGTCATTGCAATTTTTTCCTAGTGAGATATCATTTGAGTTATCTTTTAATTCAGAAATGCCAAGGGGTAGAAGAGGAATGTGATTTTGTTAGCCATGAATTTCCCAACCCCCCCCCCCCCCCAAGGAAAAAAAAAAAGGCAGCACAGGATGCATGGTTTAGAAATGGATTTAGTTCTGCTATAATGCTATTCAGCTAAAATGAACAGGGTAGTTTATATATTTTTTTCTTTGTCACCTGAGCTGGAAAATTTAAATTAGCATGTGTAGCTCATTGAAGTGGGGAAGAAAAACCTAAGTAGCTCAAGCTCTCTGATGTCCACAGTATGTGGAAATATGTAATGAATTAGGCATATCACCATAAATGTCGAGCTAAAGCTAGTAGCAATCAATTTGCAATGGAATGAGACTGTTTCAAATGAATCACATTTCCCTAATGTTGAATATGCAATGTTCAAAAAGAACACAGTTGTTGTTATTTATTTATTGTACTGTGGTAGTGCCTACAGGAATCAATCTGGTATTGAGGTCTTATTGTGTTGGGCATTGTATAAGCCTCTAATGAAAATCTGGTAGTCCCAAAATGTAAAAGAAAAATATTCTAAATTAACTGTTCATTTCCTGGGGCATCTTGTCTTGTATTTTTCCTCTTTGTAGCATGTATGTGTTTGAGGACAGGAATGCTTTTGAACCAGTTCAGTCAGTTGTCGAGCACCATCAAGATTAAAATACCTAACAAAGATTCATGGGACCCATTTTGAAGTTGGCCTAAGTATCAGAAATAATTGGAAAATGTCCAGTGAAACAAAGATTTTAAAGATAAAACAAAATATATTCTTATATTGGACAAGATTATATTTTCCATTTTCTAAGATGGAAAATTGAAGCAATTTTTAAAAAGAGGTCACAAACTTACTCTGTAACTTTTGACAAGTGACTTAAGCACAATGTGACTAAGTACCCCGTCTGGAAAATGAAGTTACACACATTCTTCCTAGGCCAAAGAGATAATTTGGTAGAGAATGTCAGGAGGAGGAGATATTTGATCAGATTCTACAGTTTTATTTCACTTTTGAAGTGTACCCTGAAGGTGACAGAACATAGTCTTCACTGCTATATGTTTTTCTTTGTTGGCATCACTAACAGATAAATTAATTTAATTTACAAATAATGAAAACTTCTTCAACATTTTACATGTTTTGCCTTTAAAATATTGCCTCTTGCACAAGCCAACGGCCATCAAATATCCTATGGCAATTTTGCAAAAGTAGGGCATCCCAGTTTGAGGGCCAAGCCCCAACATTGTTAATTATGCCTTGCCTACTTAAAATCCTTTTGCTGACATTACAGGTATTCTTCTTCCCTTCCTGTCCTGAACTGATATGCATTGTGGTTGTGCAATGATAAGCTGATTGAAGCAATTGCTGCATGTAGACTGTATATAAATTGAAGTTTGTTACGCACTCTTTGAATCCTTGGGATAAAAGATGCTGTAGAAATGTTAGTTTTATTAATTTGCGTTGCTTTTATTGGGGAGAATAAAATAAAATAAAAATGTTGCAAAGATCCTCCCTCCTCCCCTGCCCGCGACCCCACCAACAAATGGCTGAATACTGCACTAATAATAGCATAGATCTGTGCAAGGCAGTCTAGCACCATGTGGGGCTCTCTATCTCTGGTACCATACTGACTCTCATAATAATAATAATGATTATACAATGGTATTTTTAATTTAGTGAGTTGATCTTTTTTAAAGACCAACTGTCCTACCTGCAATGATGAAAGCAGGATAGAAGAATGCTCTGTTCTCTCTCTAACCTTCTCTCTAGTTTTTATATTTCAAATAAATTGTTAACTCACAAAGAAATTTTTATGTTCCCTCTAGACCTGTCAGAGAAGGAGGGAAGAAAGTCTATGTAATTAAAAGACATGAACCTTCTTTACAGGTTACTTTTACTTACCACGTGTGCTTCAGTGACTTCTTGAAGTAGCAGAGATTCTCTCATTATGTTCCTTCATGCATTTGAACATTCCTTGTGGGGATCATGCAACAGAAGCTTAATTTTTTCTTTCTTCTCCACCTCTGCTTTCATAGTTTCAGATTTTTTTAAAAAACTCTTTGCATTTAATACACCAATTTCCATTTGAGCATCTCAAAGCACTTTTCAAACATTAGTGATTTTGTTTTCCCAGTACTCCTTTTACATAGGGATATATTATCACCTTCATTTTACACATGGGGAAACAGAGGCACAGAGCAGTTTCAAAACTTTGACTTAAACTGCTGTGGCCAAAACTATTCTATGAATTCTGTAACATTTGTGAATACTTTCAGACCAACTGAAGCTGCATTTTCCAATGAATAAACAATTTAGTTAAAGTTCCCAACTCTGCTCCTGATCTCTTCTCAGAAACGCTCTCCACAACCTGTCCCTATTGAACAACAAGCCTTCCCTTTTGTCACTCAAGACTGTTAGCTGGAAGATATATTTGAAACTCCCCTATCCCTTACTCCATTCTTCCAGCTGTTTCCAATCCTAGCATTTCTTCATCATCATCATCATCATCATCATCTCTAAGATCTGACTTTTTCTGCATTCTCTGGAGGGATAGTTACTTATGAGACAAACAGGAAAACAGGTAACATGGGGCATTAGGCTGGAAGCAACACAGCCACATGGACAGAGCAGTAAACAGGAGTTAATAAAGTTCTACCAAAACTGCATTCAGCTTCACACTTTGCTAATGAAACATGGTAGCAGCATCTGAACTGAGAGTTACCTGAAGTGCAGCAGCTGGCAGTGTGAGCCATGGAACTCGGTCTGAAGCTCGCTGGAGCACTGGATTTTGAAGACACATATCCAGCCCAACGATGGACCCAGCTGAAGGAGGAGTATGAGCCATACACAGACCTTACTATACAGGAGGATGAGAAAAGCAGGAAAGTCAAATGATTATTGTACTTTAGTGGGGAACAAGGCTAATAGGTCTCACCATTGCCCTGAGGCTCACAGCGATACTTGGAGACCTATTGCTTCCCAAAAGCAGAATGAAACTGTGGAACTACACAGTTTTTTCACTAGAGACCAATCCAAAGAGGAGATACACCCAAATGTTACTACATTACACACACTTTCTGCGCCGGCTACATGCAATTTCTGGAACTTGACAGACCCCTAATTCAGGACAGGATAGTCTTTGGCACTTAGGATCATCCCCAGTAGCTGTGGGTATTCTAGGAAGGCTGATCCACATTAAACAGATGCTTAAACATGGGGCACAAGGCTGAAGCCTAAAGAGAAAGGATAAAATCCCTTGGAGGCACAACTTCCCTCTAAGGACATACATGAAACAACAGCAAAGGAGAGCAGGTATCTAGGGTGTCAAATGTTCAGGGAATGAATTTACTTTGGGGGGCTGCATGACTGAATAAAAAGCGAAGTGCTTGGCATTAAGATGATATTGCAAGGAATATGGCAAGTTGAACAACTTTATCATCGTGTGCAAGAATCAGAAAGAATTAGCCAGGCTTGTACAAGAGGGAAAGTCATCACAAACAGTGATGATGACATCATGACTTTCTCCTTGAGTCCGAGAGCATATCAGATTCAGGCGGTTAGGACTGGAAAGCAACAAAGGACAATACTAACCTCTGTGTATGCAAAAAAATGTTAACAGAAAAATGCCCTGTATGATTTCAGCTGTGCCTGGGCACACCCGGCACACCCTGTGCACATGCCTATTGTTCCCACCCTGCTCTGTATGGAGAAGGGGTAAGTGGGGTGCAGGAGCATGGGGGATGGGGACACCCTGACATTAATTCCCTCTCTTCTCCCCGCTTGCCCCCCATACCCCCCCAGCAAGTGGGAGGCTTCCAGGAGCAGCTCCAAGGCAGAGGGCAGGAGCAGCACATGGCAGTAGCGGGAGGGACAGCTGAATTGCCGGCAATTTATAACCTGCTGGGTGGCTGCCGCACAGGGAATTTAAGGGAGTGGGGAGCTGATGCGGGGGCTGCTGGTCCACCCTGGTTCCAAGCCCCCACCAGCTAGCTCCAACGGGCTGCTCTTCCTTCAAGCAGTGGACAAAGCAGGCAGCTGCCAAAGGATGTTATAAGGGAGCATTGCACAACTTAAAATGAGAATGTTCCCTAACTGAGCAGTTAGGGCTTGGCTATGCTGGTGCTTTATAGTGCTCTAACTTGCTGGCTCAGGGGCATGAAAAATCACCCCCCTGAGCGCAGCAAGTCTGAGCACTTTAAAACACTATTGTGGAGAGGCTCCAAGTGCTGGGAGCTGGGCTCCGAGTGCTCGGAGCTAATCCCCTTGTGGAGGTGGATTACCAGGAGCGCTCGGAGAGTTCTCTCCTAGTTCTCGCGTGTAGCCACACTCACTCTGCAAAGTGCTGCCACAGGATATAGCGCAATCATACCTTGGTTCCCAGGTAAACTCACCCCATATCCTTGCACTTGGCAGCCACAGCGGCTTCTCTCCCCTGCTGGGCCCCGCTCCTGCAATCCTGGAATTCTCTGTTCCCCTGCAGGCATGGGGCCATGGCTTTTCTCCCCAACTGGGCAGCACAGAGAGAAGCCCCGCGCCTGCAGCCCCGGAGTTCTCTGTCCCCGGCAGGCACTGCCCAGCCTGGGAGAGAAGCTGAGGCCCACATCTGCCGGGCATAGAGAACTCCGGGGCTGCAGGCTGCGGGTACTGGTGTTCTGTCCCCAGCAGGCGCGGGGCCGCAGCTTTTCTCTGTGCTGTCCAGCAGGAGAGAGAAGATGCAGCCCCACACTTGCCGGGTACAGAGAACAACGGCGTCCACAGCCTGCATCCTCTGAGTTCTTTATCCAGAGAACCCAGAAACTTTTTTAAAGAAATTCTGTGGAACCCTGCTATAAGGTGACCCCACTTTTAACGCAATGGGATTTTTTGGATCATAACTGTTGTGTTATAGCAGGATTCCACTGTAGTTGTAGATATCTCCTCCTCCTTGTAGATGAAAGGAGCAATGATAGAAAAGCTGAATGAGTCTATGCCCCCCTCCCCCGCAAAAAACCCCCAACCAACCAACCAAAAAAACCCTATAAGCTTTTCTACGGTGATGCAGGCACAAGGATATAAATCTCAGCTCACCAAAAAATGCAACTCAAACACCATGAAGGACATGCATTGTACATCTGCTCACAGCAGAGAGACTGAAAACAGATCCCAAAAATGTCAAGACAGTTGGAAACATGCTAGCTCCAGTGGATGTGTAAAGGGGTCAGCACTTCAGAAGGATGATATATTTTCTGTTCAAGTTCTGTCCGCACCTGGCTGTCGTAGCAGAACCTATATATCATGTGTAACCATATATCAGCTCAATGCAGGATGTCGAGTGGGACTGGGCAAGTCACCACCAGTAAGTATCTAAAACAAGTGATAACAAATGTTCTTTTGCAAGACCAGCCAGTGACCACCAGTAGATGCCTGATCAGGGATATACCCAAAGAGAAAAAGAGAGCTCCTGACTGTGATATTTGGACTGAAGAAACAATAAATCAATTCACCTATGGCCATTCAGTAATAGGGCATCCAGACCACAACCCACTAGCCACAATCATGGCAAATTCCCTTCTTAGTGTTCCAAATAGATCGAAGCACATGTTGATTTGTCTCCAGCACTACCAGGTAGAGATCAGATATTGTCCAGGACAATTACTGGTGTTAGCTATCACCCTGATCAGGGCATACATACCCCACATCAGTGAGTAGGGGGAAGGATGCCAGAACACTGACTTCATTAACAGAGTTGTAAGACTAGAGGAGACCTCATGAGATCTTCTAGTCCAGTCCCCTGCACTCAAGGCAGGACTAAATATTATTTAGATCATTCCTGGCAGACATTTTTAAGACATTGCCTGCTCTTAAAAATCTCGTGTGATGGAGATTCCACAACCTCCCTAGGCAATTTATTCTATTACTTAACTTCCCTGGCAGTCCAACCTAAACCACCCTTGCTGAAACTTAAGCCCCATTGTTTCTTATCCTCTCCTCAGAGGTTAATGAGAACATTTTTTCTCCCTCCTCCTTATAACAACCTTTTATGCACTCAAAAACTGTTATGTACCCTCTCAATCTTCTCTTCTCCAGACTAAACAAGCCCATTTTTTAAAAATCTTCCCTCATAGGTCATGTTTTCTCATTTTTGTTGCTCTTCTCTGGATTTCTCCAATTTGTCTACATCTTTCCTGATGCACGCGGAACTGGACATAATACTCCAGCTGAGGCCTAATTAGAATGGAGTAGATTTACTTCTTGTGTCTTGCTTGCAGTACTCATGCTAATACATCATAGAATTATGTTTGCTCTTTTTTTTGCAACAATGTTACACTGTTGACTCGTATTTTGTTTGTGATCCGCTATGACCCCAATATTCCTTTCTGCAGTACGCCTATCTAGGCAGTCATTTCCCATTTTGAGTGTGTGCAACTGATTGTTCCTTCCTAAGTGGAGTACTTTGCATTTGTCCTTATTAAATTCTGTCTTATTATTTCAGACCATTTGTACATTTGTCCAGAGAATTTTCAGTTTTAATCCTATCTTCCAAACATGCTGCACTATCTCCCAGTTTTAACAGCGAAGCTGATAGAAATAAAAAAGGCTACAGAAAGGGACATCCAATTACAGGCAATCAACAGAGCAATATTATCAAAATGTCCAGAAGACAAAAGCCAAGTACTGGTAGCTCCATAAACTTATTTTCAAATTATTAGCTGAAACTGCAGGATAGAATCCAATTTTGAAGAAAGAGAGCTATTATCACCACCTCATTATGTAAGGAAGTTTTGCAAAAAAATATGTGCCTTACATCTGAGAATTGTGTTAAATTGGGGATAGGCCATGTGCCAAAGGTTGCCAATCAGGGAAATCTGCTGATGGGCCGGGATGGTTTGTTTACCTGAGGAGACCAAACTGTCTCAAAGACTATGTAACCAGCTGAATCTGTGGTAACTATAAGACTTCAACTGGGCTATGTGCTAGTAACCTTGGGCTGAAGGAGCATTGGCTGGGGATCTGGGCATCTGGCAACTATCTGTCTGGAATGTTTACTTTAAAATAGGGCAGATGTATCATGATCAGTAGAACTGGAGTCAGAAGGCCAATGTTTCCTGGAGACACTGTTTTTGAGGGGGCACCAAATGAACAAGGAACATGAGGAGTTAGATTGGAAGCAACTCATTCACATGGTTGGGCAGTCTACAGGATTTATTAAAGTTCCACTTGTTCAATTTAATCTGCATTCAGCATCACTTTCACAAGTGAAATACGTTTTTCTTTCAGCACATTCACTCTTATACCTCTAGTGTGTCAATGATGCTAGCTTCAGTAGTACCCCATATGCCCGCTTATCATACAACCTTCTTGCATTTTTGACACTCTCTCCATATAAATTGAATGACTTTTCTGCTCTGGTCTGCAAAGACATGACATGATCTCTCCATATTAGGGGCTGAAACCTGAAAGATGTTGATTTCCAGGGAGGGAAAGGCACTCAGCATCTCGTAGGATCAAGCTCTGGAGTCTTTCCTCAAGATCAGCTTCCTACACAGAGCCTGTAATAAATTACTCAGCTAAGACATTTATTTATGGCATTTTAAAAAATGCTTAATTTTCTTGTGCACTGATCTTTACTATGTAACTGTATTAGCTTACTGATATTAACTCTATCCATTCTGCCTCTTCCCTATACCCTTCTGATATCATCTCTGATATTAGGATCTAAGCTCCTCAGAGCTAGAATTGTCATCTTATCTGCAGTATGAGATCCAGAATATAATTCTGAGTACATAAGAAATTAACAGCAACATCATTGTTCATAATACTTTACCACAGCTGTCTTTCATCAAGCTACCCATTTGAAAACATCAGTCTAAGTAATTTGCTCAGTCTCAGATAGCAAGTAAGTCATAGAATCAAAAATAAAACCCTGGAGTCCTGTTCTCCCAGAACCTGTGTCTAATGACTAGGCAATACTATAAATGCAATATATTTCCCTCAAAGAAAGCTTTTACATTTTTAATTTAGATCCAATGAAATTGCTGTTACTTTAGGAATCAACTTCTCATTTGAAAAAAATATAAATTATTTTTTAAGTCCCCATTCTGTTTCCCAAAGTAAATAGCAGTGGGTCTTTAAAGGACCTTCTATTCAGGGTAAATGAAAAAAGAGCTCCATTTCAAAGCAGCTCTTTAGTATCTGTGATTAATTAGTGTGAAGAATAATGAGGTGGCTGAGACCAGAGTACCAATTCTTAAATTGATTGTCTGAGTTCTTGAATTAATAAAATCCAATTATTCTCTTTTGTAATCAGGACAAAGTTTATTTGTATCTCCTTTTTAATAAGCTTGCTAATGATATGAGAAGGTAAACAAAACAAACTAATTGTAAAGGAATACAAAGTTCAATTAAATCTCCAAACCCTGCCAAACAACCCTTGTATACGGATTAGTACAATATCCTTATTCATGCATAGACCACAAACCAAGCTAATGGACATTTGTTTCCCACATACTTTTTTATACAGATAAAATGTTTTTGTGCTAAATTATTAATATTATTATTAGTTGGCTGAATTATGTATATGTGTCTAGGTGACAATGTCCAAAAACACCATAGCTGGAGGCCACTAGTTCATGAATTATTTCAACATATATGGTTGAGGGTTACAACATTACCTTACACATGTGGATGAGGGTTAACAATGAATTAAGATGTTCCTTAGATGGTGCATTAAGACTATTCCTTGGAATGGAGGCCCAGCAGTCTGAGTCAGGCAAATATATCCATTTGAAAAAAGCAAGGGCAGAATTCAGTTCTGATGTAAACAGAAGCAACTCCATTAATTTCACTTTGCTTATAGCAAAGACTAAATTTGGTCTCAGGGGTCCACACAGGGTCATAAAGTGGCAGTAAACAGGAGGAAGTGTCTGTTTCAGGTAGAAAAACTAGGATGAAAGGTTTTCTTTTGCGGGGAGGGAGGATACTAGACCAAGTAATAAAGGGAGAAGCATTGAGGGTAGAGTGTACTACCTTTTGGGGACGGGCATCCTTTTAATCTTAATCCACTGTTGAAAATGAAAGCTAATTTTCAGGTGGATGACTTTTGGAGACTGGGAGAAAGAATTAGATGTTCGTCAGATATGTAGCAGGTGGCTTTTGTAGGTAAGGGATGAAAAGTGGGATGTGTTTTCTCCTTAGTAGCTGGAAGAAGGATTCTGAAGCTTTCCATAGAATAGGGATAACAGGAAGCATTATGCAACTGGGAGGGAGGAAAATAATGTTTTAAAATTTACACATTGCTACATGTTTATATCACAGACGGCAGGTCCAGGAATGATTCTTGCGCTTGGAGCAGAAGGTAGTGAGTTTTGCCATGACCCTCAGTTCCTGTGGGAGTTAATTTCACAGTCTCAGACCAGTCCCCAAGAAAGTTCTCTCCTGCACACATGAGCCTTACCCTTGTAAAATGGTGAAAGGGTTATAGATATATCATTATTTTCAGTGGCTCAGGGCAATTCAGTGAAAATACTCAACCTCATGCATACAGCAGGGGATTCTTGTACCCTTCAGCTGTCATAACGCATTGGAAGGAATACACACAATCCTCCCCACAACAGTAAATGATCTTCCAGTATTCATTTTTCTATAATATTTTTATTTTATTTATATGAAATCTATTTATTTCTTATTTAAGGGCACTAACTTGAGTTTTATTGGTGAGGCCTATGCATTTGTGGCAGGAAGGGATGCTCAGTTACCCCTTGCTGTTCAGATGAGAAATGACATTGGCTGTAGCAATGTCATCTCTTTGACATAAAAGGATATAAAATTGGGGGAGAGGAGGAATGTGTTCCTAAAGAGTGTTATAAACAGGATTAAATTTTTGTTGTTGTTTCAAAAATGATAAAAATCTGTGTGCCTTCTGTTTACCAAAAGGAAAGCAATAAACAGGCTCTTTGTAGGATTCAGCTGCATGAGCAGTAGCTAGGTGTGAATTATTAATAGCAAAAATCAAATCCTAATAATACTTCTATAATGCTTTAATTTGTGGGTCTCAGAACTTTACAAGCAACTGTTTTTCTTAAGACTCACAATGGCGGTGTGAGATACAGTAGTTTCCATCACAAAGAGAACAGCTACCAGAAGTCACCAGATAGCTGTATCTGAGATAATGTGGCTAGTTACTAGTTTAAATTTCATTATTATTTAACAGAAGTGTACAAAGACAATCAGGGCCCCATTGTAATATGTGTTGTACTCACACATATTGAGACAGAGTGCCTTCCCCATAGGTTTACAATTTATAGTTACAGCCCTGAAAACATGTTTAACTTTGATATCAGTAGCTCCATTTAATTGAAACTGCATAAATATAGGCACCTGCAGAAGTGTTTCCAGGACTGAGATCTAAACAGACAATACAGAAAAAGGGTGTATGAAATAAGTATTATTAGCCCTATTTTACAGTTGGGGATATGAGGCACAGAGAAATAGTGATTTGTCCAAGTTCACACAGTGAGTCAGTGATACAGCATAGAACTCAGGTTTTCTGATGCTCAATGCTTTTGCTGTAATCACTGTATAAAATGTGTCCTTTGAATCTTTTGTCCTATTTCTGTACTGCAGGCCTACATTTAAAAGTGCCTGTGGTTAAATACATCTACAAACACACCCACCCACTCACACTTTTTTTTTTTGGAAGACAAACATTAAAAACTTGTAGTGCTTGTAAAGTATGTTCACCAGATCATCTTCTATATAAAAAGGCAGAAATAGTTTTCAGTATAACCTAAAGAAGGATAACAACAGCAGACACTTTAGTTTGCCCTTGCGTCCTCTATGTCTTTATTAATCTGTAGATTGTAGAAGGTGATTTTGTTGTTGCTCCTACCTATTTGACTCATGAATAAATTCATTCCTGTTTCACCACTTTCTCTGATATGGAAATGGTGAGGTTTTGAAGGTGTTACAAATATACAGCCCTAATGCCTCACTGATCACTCAGACTCCATAGCAAAAAATACATAATCCTAAACAGAGATGGAGTGATAGCAAGCTGGAAGATATTGCTGTTGCTAAGTTTAATAAAATAAGATTGACATGCCTGGATTTATCATGGCCAAGATCACATTCTTACAACAATCCAAAATGACACACAGTGAAAATCATTACTTGCGTGCAGAACTCAGAGACTCAGCGCTCAATGCAGCAAAAATTCTCTCACTCTGGAACACAAATGAACCACCTTCTGTAGTGCAAATCCTGCCTTACAGTCAGACCACATGCCTTTCATCCTTTGATGGCAATTCAGAGACAATTTGTAATCCGTTATTTGCACACCTGTGGACAATACTTCTCATACTGTTCATTCAAACACAAGCCATTCATTATTGCAGCATTAGTCCAGGTTGCATTAGTCTAGGACACAATCTTGTTCTTCAGTTCTTCAGTGTCAATGCAGGTATCTGAATCTTAGGGGGATTATGAAAGACTGCAGTACCCAGGAATATAGTAAATACTTTAAAATCATGTTTTGAACATAAGTTCATGAAGGGAAATAAGGACATTCCTCTTGTTTTTCTCTCTGTCCTTGCTCTATTTCATTGTATTGTTTCTCACTGTCATCAATGTGTGATTTTTGCAAAGATGGGCAATGCTCCATATAGTACTTTTCAGGCAACAAATGAAATCCCTCTCTTAGTAAGGAAAATGATCCTACCTCTCCCACCAGATTCTTAATTCAACTGCCACATGCAGTTGCAAATAACACTAACTGCTGCTGAACAAACCAACCCAGGAATTAAAGGGTTTGCTTGGACTCTGAGTGGCAGAGATATGAAAGGAAGAGAAATCTGAGATTTCAAACTACCAAACCACTGACCAATACAGTATTCAACAAACTTGCTTTTGTTCTAATTTAATAACAAGTTTTAGGGCCAAATCTTAGTTCCACTAAAATCAATGGTAAAATTTACCTTCAGTGGGACTAGGTTTTAGCCCTCAGTGTTGTATTAAAGATCTACTGCTATTAATATGCTGTGTACCAGATCTTCATCTTGTGTACACTGGACCTCTGTAGACTTCAATTACACAGATTTTTACTAGCTGACATTCTGGCCTTACCTATAATTGAGAATGGGCTCAAAATAGGTCCAAATTCTTCCTCACATAGGCACTCTAATTTACTGGATTAACTTTTCAACTTCAAAATATTTCGTAGGCAATAGTCCATTGAATTTGTTCATCAAACTAATTTCAAACAGATATTATACAGTACCTACCTTTTATCAGACAAATTAATTCCCCCTCCCCCAAAAATCTTTTGAGTTCAGTTTTCATTGCTATCCTATTGTTTTTAGGATCATAAAACATGCAGAAATAACATCATATGAGCATAGGACTGGAAGGGAACTCCTGAGTCATCAAGTCCTGGTCCCTGCTCTCTCAAACAACCCCCAAAAATGTATCAAGATCTATTTTAAAACCAGTAAGATTTCTTGCCCCCCTACGCTTATTGGAAGGCTGTTTCAGAATCTCACATTTCTGATGGTTATAAACTTCTTCTAATTTCCAGCCTAAATTTACTCCTGGACAGATCTGGGGTTGTAAATATACATATCACATTTTTATTCCTTAATATTTGATGGCCATATTTTAGAAATTAAACTCTAACTTTTAGACAAACCGAAATTTGATTCCCATTATAAAATGGTTGCCAAAGTAAAAAAAAATAAATACAAAGACAGCCAAGTCATTAATTATTTTATTGATTCTTTATATAAAATTATCTGCAGAGGGCATTTACTTGATGACAGTCTTAGAATCCTCATTTCATTGAAATGTTTATTTTCTAGGAGGATAACCATTATTATTGTTGATATTTCAATAAGCATCATAGGTGATTTGATAGACTGCAGTATTGAAAATAACTATGTATCACTTGAATTCAAACTAAAAGCATCCCTACCTTGGAAAAAAAACAACAACAAATGACTATTTCAATATGAATGTAATAATGCAAATTTGCGTAGGGGTACAGTATTTGGTTTGTGGGATGATATTTACAAATGGCTTAAAAGTAGCATTAATCTTCAAATCCCCATTTCTTTTTTTCCATTTCTTGTAGTTTATTTGAGTGATGAATTAGGTTAATGGATCCCTGAGTTTTGTACTGTATGTGGAAAAGAGGGAAGAAAGAACATAGCTGTATGTTCCAAAGTGTTTTGATACTTATTTTTAAACACAGATAAAACTGGGGATGGATGAACTGATTTGGAAGTAGTAGATAATCCAAAGCTTCTCTTGCCTTAGCCTTCATTCAGTTTGAGTAAACCTGTGTTTTGCGCAAAATAGGTTGTATTGCCCTCATTTATTTTATGTTGGTTTTACTGTTTTTGATTATCATATACCTCTGCTTCTGGTCTCTGGCTGAATTCCGAAGTGCCTAACTTGTTACATAGAAACGACCATACTGGGTTAGACCAAAGGTCCATTTAACACAGTATCCTATCTTCCAACAGTGGCCCATGCCAAGTGCCCCAGAGGGAATGAACAGAACAGGTAATCATAAAGTGATGCATCTCCTGTCATCAGTTCCCATCTTCTGGCAAACAGAAGCCAGGGACACCATCCCTGCCCACCCTGGCTAATAGCCATTCATGGACCTATCCTCCATGAAATTATCTAGTTCTTTTTTGAACTCTGTTATAGTCTTGGCCTTCACAACATATTTTGGCAAGCCATTCCACAGGTTGACTGTGCATTGTGTAAAAAAAAAAAATTCCCTTTGTTTGTTTTAAACCTACTGCCCCTAGTCCTTGGTTTATGAGAAGTAACTAACACTTCCTTATTTACTTTCTCCAAACCAGTCATGAGTTTACAGACCTCAATCATATCCCCCCTTAGCTGTCTCTTATTCAAGCTGAAAAGTCCCAGTCTTATTAATCTCTCCTCATATGACAGCCATTCCTTACCCCTAATCATTTTTGTTACCTTTTTCTGAACCTTTTTCCAATTCCAATAGATCTTTTTTTCGGATGGGGCGACTACATCTTCACACAGTATTCAAGATGTGGGTGTACCATGGATTTATATAGAAGGAATATGGTATTTTCTGTCTTAATATCTATCAGAATATATCTATCAGAACCTCTATCTATCCATCAATCAGAATACCTATCAGAACCACAAAAAAGCAAGAATTGGCAATACTCAGTCATCAAACATTTTGAGATCTGGCCATCATTGGTTAAAACTCAGACCATAGTGTAATCTGTTGGTTTTTGTTTATGTGAATGACTTCCTTGTATGGGATGTAACCAGATCCACTCATCAGTGCACTATCTTGTTGATGTTTCATCCTATATCATTTGGCCGTTAAAGAAGAATGAAGTAGTGTTGAAGTCAATATAGATTTACGCCAGCTGAGAATATGACCCATAGGCTGTAATGCTACTGCTAGCTAATGGAGATTTCCCTTTAGTTTAAGATGATAATTAGTAATCATACTTTGAGATCTACAGATGACAAGCTTTGTACAACAGCAAAGTAGTTTACAAAGGAAGTATTTGTATTCTCATTTTGCATCCAAGGAAATTGAGGCACAGAACTGAAATGACTTACCCAAGGACCTACAATGAGTCAGTGACAGAACCTGAACCAAGAAAAGAACCCAGGGCTTCTTTTTCCCATGCTGTTGTCTTTTCTCTTGAACCACAGTCTCACTTATAAGTACTAATCTATTTTCCCCATGCTGTATGCCTATGGCCACCCAATGTGTGTATGTGGCCATGCATCATTGAAATAGGCTCAAAGTTAATGACACCTTTGGAATAGTGATGCAATTAGTGCAGAAATATTCACAAACCACCATTAATAACGTCAATGCCACATTTTCCCTTTGTGTGGAGTTCTGGCGATTTATAAGCATATCTGACAAATGCATCAACCACTTAACTGACTCATTATTCAAAATTCCATACTGTTTCTTCTCCTCTGTTATCTGCATGAGTTAAATGAATCGCTGACAAAGGAATATATCATTTGTTAACTTTAATAACTCTTTAATTCCTTTGAGCTTTGCTCTGAGTCTACTTGTTTATGGTCAATAGGCCACTGAACAGTGCTTAATTTGTAATGAAAGAGGTGTCAGGGCTCAAGTTTTGTTGTTTTTTTTTTACTTTCACAACTGCTGCAGCAAGCACAGAGGTGCCCAGGGCTATGAAATGCCAAGCCTAGAGGTGCTAGGTCTCAGCCGTTGCAAGCCCTGGCACAAATTAAGCACAGCCATTGAAGAGGATGTTGAAACCTCAGATTCTAGGGAGCTGTGATTCAAATGTGGTAAAGGTGACAGTGTTGGAGTTAGGACAGGCTATAAGAGATAGTAACTGGAAAGAAATGCAGATAATGCAACATCTTTATTATGGTAGTGCCTATAGACCACCATGTGTGAGAACCCATTGTGCTAGGCACTGTACAAACACAGAGCAGTAGGTGGCCCCTACTTCAAATAATGTGTCATCTAAATAGACCAGACAGACACAGGTGCGAGAAGGGCTATTACATAGTGAACAATGGAATTATAGCAACTGGCATGGTCGTTTCAGAATTTGGTCGGGGGGAGGTAAGGTGAATGGGAGGGGAGTTAGTTAGGGAGATAACCTAAATATAAAGGAAAGGAAAGGAGGTGAGTGGGAGAGGGCAGGGTAAGAGGGGCACGTGTACAGTGAAGTTGAGATGAAGTGGCTGGGGATAGGAAGGGTTGGGCTAAGGAAGTCCTGTCAAATCCCTAGAAAATTCTCTAAATGGTAGTGTGACTAGATGTGTGAAAAATCAGGGCATGGGTCAGTGTAATAGGCACCTATATGAGACAAAGCCCCAGATATTGGAACTGTCCCTATAAAACTGGGACATCTGGCCAAAGGATCAAAGGTCCCTACTTTGACTGTCTCTGCTCCTACCAGATAGACTCTCTAGAACTGGCTGGTTCCTCTCTGTGGTCCACATGACAGTCAGGAGGGGAGGTTATTCATCCATTAGCAAAACTTTCACATGTCCTCTCATCAGGGCTCGGCTCCAATCCACACTGGATACTGACTTCAAGGCTCAGCCCCCAAGTGGGCAGAATTTCGCAACAGTTGCTATGGCTACAGCAACCCTGAAGCTGCAGAGAAGCAGCTGTGGAATGGATCCACAGCTATTGCATAACCCTATAAGCAAGAGTGAAGCCAGTGCAAGCATTTCCCCTCAGGCAGCCCATTTACAATTTGTATTCACTAAAAAAATTAAGTTGTATTAGAAATGTCCTTAAGGAGTCATATTAATGCTACTTTAAAGACAGGATTGAACCATTGTGTTATTCCTTTAAACAAGCTTGACTGTATCAACACTCTCTGTGTTGTTATTGTCAGCACAAAAAACCACAACATCATAAGCATCAGAATTATGTTAGTATGAGTCAGCAATTCAGACTGGAATTTCCAGTAACACACTCCATGACAAGCATTATACCCATGCCAGGTGCTGTCCCATGACAGCCCCTCAAAAATATCCCAGACTGTAACATTTGCTGTAGACTCAGCTGCAGTGAAATGTGATAGTTTATTAAATCTGTTCTATGTTCTAAATTATCCTTTTTCTCCAAGCTTTAGGCAGCTGAGCCATTTGACATTTTTATTGTAAATTCAAGGAGTATAAAAATAATAGAATCTTATATTCTCTAGCCAATATACTCTGAAATCATTTTCTCTGTGTCGATGATAAACCTGAATAAAAAATGCCTGACATGCACCAGAACTTCCTCATATCTATACCCACTTCCTTTTCTTATTCTCTGTGGAGACAGTTGCAGATCCTCCCATTTGGACTTATATATATAACCCACATGCTTTCATTGCAGTGTTTAGTAGTGTAACTCTTCTACCATCTGTTAATGGAAGCAAAAAAGGGTCAGGTTCAATTTTCCAGGTGTTTCCTTAAAGGCTTAACTATCACAAGCTCAAGCTCCTACCTAGAAATCTGGGAAACCATATATACTACCCTAGTTGCCCTTGATGGGCAATACTTCCCCATGAACAAGCACTGAGTCCTCTCAGAGGGTGATAAAAAGAGGTGGAGGGAACAGAAGTAATTTGGGAAAACCAGCAATTAATAAATTAACAAATTCTATGAGGTAAGGCTTACACATGCTCAGGGTGCCTTAACCATAGTCCCAACTCCAGTTCTCTTGGCAACAATGAGTAGCTATTGTATTCCAGCCACCTCTCTCCCCTCCAGTTCCCCACTCCCTACTGGATGTCCTGGACTGGAAAAGTCTAAGGATGCTGGAAGGCCAGGCTCCCTGGGATGTTCTTCTACCTGCTTCATCTGTGGTGATTCAGCTTTAATTGGTAGGTAGGTAGGCCTTCAGCTGAGTCCCTTAGATAGGCTCCTCCTCTCTCCATCGTTTCAGTCCAAGATGCCTCAACTATGCTCCAGCCACCCCCACCACTCTGTATTGTCTATCACCTTGAAGCTGCTGCTGCTGCCACTCTGTGTCATCTGCTGCCTCAAAGTGCACTGCTCTGTGCTGTTTTGTCTGAAAGTCAGCTGTCTTCTGTCCATTAGTGGGAAGCAGTCTCAGCTCAGCCTAGCTTTTAGAGAGAAATCAGTGATATATAGGACATCTGATAGAGTGTTCACTACCCAAAGACAAGAGAGATAGGAACCTTTTCCACCACATTATTTTTCTCTTCTCAGCTGTGTCCAAGCTCCATCGCCCAACTGTGACTGACAGAAGTCATGGTCAGGGTGACCCCAGGCATATTTGATGCCTTGTATTTGCATTTCCCAACAAGATCAGTAGCCATTTTATTGTCCCTTTACTCAAAATTTTAACCCAAATGCCCTAAACTGTCCCATAATTAGATGCAAATAATGTCTAGCCCATTGGGTCAATTCCCTTTACTCTGTAACATACACTAGCAGAAAGTTTCTTCTCCAAAGGAACCCCTGCCCATTTTTAGGCCTTAAGCAGCTCTGGGCTGTTCTTCTACCATTTCACCAACAAGTGACAACAAAGAGCACTTTATTTTCTAAGGCCTGAGGACAGAGGGCTTACAGTAGTGTAAAACAAAGGTGAAAGCAGACAAATGGCTACATAGTTTCATGTTTTAGTGTTTGGGGGCTTTGTGTGCTTGTGGGAGATGGATAGGATGATTCTTCTAGATAAACTTGAATCATCCAGAAATTGTGGTAGTAGGCATGCTCATTAGCTCTTTGAAGTTACTCTGGTCACCTCCATTATGGGAAAGAAGCTTGATAGAACACAACCACTCTTAGGGAATGTCTGGAACCAATGAGAACTCCAGGGGAGAGGAAGAAGTTTGTAAGTAGATGTGGGAGTCAGACTGGAGGACTCAATGAAAAGAGAAGAATAAGGGTATGTTTCATGGATTTTGCTGATTTTGTTGGATTATGCTCCCTCACTCCACTAGAGAAGAAAATGAGAATTTACAGCAAGTTGTACAAATTGCAGACTGTCCTTGAAAAAATTCAAAAGGAGTTTTGAGAAGACAGTGAGACTGTTGACAGTTTCCTAATTTCAAGGATTTGGCCATGCCCTACAGAATTTTTGGACATCATTCCACAGAGACTGAGGTAAACCCTTGCAGGTAAGCATACATCATTATACTTTGCATCATACTGTTAAATATATGCATTTTATTTTGCGTTTTAACTTGTTGTAATAAGTACTAAAACTTGGGGGGCCCTCCTGGATGTGCATACTGTAAACAAGAGTTGTTAGAACATTCATCATAATTTTCTCGAATTATAAGTAAACTGCAGTGTATGTTCTGTTATGCCATGAGAGAGAGTTAAACATTTATCTTTAAACACTTTGTCATTCTTCTCCCAGAGTTTTAAATATGTATAATATAGAGATATATAACTAAAAAAACCTAATCTCTGATCTGAGTCCCAAAAGAGTGGTAAGCTGAGGTTTTGGAAAGGGGAAAGGAACATTATACTTAACAGTAACAGAGTTGCCCATAATTAAAATGCAAAAGAGGCCTGGCCCATTCAGTCAATTCTTGAAGTGATAGAGATGGGAGGAATTTGTTGCAATGCTTTAGTATTAGGTTAAATCACAGGTTTTGAAAAAACATGAATTGCTTGTGTCTAAGTCACAGAATCATTTGATGCATTAGGGAAACTGTTATATGTAGTCATTGGGTGCTTTTGAGAAAGAGGTTGGCACTTGGTCATGTAGAATTTCCCTTCTGGTTACATAAGAGAATTTGTAAAACAAGGTGTCAGGTTACAAACTGGGGGCCTGATTATCCTCTGACAACAGGGTAATTGTTCTTGATATCAATAGAGTTATTCCTGGTGTATACCTGTGTGATAGGAGAATCGGCCCTTTTTCACTGTTGTAGATCGGGGTGGCTAACATGAGCCTGAGCAGGAGCCAGAATTTACCAATGTACATTGCCAAAGAGCCACAGTAATAAGTCAGCAGCCCCCCAAAAGCTCCCCCACCCCATTTCCAGTGACTCCCACCCAACAGTAGCCCTGCTGATCAGCAGTTTTGTGGTGTGCAGGAGAATCAGGCGGGGAGGAGTGAGGGCACAGCAGGCTCAGGGAAGGGAGTGGGAAGGGATGGAGTGGGGGCAGAGCCAGGGGTTGAGCAGTGAGCACCCCATTCTCCCCCCACGCCCCGCACACTGGAAAATTGGCGCCATCCCCGGAGTCGGTGCCTATACAAGGAGCCACATATTAACTGCAGAAGAGTTGCATGTGGCTCCAGAGCCACAGGTTGGCAACCCCTGTTGTAGATGCTTAACTGTATTATTAAACTACAGAGATTCCAAAAAGTATTCAAGCTTCAGTATGCTTATCTGAACTAAACTGCCAAAACAACTAGACCCCTCCATCACTAATGAATCCCACAAGGTTATGAGCACCAGCAGTCTCCACTGAAAGTCATGAGTTTGCTGAAAGTGCTCAACACCTCCGAACCTTGCAAAATTGGGCTCTGATGCAAAACTCACTTGATCCTCACTGACTACGAGAGGCTATGGATCAGACCATAGGAGCTTATTGTCATGCAGTGAAAATTTAGTTGCAGAAACACACTCCAAGGTTTTGGGTTTTTTTTTCATTTTTCTTGACACTTCATAGGTTTATATTTTTTGTTTGTTTCTTGTGGTGGCTGAGTCCATTGTCTGTGAATTTTGAGATTGTTGTGCATATTTGAACTACACAGACACATGCACAAATACAAATCAACTAGCTCCTGACAAAATAGTCACAATATGCTACATTTCTCCCATAGTTTGAAAGGAAGCACCTGGTGTTCTGGACATATCACACATTCTTCTGGACACCATACATTTATGAAACTTACTATTTATAATTTATATAGAACCAGAAAGTGCACTATGGGCTTTATAGACAAGTAAGAGAACAAGATACTTGACACCTTACAAACAACACATCAGTAAAGAATGGCTTGACTTCTTTCAATTTCAATTGCCCATTTCCCTCCCGCCTCCAATAACCCTTGAATTACCTCCTTTCCTAAGAAAAAAAATCTTAAGTTTCTCTTCTATTGCTTCTATACCTCATTTGTACTTTCTTTCTTCTCTGCCCTTTCACAATATCTTCTGGGCACAGAAAGTATCTGAGAGTAGGTCTGTAACTTTTAAATTAACGACAATATAAGGGCCTACTCCTGGAAGGTGCCATGCACCGTCAGTGCCCACTGAAGAATGATGCTCCAACATCATGATGATAAGCATAGCATGAATGGCTAAATAGCTAGAGATGCTTGGCTTGTTGGAGGGCTAGGATCGGAACACTTATTAATATAGTCCTAAACAATTCTGAAAGTTTATTCTTATAAGTGGTACCGCATAATGGACACTAATGATTGAATTCACCTGAAGATGCCTCAGTTCTCTTTGCCAGGTCTGCATTTGCAGAACATTACTATTAGTAAGTCAATAAAAACTACTGTGATGAGATGCAAAATCTAAGTAGGTGATCTATATAGCACCATACCTGCAATCACCAACTACATTCTTTGCAATAATTGATTCATTTAAATTAACAAGCCAGAGCAGCATATAGCCAAATCGCTCATTAGAACACAGACACAGCCCTCCCATTAAATCGTACCTTCTATAATGGTAAGGAAAATATATGGGTGAGACATAATAACTGCCATGTTCTCTTTTAATTCTATGTCCACCCCTCAAGCTACACATTAAAATTAAAAACCCGATGAAACATTGATGTGTTAACATTTGCTATAAACTGCTCCTTATTAGCAACACAGGCCTTTTTAAACATTTCAGTAAACTTACAAAATTAATAGCGGTTGTGGCACAAGTGAAGGTTTTGTACCACTGTGCCGATGACCAGCTGTTTGGGGAGTTTAAATAGAATATAACTAGTGAATAAGGCTTTTCCTGACTCTCTGAATGAAGGTGCATTTACCCTTGGTTGCCTGATATATCCCTGTGTACACAGATACATATTGTCCCAGTGAAAAGCAAAGACGACATTCCTGATTGAGATTCAGTCTGGAAAAGTTTTGTGCCCTCTCTGTCCCATTGTGGAGCAAGGCAAAATTCAACCCTTAATGTACTTCGTTAAAATAAAGGAATGACTATAAAGACACCATATACTAGCTGTCTCATGATACGTATTTTTAAATTATGTTGTCAGAATAGCCAGGCCAATTATTCAAATATTGATACTGTGAAACACTAGTTGTGGAAAGCCTGAAAACCAGATAAATGTAGTAAAATTTATCAGAGGGGTATAGGAGTCTGACCTTGAAGTTTTTGCACTGATAAAATGCCTATTAACTTCAGGATCAGGCCCCTGCAAGGTAAGATTTACCACAAGTGAATTTCAGCTAAAGCTATGTCATCACACCTCTAGTTTTCTTCAACCAATGGCAGCCTCCCATTTCAACTCATTTGTTAAAACTGCAGTCAGTATGGGTTAGGAAAGTGTAAGCTCAATTCTTGACTGGAGTCTCTCTACTTGTTGGTTAAGCCAGTTTTCCAGACTGGTTGCTAGTTGGCAGTCACAACTATAACCAACAATAAAAATCCCACAGAAATTAACACAGTAACACACTTTGATTTTGAACAGTTATGATCAAAAAAATAAAACAGCTTGAAATATATTCTGCTCCATTTTGTTTGAAAGGAAAGTGAAAAACCTTCTCTTGTCTTAACAAGGCCAGCATTAAAGAACAGAGATTGACAATTATTTTATAGCAGCAATATGCTTTCATTGAATGGATATTGAAATTGACTCGTTTTAAGTTCTGTTCCAAGTAGAGGTGTGTTAGTGCACTTTCTCCATCTATCTGAAAGATTGTTTAGATAGTCTGTCTATAAAACAGCAAACAATTTAGTGGTTGCTTGGCTTTTGTGCTCTGCTTCCCTAGCCTCAAAGGGAAAAAAAAAACATGTATCCTTCGTAATACATAGGCCACCAAGTTAAATGTGTTTTCAGTGTATGGTACTCTGTCCGTACTTGAAACACAAAGCCAAGATGAACCAAAGATAGAATTCCCCTGCCAAATAGATGAAAACACATCTCAGATACAGGAGATCAAAGCAGGGATTAAGAAAGAAAACATGGGGTATGATATAATTTTGAAAGTAGCCAGTCCACTCATTAGCTTTCTGTCAAGAGGTCCAAAAATGGATTGAAGTTGTATTATCCACCAGTCATATCGGTCAGTCATGAATTAGTGTCATTCCAAACATATTAGTTTTGGAAATTCCATCTTCTGGAAGGGAGTGTTGCATGCATGACATCTAAACATGAAGTGAAAATCTAGGTGAAAATATGGGATTGCAGGGCATCTAACTTTCTGTGTATTTAATACCTAAAGAGACATAATGTATTGGGAGCTAGCACAGAACATTTCTATATGACTAGGCTGAAGTGAAACTGATAGTAAAAAGGTGACTTATAGAACTTGCAAATAGTTGATTTTTCAGTTTGGTGCCAATTCCAAAAAATTAAAATTTTCATTTCAGTTCTACCCAAAACTATTTTTTTTCAAAATTTTTGGCAAATTGCAAAGTTGGAAAAACATTTGTTTGGGTTGAACAAAACATTGAGTCTGACCAAAACCAAAATATTTTATTTCAATTTCCAGTGTGTGTTAAACTTATTTTTTTTTTTAAAAAAAATAAAATTGAAGGAAATTTCTAAAATAAAAGTCATTTTTAATAAAAAAAATTGAAATGGATTTTTTAATGATTAAAAATAAATGCTTCAATGTTTTTAACTTTTTTCTGACACATTTGGCAAAATCAACATGAATTCATAAAACCTTTTGGTGTAGCCAAATCTTCATTTATCTCTGAAAAACAAGTTTTGACCCCAACATTTTGCCTTGTTCTGTACCTGTTCAGAATATGAAGATCTGTCCTGTGTCATTTAAATACTTTTAGTTCAGAATGAGATGTAGGCCCTGAATACTGAAGCCCCATTGTGGTATGGAACATGTTCTTTATAAAGAACCAGACACCAAGCTCAGTTTTTACCCAGTTAAACTACAGTGGAGTAGGGAGGGAGTTTAACTAGTGATAACTGGGACAGTGACAGCATAGTAATATATAATCTCTGCCCTATCTATAGGTTTCATAATAAAGCTGTGTCTGTAGAAGTCAGCAGCATGAATAACAAAACATGAATATTTCTCAGGGATTGTTAGACTCAGTGGTGGATTCTGGTTTAAGAATCTAAGTGAAATAAGTTTGTTGGTATCTGCTCAATTCTTGCCACTCCCTATTTATCACAGACTAACTTTTTTGAGAAGATTCCAGAGTTAGAACAGAGATAAACTTTCCAGTCATATTCAACGTGTTGCAACTAACAACGGGTGAACAGCACAAAGTTAGAATTTTCAGCTAAAACTCACATGAGCTACCCATAACTTTGAGTTTGTAAATCTAAAAATCAAATCTGATATTTCTGGTATTTCTATTTACCATTATGTCCAAACTACTTCTGAACATTCAAAAATATCTGTGATATTTCATTACATTCATTTCTATCTGTCTTAAATACTTTCAAGAGCAGAGTCAGACTTACTGGACCTAATGCTCATAAGTGTAACTCAATAGAGCTTGCCTGACTTCAGCCAGTGTTTTCTGGACCATTTACTTGAAAAGAAAAATAAAAAAAAAAGTGAAGACCAAAGCATAGCATGTTGTGTCACAAAATCACGATCAAGATATATGGGATGCAATATGGTGAACCTTTCCAGCCAAGAAGGCTGTTAGCCTGGTTTCCACTGCTTTACATCAATGTGTCATCATTGAAACCAATGCAAACTGAGTGTAAAATGCTTCTATTCTGGTATATCAGCATTTTACTGTTTTACAGGTTCAACTGTTTATACAAGGTCAATGGCACTGGATAATCAGGCCCTGAATATCTGAATGATTTTAAGTCCTTTCATGCCACAAAATATTCATATCTGTGTAATCAACTTCTGACTTCCCTATCAAACACTAACAAAGGGGTGGTGGTGATTGGTGCAGCAGCTTCTGTATTTCTTGCTAGCATTCCAGCTGATTTTATCCATTTATAGCCTTCTTAAACTTTCACATATACTAAAAATCATAGGCAGAAAAAAAATGAAAGGACGGAGGGGAAGATGGATGTAACCAAGAAAAACTGATTTTAAAATAGAAAAGTGTTGGCAAAAATTTCCATATAACTGATTGAACCAGCTGAAAATATTTGGATCTGATGTAATAAGTTAGTTTTAATATACAGCAGAGCTTACAGTGAACTGAAATACCTACTCGATGGATGAAAAAGAACCACATCTCTTGAGCTGAGACTATATCTTATAAGCCATTTGCACAGAGGTAAAATATGTCAGACAAAATAAAACTAGAGATACACATTGCTAAGATCATTATTGCACACACAGTCTTTCTATCAGAACTTTCCCTTAGTGCTAGTTTGGAGTTGAAAGGCTGCAAAGTCATACATTATTTAAACAGAAAACCACTGCACATCAATGAAATGCGCAATTTACTCACAGGTGCCCTTGTTTGCTACTGTTCCAACCTGACTGCTGAAAAACACTTTCAGCTCACTAAGTAGCTGACATTTACAGCTTATAAAGCACTCAGACATATCCTTTTAATAACTCAAGGCAAAGGTTAGGCTTGTATCAAACAGGAGTAGCATAAATCTTACCTTTAGCATAGTGGTTGCTACATTAAATTATTCAAGTTTCCCTCATCTTGTGGCTTGTCTACACTAAGAAGATAATTCAAATTGATGTAGGGTGTGAATTTAAAGCAGAAGAACTGTTCCTGAAAGTTAATACTCTCTGTATGCATGCTCTGATTCCAGAATATGAGTGCCTTATTCTGAATTTGCTTAATCTACTTCCAGCCTAAAGTTAGCATAGGTGATTATATTTACCTTTTGCTAAATTTCTGTTGCCATTTCACATGGATACAGTCTTCTTTTTACCATTCGTTCTAAGCAATCAGTGTCGTGCATTGTTAAACTCCTACTCCATTCCACCCAGGAAATGGCTGTTTTACAATGCCAGGTAAAGTAACTTCTATATATCTCATCAATTCTTAGCAGGGTATTTTGATAATCATTTATCATTTTCAACACACTTGCAGATCAATGATTAAAATTGCTATAAATGTACAAAATTATTGTATTTTATTATTTAAAACATTCATGAAAACTTTTATATTAGTTTTTTTAATGATTTATTTACTATTTTTAAAAAACGGAACCTACATGTAAGGCTTACATTTGACACTGATATTTTAAACTGTTCAGAAGAGGACGACTTATAGGAGAGGATACGTGAAATTTCACAATACCATATAACTTAAGAGATCCAGTCCTCCCTGATTTCTATGTACTTACATGACTAAGTATTGCACATGTGAGTGAAGCCTAAAGCATCAGATGTGTGTTTGATAACTGGAACATTTTCAATAGGATAATGACTGGACATATATGTGTCGCTTGGTTGATGTCTCATCATGCACCTGCTTTATCCAAGAAAATACATCTGCTGCTGTGCCTCATCTGTAAAGTACAGCACCATTTCTGAAACGCTAACAGTCTGCAACAGGGTGTGCTGAGTTAGTTGCTCAAATCCCCACCACTATACGTTAATTGGAACCTGACTGAAACACATGCAACTGGCAAAGGGTGCCAGTTAACTGAGTAGAGATCCACTTGAGGCCTAATTGAGTGGAAGTAACTTCCACTCCATTAGGCCTCAGTTGGGGCCTAGTTGAGTGGAGCATCTGGGACTATATAAGCAGACAGGAAGGAAGTGCTGGGGAAGAGAGTAGGGAACCTGAAGGAAGGGAAGAGTATATAGGACTGGCTGCTGCTAATACAGTATCCTTTCCCATAAGCAAGTGGGGAAGCTGGCTACTGACTGTAAAAAACACTTCAGGTTGTGGCCTGCTGAAGAGATATAATAAAGCACAGTGGTTGTTAAGAACACCTGGAGCTGTGGTGGTCAATTACTGAGGCTGGAAAAGACTCTCAGGGGAACAACCTATGACACAGTCTAGGGACATTGCCAAGACTTGCCACACTAACAAAGACTGCTCTAATCAGGCTTAACGATCCCTATATTTCTGTGATGATTTTACAAGGGTGCTGTGATATATTCCATGTTCATGTACAGAATTCTCACAGAATCAGTTTGTGCCACAAATAAATTCAGATGTCTCTCTTAATATGTGAAAATAATAATACTTCATATATTTTATAACACTTTTCATCTAAGGATCTAAAAACATTTAAATATTAATTAATATATTTTCATGATACCTGTCTATGGTGAATGTGTTATACATTTGGGGGGAACTGAGGCAAATAAAGTGATCAGTGACTGCTGGTAGCAAATATTCCCAATACTCAGTGATGGGGCATTGGATGAGGAGGGCTCTGAGTTACTATAAAGAATTCTTCCCCATGTGCTTGGCTGGTGAGTCTTGCCCACACACTCAGGGTCCAACCTGGCACCATATTTGAGGTTGAGAAGGAATTTTCCCCTGGGTCACATTGGCAGAGATATTTTTTGTCTTCCTTTGCAGCATGGGCACTGGTCACTTGCAGGTTTAAACTAGTGTAACGTGAAGTCTTTAGATCAGGGATGTGCAGCCTGCAACCCATGGACCATGCATGGCCTGTCTGGGTAATCTGCTGGCAGGCCACAAGACAGTGTTTACATTGACCATCTGCAGGCATGGCTGCCCGCAGCTACCAGTGACTGCGTTTCACCATTCTCAGCAAATGGGAGCTGCGGGAAGCATTGTCTGGGAACAACAAACCATGGTCACTGGAAACTGCGGGCAGCCGTGCCTGTGGATGGTTAATGTAAACGCTGGCTTGCGGTCTGACAGCAGGTTACCCTGACAGGCTGCAGGTTGCCCACCAACTCAGCCAGAAGTTATCGGTCTATTACAAGAGTGGGCAGGCAAGGTTCTGTGGCCTTCAAGGAACAGGAGGTCAGACTAGATGATCATAATGATCCCTTTCTAACTTTATATGATGAGCTGGTATTGCAGTCAGGACTAGAAACTAAGAGATTTTGTCCTATGCTCGGCACAAAAGAAAATGCTTTGTGTGTCTTTTTTTCTGCACAATTTATATATTAACTGCTTCTTCTTTAAAGCTAGTGCAAATAATTCAGAAAAGGCAAGGTTTTGTATAACAAATGCAAATCACAAGCTTCAAAATATTAGCTATAAAAGTGTCTCAATCTTTATAAATAAGGCAATGTAAATGTAAATTATTTTTTTCTATATTGTATAATAATGAACATAGTCCAAGGAAAGTCCCTGACATTAAGGAGGCAAAAGAAGCTAATTTTACTAAGCAGGTGTGCTGTAAGGGGGCTTCCAGAGAGTGCACAAATAGAAAAAAAAATAAAGAAAATGTTCAATATAGAGGAGTGAGTCGGAGACAAATACAAACATTTTAATGACACATCATTATAGAAATATTATGTGTACAAATACAGATAATCTGGATATGCTCACTTGGGGTAAATCAAGAATATTTGCACTGAAGTCAATGGACTTATTGTACAGAGATGTAAATAAGGTGTAAATGAGAGGAGAATTAGACCCATAACTTATAACTACAGGCATGTCGCGTCTTGCACGAGGGTTCCCTTCCGCGATTACCATGTAAAGCAGAAACCGCGTATAGCCAGAACCCATTCACTTCAATGGCAGGTGAAATCGTGCCCCCTACAGGAAGTTTTTTAAAAAAATCCCCCCCCCAATTTTTGGCCGACCACATAAAGCGGAAATCGCGTATGTTAAATACGCCTAAGAAGCGACATGCCTGTACTGATGTGTTGCAGTTACAAAATTCATAGCTGAGTCCAAACTTTCCCAAAGTTTCTGTGTGGTTGAGTCAGCTTCTGCTGACCCCAAGCTGATATATAGGCTAATTCTCCCTGGACATGTCTCTGTGTTGTGTATACCTTCATCCACACTACTCCACGTATCTGGAACAGCTTCTCAGTTAAAATACTGGTAACATTAAGTCAAGCTTTCACTCTCGTCTTAAAACCCATCTGTTCGCAAATGCTTTGCAGATAAAATGGCAAACTGCCACTCTGTATTTGTATTGAATTGTTTTCTATAGTTCTTGCTGGTGCCCTCAGATTGTTAGTCTTTCAGGGCTGTGAACCATTCATTTCTATCACTGCTCTCCTGCTGTACAGTGTTATGTAAACATAATGCATTGCATAAATAATACATAATGAATTATGATGTAATGGGTGAATATCTCCCAGTGAAATTCCTAAAATCACAGAAGTGACAAAGAGTCCTGTGGCACCTTAAAGACTAACTTAAAAAATTTTTTAGAGCATAAGCTTTTGTGGGCTAATACCCACTTCGTCGGATTAGACCACGAAAGCTTATGCTCTAAAAAAAAATTTTAGTTACTCTTTAAGGTGCCACAGGACTCTCTATCACTTCTGCAATTCCAGACTAACACGGCTACCCCTCTGATTCCTAAAATCACAATTATCCACACATGAAACCAAAGATTTTCATAGTATTTTAACAAATACAAAATCAGAAATATATTCTTGGTGGTTTCTAAAATCTTGTCACCTGATCAGGGTGCTTCACAGTTTCCTAACAACCAGTTACTGAGATGAAAATAGGAGACAGACTTATTGAAAGTCTCTGGGTAAGGATAAAAGAGGTAAAAAACAAGGGTGAGGTCATTGTAGGGGTCTACTTCAGAACACCTGAACAGGTAGAAGACGTGGATGAAGCTTTTTTTAAACAGCTAACAAAATCATCTAAAAGCACAGGACTGGTGGTGATGGGGGACTTCAACTACCCAGACTTCTGTTGGGTAAACAATACAGCACGGCACATATTATCCAGTAAGTTTGTGGAATGTATTAAAGATTTTTTTTTTAATTTCAGAAGATGAAGACCGCTTCTAGGGGAGATGCTGTTCTAGATTTGATTTTGAAAAACAGGGAGGAACTGGTTGTGAATTTGAAAGTGGAAGGCAGCTTGAGTGAAAGTGATCACGGAATGATAGAGTTCCTGATTCTATGGAATGATGGAGGGAGAACTGCAAAATAAAGACAATGGATTTCATGGAGGCAGACTTTAGCAAACTCAGGGAGTTGGTAGGTAAGATCCTATGGGAAGCAAATCTAAGGAAAAAACAATTGAAGACACTTGGTAGTTTTTCAAAGAGACATTATTAAGGGCACAAGAGAAAACAATCCCACAGTGTAGGAAAGACAGAAACTAGTGCAAGAGACCACCCTCCCTTAATCAGGAGATCTTCAGTGATCTAAAAATCAAAAGAGTCCCACAAAACATGGAAACTAGGTCAAATTACAAAGGATGAATATAAACAAATAGCACAGGTATAGAGGGACAAAAATGAAAAGGGCAAAGCACAAAACAGGATCAAACTAGCTAAAGACATAGAGGGTAACAAGAAAACATTCTACAAGTTAAAAATTACTTGGACAAATTAAGTTAAAAATTACTTGGACAAATTAGATGTCTTCAACTCAACAGGGCCTGATAAAATGCATCCTATGATACTTGAGTTGCTGACCGAGGAAATATCTGAGCAGTTAGCGATTATCTTTGAGAAGACATGGCAGACAAGAGAGATTCCATAAGGCTGGAAAAAGGCAAATATAGTACCCATTTATCAAAAGGCAAATAAGGACAACCCAGGAAATTACAGACCAGTCAGCTTAACTTCTTTACCCAGAAAGGTAATGGAGCAAATAATTAAGCAATCAATTTGCAAACATAAAGAAGTTAATAAGGTGATAAGTAGCAGTCAGCATGGATTTGTCAAGAACAAGTCATGTCAAATCAACCTGATATCTTTCTTTGACAGGCTAACAAGCCTTGTGGAGGAGGGGAAGTGGTAGATGTGGTATATCTTGATTTTAGCAAATCTTTTGATACTGTCCCACATGACCTTCTCATAAATAAACTAGAAATGCAACCTAGATGGAGCTACTATAAGGTGGGTGCAAAACTGGTTGGAAAACCATTTCCAGAATGTAGTTATCAGTGGTTCAGAGTCATGCTGGAAGAGCATAATAAGTGGGGTCCCGCACAGATGAATTCTGGGGGCAGTTCTGTTCAATATCTTCACCAGTGATTTAGATAATGGCACACAGAATACAATTGTAAATTTTGCAGACGATACCACGTGGGGAGGGATTGCAAGTGCTTTGGAGGATAGGATTGAAATTCAAAATGATCTGGACAACCTGCAAAAATGGTCTGAAGTAAATAGGGTGAAATTCAATAAGGACAAACACCAAGTACTCAAGTTAGGAAGGAATAATCAGTTGCACACATACAAAATGAGAAATGACTGTCTAGGAAGGAGTACTGTGGAAAGGGATCTGGGCATCATAGTGGACCACAAACTAAATATGAGTCAACAGTGTAATGCTGTTGCAAATAAAGTGAACATCATTCTGGAATGTATTAGCAGAAGTGTTCTAAGCAAGACATGAGAAGTAACTCTTCTGCTCTACTCTGCTCTGATTAGTCCTCAACTGGAATATTGTGTTCAGTTCTGGGTGCCACTTTTCAGGAAGGATGTGGACAAATTGAGAGTCCAGAGAAGAGCAACAAAAATGATTAAAGGTGTAGAAAATATGACCTATGAGGAAAGATTGAAAAAAAATAGGTTTGTTTAGTGTGGAAAAGAGAAGACTGAGAGAGGGCATGATAACAGTTTTCAAGTATATAACAAGTTGTTACAAGGAGGAAGAAGAAAAATTGTTTTTCTTAAAATATGAGGATAGGACAAGAACCAATGGGCTAAAATTGCATCAAGGAAGGTTTATGTTGGACATTAGGACATATTTTCTGTCAGGGTGGTTAAGCACTGGAATAAATTGCCTGGGGAGGTTGTGGAATCTCCATCATTGGAGATTTTTAAGAGTAGGTTAGACAAACACCTGTCAGGAATGGTTTAGATAATTAGTCCTGCCATGAGTGCAGGAGACTGGACCTCTCAAGTCCTTTCCAGTTCTATGATTCTTTGTTTGGGACTTTGTTACAAAATAGCTGCCAACAGCAACTGCATCTTCAGTGAACTTTGCTTAGCAAGTGTTAGGCCTCATGCTCAAGGCAACTTTTGGAGACTCTGAAATATAACTTATGTCTTTCCCAGCATATCCTATCTCAGAAAAAAACAGATTGTGTAAGGCTCAAGAGTGAGAGTGTGAGCTGTTGCTGATGGCAAAATGACTGCATGCAAGCAAACAACTTCATTTCAATGCCACTTGTTCAACTCATTACAACTCAAGGCATTTAAAGTTATCTTGAGCATAACAAGCACTATGTAAAAATGAATTTTCTTCTATTTGTGTCTTTACCTTTGTCAATCTTTGCCTTTTAGGCAAATATACCCTGATGTTAATCTAAAGTGTGCCTCTCTCTTGTCATCCATGTAATCTGTTGAATACAGCAAGAATTCTATTAATATTCATATGAAACTCCTATTCAAAAAAGAAAAAAAAAGATAAAAATGTATATTCAGGTTCTAGTCTAGTTTTGAAAGCATACAGATTTGGATTGTTTGGTTTGAATTTACATTATAAATACAACATGAGATGCAATTGGACATTTTTAGATGAGGATAAATATGAGGGGTTTTTGTTTGTTTTGGGGATAATTCAGTATACCTATTTGCTTCCACTTTATACTTGCCTTACTTTTACAAACATCGCTACTGACTTCTGTGACACTACTCATATAAGTAAGGTTGGCAGCATTTGCCCTGTTAATGATAATGACCACCAACTTTTTTAATTTTCAAATCATGGTATATATTTATAACCCTCTTAGAAATTGCTTTTATTCATGTTGCAGCATAGGTGTCATTTGGAGGACATACAGATCCTACTAAAACCAAAGAATGAAACACTAATATATGTAATGTAACTCCAGAGTAACAAAGGAATTAAAGTCAAACATACTGTCATTTAGGTAACTTCAGTAAGACAATAGTTGAAAAGCAGTTTTTTTCACTTGTCAGTTACTTGCCTAAATCTTAATGTCTCTTATTTTAATCATCCTGATTGTAACGGAAACTGTGGTCACTCAACATATTCATGACACTTAGTAAACCACAAACCCAGTTTCATTTTATAGTTTGACAACAAACATGAAACCAGGTTAACTTCCCAGTTTGTGGCTTGAATCATGACCATTTCTGATGGCCAATAACTAAGGAAATTAAAAAAATACACATAGGTGAACCCCTACTACTTTATTGCATTGACCATATGTGATAAACAAATTGTGATGATAAGGCTAATATAATGCGTTTACTGTCATTCTTGAATAATGTAATCAGTGCAAAGTTGTGCTAATAAAACTTTATAGCCCTCTTGCAAACAGATATTCCCCTTATACTGAAGCTTAGTTCAGTATATAAAAATCATAAACATAAACACAGTTTTGATTTATTTAATTCTGTTCTAGTGCAAACTGTATAATTTGTGATATATTTAAGTTAATTTGCTCCTTTAATGCACATCAAACTATATTGCACCAAATGTGTTTTCTTTATTCATAGTTTATAGTGAGAAAGATGCAGCAAGAGTATAATGTTAGACGTTGCCCTGGAGGTCCCCAGAAAGGCATGTTAAAGACCATGCAAAGTTTGGGTCCAAAAGTGACAAGTTTTGTAATAATTAAAAAAAAAGTTATCTAAGAATTTTCTAGAGTCCCTTAAAGTATATAATAAGTGAAGAGGAAATGCACTTAAATCATGGAACCTTTGTGGTCCATAGTAGGGATGGACAAAAAATAAGATTTTTATCTCCCAGAAAATAATCGAGCTATAGAAACAATTTCATTTTTTTTTCACTGTCTCTTGTTGCAGCAGTTCCATTTAGTGGAAATAATTAAATAATTATTGGGTAGAGATGAAGGGACTCACCTGGAATATGGGACACCCAATCAAGCAGTGCCAGGACTTGAGTCTTCCATATCCCAGGTATGTGCCCTGTCCACTGGGCTATTGGCTATTTTGGAGCTCTCTCTTTGTCTTCCAGAGATTCCATCCTGGACCTGAGCAACTTTCTAATCAAAACTGATACATTTTTGTGAGGAATCCCTCAGCGATCCATATAATACTCCCTTCTTTCAATATGTACATGACACCACTAAGAGACACAGTGAGATACCATGGGCTTAGACTGTCACAACTATACTGGTGAGAGTTAACTATATTTCTAATTAACAATGATACAACCACTGCCACTAATAAAACACCAAAAAGCCTCCAAGAAATTGGCTCTTAGCTGAAGACCAGCTGTTTCAAGTCGAATCCAGGCAAGAATAAAGTGATGCTGGTTGAAAAAGGGAAACACTTTGAAGGACTAGCCAACATGTTATTTCCATTTTCCACCAAATGCCTACACCCTTCATTCGTCTAGCAAGACAGAGACCTATTTGATTCCTTGGTAAGTTTGGATACTCATGTAGCCCCAGTTCCTGAAAATGCCTTCTTGCTTGGAAACTTGGTTCCTTCCTCCAAATCAAGGAGCTGGCCCCATTAATCCAAGCAGTTGTCACCTAGAGTCTGTATTCCTGAAACTCACTGTATCTCAAACTGAAGGTGAAGATGGTGCACTGGTTTCAGCTGGTATAGAATACAGCTACCTGTCTTCTCCATGGCTCGGGCCACGGTAGGCACATCAGGGCTCTGCTCAAGTCTTGCTGCTGTTTGCTGCTCAGTTTCTGATGCCAGTTTAAGGCCTGGATCCTCATTGTTAAAACAATTAATGAAATGAGCCCCTGACACATCAAAGACTGACTTTAAATTTCAGAATCATTTTGATGGCTGCACTTCTCTATAAAAATATAGATAACAAATCCCAGGATGAAATGAGTAAGAGCATTTTCAGGCAAGGGCATCAGCTTATAAAACAGTCTTTCATATGTGATCAGATGAATCCAGAGTCTGACCATTGTAAGCAAAAATATTGCAAAAATTTCCTCTTCCAGAAAGCCTTCCCACACTAATTAGCATTCACAAGATGAACATCTTCTGTCCTCAAGCCTCCAAATAAATAAAGAAATAAAATAGATAAACCAACAAATAAAAGCCCCTACCCCAAGCAGAATTCTAATGATGCAAAAGGAAAAGTTCCAGAAACTCCCTGGAATCCAGCAGGGACTTCGGTATTGATTTTATGTGGAAGGTACATCAACCTGCAGTGATGCGGGCGGGGGCAGTATAAAGATAAGACAGATAGGTAGGCTTCTGTCCATTCCCTATATGTTCTCTGGATAAAGACAAGATGACTTGTCTCTAGGGATCTCTATGTGACACCTTTCAAGAGCCCTACAATTAATTTTTAAATAAATAAATTAAAGGCTCCACAGATGGCAATTTACATTGAAATGTCAAAAAGCACAGTTACCAGAGAATTGCACTCTTGTAATTCAATACCATTTTGTGAAGGCTGGCCCTGTTGGGGATAAATAGAAAGTTACTAAAGAAAAAAAAAGTCAAGATAGAACAGAAGAGCTGAAAAGTGAATTACATGTGGGGCTAGAGTTTAATTGTAAAGGTGCGTTTTCTTGCAAGAATCATAAACAAGAGGAAAAGATTTGGATCCATTCTGTCAGTGCAGGAGAAATAGTTTCTAATTATTGCACATGTCACGAAGGGTGAGAACAACCGTAAACATCTGTGGTGGAGCTGAGAGAGTTTTGTAAAAATCTGCTAGGTCAGAAAATATGAGCTCTTTTTCTTTCCCTTTATTGCTGAGTAAGCTCATTATGTACACTTGGGTTGAAATGATCCAAAATAAACTTAGACTGAATATCAAGACAAATTTCCAGTGGTGATGAGATATATTATATTCTGGATTAGCATCCAAGAGAATGGTAGAAGCCCCATTGCTTTGGTTATAATTATATAATTATATAAAGCTAGGGTAGACAAAACACTGGAGAAGGTACTACAGGGAACTGTTCTGCCGTATTGGTACCCATGGATGGTTTAGATGACCTAGCAAGTCTTGTACATCTCTAATTTCTATGACTTTAGGATAATTATGACCGGACAATGACACTTTACTTCCCAATTCATTACAAATTGCTCATTCCTAACCTCGATGCTGTGTTTGTGAAGTGTTCTGATGCTTTCACATAAAAATATTCCAAAAGAACAAATTATTATGATACTATTATATGAAAAATAAGCAATTTTTCAGAAAGAATTTTGCAAACTGAGGATGTAGCGATTGCTGTCCTTTCTCTGCCCAGTTTAAGTCAGGAAAGGATCATTACATTGTATTCTGAAGGGACAACACCATACATGGGTTGTTTTCAGTTCTAGCAATACTCCTCCTTCAGTCATCAGAACAATTTTGGAGACATACATGTTAACCTTTAGATGACTTCTAGCTTTATTCAAACCCTAGCTACAGAATTATCCCTCTGTTCCTTTGGATCAGTCCTGTGGAATGAAAAATTGGCCTGCCCTACACACTTCATATTGAGATGTGAGCAGTCCCCAAATCTAGGAGCATTTGGATCAGGATTTGGTTCCTTTGGTGGTAAGGATACAGATCAGATGCAAATTTTGGACTCTGATTTCAACATCTCCTAAGTCTGGGGGTTTTGGGAATTTGTTTTTGGACAATCTCTACTTTACAGGTTGATAGTGTAAGTCAAGTATATCTTGAAAGCTTGGTTGCATTTGCTGGCCTTACCATGTGGTGAACTGAGGCGGCCACCTCAGGTGCCAGACTGTGGGGAAGGAAGGACACTAGGATCCAGAGTGTAGAAAATTGTGTCTACTGCTGGTGTAGTCTCTCTGCTCTAGATGCACAGAGATGGTGGAGTGCTGTGCTGGTGGAAGGAGGGCACAAGAGACATAATGGGCAGGTAGGAGAGAGGAAAAGGAGGAGGCTCTTATGTACCTCTGTAGCACCCCCAGGAGCATGGACTGATTAACACTAGCTTCTCAGGGAGCATCCTGTTTCCTTCTGCTTCCCTGAAACCACGAGTGAAGAACAGGTAGTCAACTGAAGTAATAGGAGCCAGACAGGCCTTTAAGACACTGATATCTTCCCTCACTCAGGCCCTGCTATCAGCCTGTTTATTTGTCCCCTTCAGCTGATTGTTGAGAGCGACTATAGCTGGCATAGTACAGCAGTCATGAGTGAAAGAAAAAAATGCCCCTTTGGGGCAGCATTCAGGAAAAAAAAGAAAGCATAGAAATCCTTTCTATCAAAGCAGGAAGGAGGTCTCCTGAAATACATAGACACAAATGACAAAGAGTCCTATGGCACCTTAAAGACTAACAAAAGTATTGAAGCATAAGCTTTCGTGGGCTAATACCCACTTCGTTGGATGCATCCAAGAAACTGGGTATTAGCCCACGAAAACTTATGCTTCAATACTTTTGTTAGTCTTTAAGGTGCCATAGGACTCTTTGTCACTTCTGAAGATCCAAACTAACACGGCTACCTCTCTGATTATAGACACAAATGTTCACAGTGAGCCTCCTAGCTCCGGTGAGGATGTGAGTGGTAAAGAGATGCCTGATGTCAGAATGCATGTGGCCTGAAAGCTACTATAGCATCCATATCTCCATCTCAAATGGCTGTAACCATGCACATTCCTGAAGAAAAGTGTAGATCAGAGAAGAGTGTGGTGGAGGCACAAGAAACAGCTGCTGCTGAGTTTAGTTCCTTATGTCTAAATGATCCAGGACTATGGACCCATTTGAGCCTGAGGGACTTCCTTGTACTGCATGCGCCACAACAAGTGAAAAAACATCATGTTCCCCAAAGACAATGAAAATAGAAGTTTCCACCCAGCACATTACTTTTGTGAAATCCTCAATGGTGAGAAAGTGTGGAGGCCATGGTTTATGTACTCAAAACCCCAGAATTCTGCATACTGATTTTGTTTCAAACTCTTCCAGTCTAATGTTCCAGCCATACTGGATTCTGCATGAACAGAGGACTAGAAAAATCTGGCCATAAATCTGGCATGCCACGAGAAGGCAGCAAATCACCAGAGAGCATTCCATAGGTGGAAAGAACTTGAGATGAGACTAAGGTTAAAGGCCACCATAGATGATCAGCATCAAGAGAAGATTGCATCAGAGTCTCTCTACTGGCAAAATGTTCTGAAAAGGCTCATTGCCATTGTGAGAGTGCTTACTACCCAAAACTTAGCACTGTGTGGCACTTCAGATCAGCTGTACGTGCCAAACAATGGAAATGTCCTTAAAATTGTGGACCTGATGACTGAGTTTGATACTATACTCCAGGAGCATCTAAGAGTCACCACCCAAAAAATGTACACACACTTCTTCACAGTCATATTTGGACTTAATTATCTCGAGTAATTTTGGACTTAATTATCTTGAGTAATTTTGTACCATCTCCAAACTTTCACACCCCATTGTTCCTATCCTAATTGTCCCCATTGCTTTCTATCCAGCTTCTCAAATTTGAAAATTTTACAGTGATGTAAAATGATCTTGATCTAAGCTTTGCATCTGTCACCTCTCCAGTTTCTTTCCCTCGTTGCTTCCTCTCCTTTTTTTCAGTAAAAACGTTATTTTTATTTTTTTAAAAATAGAATCAATTGCAGTTTTTATTTGCTTTCTTTTTCAAAATTCCACTTCTCTGTCTCTGGTCTCAGGCTTATCTCTCACACCCAAAAAGTATATTCCAATGAAGATCAGAAGGTGTCAATTCCAAAGTAGGAATGTTGGAAGAGCTGAAAGAAAAGGCTCATTTAGCAATTGTGTATTTAGCTATATTACAGCTATTCCTTTGTCTTCTATTATACTTCCTCTTAGGGCTCTGTTTCTGCACAGTTGGGCATTTTATACTAATTCTCTGTAAGCAGAAAAAGACTTCACACACTTTACTTGAGGTAGGCAACATTTTTCATCTGAAAAATGCAGATTCTACATTTAAAAAAAATGCAATTTCATGTCAGATTCACTAAATTATGTTAAAACATCCACAAATTCAAAACATTTATTTTGACATTTTCTAAATGAAATATTTTGCTATTTTTTATTTGAAATGATTTTTTGTTTTGAATTTTCCTTCAATTTTATTTTTTCCACACAAACAATCTCTTATTTAACTGTGTAGGTTCTAATATGGAACCATCACTATAGTATCAGAGCATTATGGAAACCTGGAAGGTTTCCAGCATAATGAAGAAGAGAAACATCTGAAAATATAACAAAGGCATAATAACCAGATAGCTAAATACACAACTACTGAATGTGTTCTTTCCTTTTAACTGTTCCAATGGCTCCCATTTTTGGAGAAGCTTGAAGTAAGAGTTACATTTCTCAGTAGCACCATTTGCTACTGGGTAGATTTTAGTGGATTGATTTTAGTGATATGGGTGGGTTGATTTTAGTGATATGGGTCAGTGGCACTGTTCCCGCTAAGCTGTGACACATGTGTGCACTCACACAGATCCTAAACCCCATGCACACAGTGAAACACCGCACACAAAACATTTGTACAGAAGCAGAAAAATTTGCACAGAATTTTTTTTGTGCACACAGCCTGTCAGACATATGCACCGAAGAAATTTTTGCACACACAGCCTGTCAAAAATTAGAGGGAACTTTGGTCAGTGGACACTTTAGGATGATCTGAAGGACACATTGTGATAAACAGCGAACAGGTCAGGTAACGTGCATATTGTTGCACACTTAGAGGGCTTGCATCGAGAAGTCTGTAGATGCTCTTCTCAGGAGTTTTCAGTGAGCCAGTATAAATTATTTCCTGTTTAAGCTTCCTCTGGGTTTTCGTATTTTTTCTTTTATCACTGAAATGGAAACTGAATGGAATTGAAGCCACTCAAGATAAAGGAAACACATGAATAAATGCAGTCTTTCATTAGTAAAATTAACATCTTTAAACAAAATTCTGTGCTGATAAGGTCACGTAAAGGAAAATATATTAGAAACTTACGTAGGCCTTGAAAAGGCTTTATCTGGGCTTGTGAGTGATGTGAGACACACACCCAGGGCCCAGTGAATTCCAGTCTATTCCTGTCCACTTCATGTTTTCACTCACCATGTGATTATCAGATAGCATTTTGGCTGTCTAGATCTTGTATTTCTTGTTCCTTGGCACTGATTATGTATCTTTTAAATTAAAGTGGGAAATGATTCTTTGATAGATGATTGCAATCAGGATGATAATATATAATTTTGATTAATCAATGGAGTTTGATTAATTTCGGTGTTGATCCCAGAATAATCCTGTGCTGGAAAGAAATGTTGCTTACTGTCATTCATGACGTGTAATAACAGAGTGAGTAGAACACTTGTTTTAAAATTCCTCAGAACATTGGTTTGGAGCTTTCCTGCATTTCTGGGTGTCTGTTTCTTCTGGAAAAAGTAAACAGGACACAAACATTACACAGAGTAAAATTCTGTTTCATTCTATACAGATATATGTTCACCTGTTACAAGCAATTTCTGTGTATGGCCCAAGAGCTCAGATAAACTTTAAAAAGCAAAGCCCCATTACCAATAGGTCATTTATTTTGTTTCATGATAAACTGAGTAGGATTAGTGAGATTCTTTTCAGTGCATTTCCTAGTGCTTTGTCCATTCCATTTTTAGTTCTCATTCCTACAGCAGTTGCAAAAGCAAAACTCCTATTGACCCAATGGGAGCTATATGCATGCAAATGCAGGGAAACGTCCTAAATGATTTGAACAATGGGACTACCAATATTTCCCTTAGCAGGCTAGATTTTATTAACACATTTAACCATTAAAATTATTTTCCTGATCCTCAGCTGAAATTGTCTATTGCTAAATTTAATCCTATCACTCTTGAAGCATCCAAGCAACTCTTTTAATATAACTGTAGACAGCTATCATATATGCCTCCACTGATCAGAGGTTAGATAAGTTACTATGTACATAAGGGTTCAATGTTTTAATCAGAGGTCAATGCATCCAGCCTTTCTACTTATTTGTGTTGCTCTTCTATGAATTCGCTCACATTTGTTAACATCTTCCCGATGTTGAAGCATCCAGAACTGAACACTGTGTTCTGTATTACGCTGGTAGGTGTATTCTCACCAGTGTTTCATAAACAAGGACTATAGCCTACCATACATGATGACATTTTGTTGCAGTGATGCAACCTATTGTATATGTACATAGTTACACTGCCTTTTGGTACATTTTCAGATATTAATTAAACTTGTCACATTTGTCTTTTTCACAGATACAATTGACACTTGCAGCCTTCAGAGCAAAAATAGACATGGTGGTACAATGATAACAGAAAGTACAGAGTAATAGAAAGTGACCCACACATGTTACAGTGGTATGGCATCATCAAGGTCAAAGAGCAAATCAGCTAGTGCTGATATTCATTACTAATATTGTAACAGTAACCACCACAGTATTTAGATACTGATGTCTGTCAGGTCATGTGGCAGGGGCCAAGAAATAAAGTTTCAGTTACAGTTGTGAGTCTGACTCATATTGCAGATTCCATTCATTCCCTTCATTCTCTTCAATTACTTATACATGTCTATAAAACAGATCACGCTTTCTGAATGTCAGATAGCAGCTTTCTTACCTGGAACTGTGCAGGAACTCATAATGCAGTTGATTATGTTTTATTGATAGGGGTGCTGTTTACTACTGTACATTTCAGCAGAAGTGCTAGGAGCAACTATAAAGCTACCTTTCTATCACACTCTGTGTATGCCCGGCTGAATGCAGGGCACTGAGCATCTGTTCTAAACCACAGAGACTCATGAAGGCTGTTACAAAAGCACTGCCTAATGCTCCCTACTTGCCTCAGAGGCTGGGTCTAGAATATAAACGTCCTCTTCCCCATTACACATAGCTTTTCTCTTCTTTTGTATGAAAATAGCAACATTCACAAGTTAATAGAAAGATTTAAAATCCGGTAAAGGCTACAGGAGATGCAAAGTGCTCTTTGCTGGACTATATCCTGGAAATGAAATGATGGAGCACTTGTTCACAATGTGTTTGATGGCTTGTAGGTGTCCATGTTCACACTGTGGTGAATCTTTGATTATACATTTGTGCATCAGGTGTATGCATCTTCCATGTAACATCTTAATACTGTTAATTGTAGTCCACTGTCTTCAACAGAGCAAGAAAGCAGGTGATTCAGTGGTGGGATCATCTATTAAGTGCTTATAGTTTATGTCAGACCCTGCCCATTGAATCCACCAGGTGTCTTCTGGGCTGAAGCTGGATGACAGAAGGGCTTCTCCAGCTGCCCAGAATGGTCGGTGGGATTTAAGCCAATTTTTTAGGTGGTAGAAAAAGATTGACCTGGAATAAGAGCTTTTAGTTAGCAGGAGCTTTCTTGTACTCATACGACATAGCCATCTCTCACTGGATGTTTGGAGGAATGATGTTTGTGAGAACTGGAAGCCAGTTGGAACTGGCTTTGTGAGAACTGGAAGCCAGATATTTGTGAGACCTAGAAGTCAGATGAATGGACTTGAGGGAGACAATTGCAAGTCTTATATCAACATTTTGCTGGATATCTATGAGCTCCATATGTGAACCTTTTCTCCAAACAGGTGTGCAGTACTCTGCCGTAGAATACACTAAAGTTGTCATTCATTGTGTTCAAGCATCACAACCCCAGCTAGAATCTGATAGCTTTTGGATAAAATCAGTGTGACTCTTTATTTTGTGCTTCAAGTGTTGTTGATAAGTAAGGCTGCCACGTAGACCGACTCCTAAGTAGCAGTGGTTAGGATTGTGGCAATTGCCCCTGCTCGAGAAATTTATGTTCAGCATCCTTTTAGCTTCAGGGTTACTGAGATTACAGCATTTTTGAGGGATTAGGTATGAGTCATCAGTACTTAAAGTAGTTTTTCATCAGCATTAAGGTCATCTTCTGTTTCCTTGAGTGTTGCAGCTATGTCATTAATGTCAGGTCATTAGTATAAATGCATTTGTGGCATACCATTTCAGGCACACTATTTATATAAAAGTTAAAAAGGGATAGTCCTAGTACTGATCCCTATAAGCAGCCATTATGGAGGATATTTTTTTTGCTAATCTCACTTCTGAGATGGACATTCATAAACTTCCCAGTCAAAATGGCATATAGCTATTAAAAGTCCTCTGAAAATCTGTCATGTTACTATCACCATTTGCAATTTGGACTTAGTGGGAAATTCTTGTATAATATACACAGAGATTACACCACAGGGAAAATCTAAACAATGCCTTCCATGTCACTGGCACAGAATAGCCACATAACTCTGAAGATCAGATGTAAGATATGTGTTAAGGCAGGTATTACTACAGGAGGAAAATATAGTCATGGGGAGTCAGAATCATCCCAATAATGATGGATAAAGCACATCAAATAGTTGAAAAACAGAATCTGGAATTAATCTGATCTAGTTTGCTCACAGCTTTTGTTTGCAAGGCCTATTCAGTACATAACACATTTGGTAGCCCATACTAAAGAATGTGCAGTCTGGCTGTAGAGCAGTTTTAATCACAACTAAGAATAGCCCTCAGAAATTCTAGAGGACTAAACATTCTCTCTTCTAAACACCTTTCTCTCAGGTTCCTTCCTGAAATGGCTTTTTTACATGATATAATATTGCATCACATTAGCTGTTACTGACTGATGTGACAATGGCTATCACAAGTCTGGGTTATCTAGAATAAGAAACCTCAGATCACAAGTTCTGGATCAATGGCTTCCCTTTCTGAACTGTATGTGCTCTTTAAGATCTAGTCTACACTAGCACTCTAAGTCAATGTAAATTACGCTAGTTAAGTTTTGTAAGAAATGTAACTAAATCAACGTAGCTTACATTGACTTAAATGGTGTCTATGCCATGCTATGTCACTAGGAGATGCTCTCGTTGAGGTGGATTAATTAAGTTGATGGGAGAGCAGTCTTCTGTCGACTTATCGTGTCTTCACTAGACCCGCTAAATTGATAGCCAGTAGTGTAGACAAGGCCTAAGACAACTTTGCAAGCAACATATAGATTGAGGGACATATAGCTTTTCATTAGTTAACACAGTTGGTAGTCTAGAGGGCAATGTTCATACCTAGAGATGGGCTGAGTAGTCAGTATATTGATTTTGGTTTTTCAAATACTTTTTATGAAGCCTGTAAAATTAAAACCAAGATTGTTCTGGATCTGGGCAAGGTTTTGAAAACATTTGTAAATCTGTCCAAAATTGCAAACCAAATGTGGCTCAATCCTGGTTCCTTTTCATCTAATTAACTAATGTTAGGAGTGAGGTCAAATACTTTTCTAGGCTCAGGCTACTTACTGTCACAGAACATACATCCAGCAGAGCATCTGCATGTTCTGTGAATATCACACACACACACACACACACGTATTCGATCATAGCTCAAAGGTAAGCCACAAAATTAACATTTATTTCCAAAGAAATATACACACCCACATAAGCTAAAACATAAATATCATTGTTTAATTGACTTAACTTTCAGTCTTAGAGATCTACATTCAAATCTGCTTTAGATAACAAATGAAAACAATTTTGTGGTCTTTTTCCTTCCTCAACAGATATTGGTCAAATAAAACAAAATACCACTCTATAGTCAGCATGCTCTACACAGCTTAGTGTAGCAAAAGCAGAGGGGTGCATTGGTAGAGAAGGAACTATATATCATGAAGATGTTTGCAAGTTTGCCTTTCTTTTAACTAAGGTCATCAACCTGTCACTTCCATGAGCATCTAAATATCCTGATGACAAATCATTAAGGTAAAATGTTATTTTAAAAAGGGACATAAATACATGTTCATACATGTTCTCTATATTAAGTTTAGATTCAATGATGTGATGATTCCCTGTTTCTTATGTGCTCACCAGATTCTGAAAAATGAATATTTCTGTGCATTAGGGTTATGCATATTTTGGAATGAAGAAAACCATTTCTGTATGATGTACAATTTAAAAAAATGTGATGCGGTATACAAACCCCACATTGGGCTGGAAGGCATTAAAGGTCATTACTGAGCCAAGGTAGCCCCACCCATCCAGCT